>JAAOAN010000157.1:0-62938 GCA_013396205.1 Fusarium mundagurra
GGGGGTGGTGTGCATACAGGGCAGACTAAACCTGAGGCTGATGAGGTTTGTCATTCTGAGATTGATGCTATTCCCGACGAGGTAGGTCAAACACAATTTGGCTTGAGTTCCTCTGTGGTGATTAGATAGAACGGGATAGGGTGGGATGGGGTGTAAGACATTAAAAGAATACATCTAGAAATGAGAAATGAACTATCAGGGAAGGGAAAGGGGTGGAAGTGCAAAACAGATGGAGATGGGTATGACCAACTGCCTAACTAACGTGGAGTTGTCATGGGGTTAGAATTCAACGTTACGCCCGCAATCACATGTACGTTATCAATCTGAGAATAGTTTCGATTTCCTATACCTCTTACTTGAAACTATGCATATGCAGAATGATGCGGGCGGGCGGGCGAGCGTGGGTTGGGTTGGGTTGTGCTGTGGCCGTGGGTGTATCGCAACGCTTGGGGAGTTTGTGTTACGGCATCACAATCAAAGTTGATAACCGCGTCTGCCGACAAGAGCTTCGGGTCTCCTCCTCGAGGCCCGCCTGCTTGGTACCTAGGATGCAACTACAGGCTCAGCGAGACGTGGGTAGTCGTTTGTCGTAGCAGTGTCATGGAGTTATTCGTCAGGGAGTGGCTGTGATGGACGAGGTTGCTCAGTTACGGGGTCCTTGTCATCATCATCCTCGCCATCTTGGATCCAGTCCATCATGTCAGGGGACTCGGTGCTTTCCTTTGTCTCAGGTGTATGTGTATTCTCAATCTCAACAAACAAAGGGGGCTGTGGTCGACTTGGCTGAGGGAGTTGTCCCTCGCTTGCTCGGTCATAATGTTGCTCGGCGAATTGCTCTGGGCCAAGTCAGGTTCTCTCCTCTGTAATACCCCTGAAGGCTTTACTCACCACTGATGGTCCAGTAGGTTTCCTCTGGTTGGTCCTCGAAGAGCTCCTTAGAACATCGTAGTCCATCTTTGATCACGACAAGATCCCAAAGACGCAAGCTCCTCAACTGGTCTATCCTCCTCATAGCCTTGCTTCGAACCCATTTCCTCGCGATCGTTACATCGTACAGCATAAGACCATACTCATACGTCCACTCTGCAACCCATTGGATCTCTTCGAGCTTCATGGCGCGGGCACTGTCGCGAAACGCGTTGTCAAGGCACTCGCGGCTCTGCAATACGACACTCAACATGTTCCGTTGCTCGGGGGGATAGTCCTGGGGAACTCCGCGTTGGAGATTTGTCCATTTGAGGTCCCGCTGGGCGAGTTCTGTATTGGATTCACGTTTGTGACAGTCCTCACAGAGCCAGAGGTAACTAGTGACGATGAGGACTCTTTGACACGAAGGGGGGCAGAGGTCTTTGCAACCTTGAGTGCATCCGACCTTGAAGAGTAGCTTGTGCAGGCATTGCTCGTACCGAATAATGGCAATACCGCAAGGCATATTGATGTTCAGTTATATGCGTCGTATAGTCAGGGGAAAGAGAAAAAGATATGGTGACGAGAGCTTCACGTTTAAGTAGATTTGCAGAAGCGCTGTAGAGTTTAGGTTGTTACAAAAGCGTTGAAAGTACCGCTTTCGCGACTTGGGCTACGCCAAACGTCCTTTGGCAGTTAAGGAGGTTAAGGTGCGTGCTCTTGGTTACAGTTGAATCGGTTGTCATCGTTGAGGGCAGGCTCGTTTGGAAGTAGCCATAGAAAACAACACACTGCCCGCCTCTGAAGTCATCACCACCACGTATTTCCCCCTATTTGCCAGTGCCTCAACAGCATGGCTTGCCTGTTGTGTGCTGTTTCGTGATATTATGTGGGAGCTGTTGAACTCTCACGCGCATTTGACCGTGAAAGGGGCGAGTGACAGCGAATGAGCACTCTGGCTTGACAAAGAGACGGCAAAATCCATTGTTGCCTAGAAGTTAAACGCATCTGTCACCATGTTAACCGAGTCCTTTTAAGCACAGAGACGTCGTCGTACAGTAAACTTCGATTCCCATTTTGTTCTTATGGCTCGATATGGTTCCAATACGAGGGTATCCACGAAAGTAAAGAGAGACGAAAAAAACATTCCGAAATGCCAGTCTAGGTAGAATACACCTACTGAAATTCACACCTCAACGCCATGCCACAAGCGCCGAGATATTCGGTGCAATGCCCAAGTACACACACCGTCAAAAAAATAAACTCAAACCAAATCTCGCACCCGATCGGCCCCTTCTATCATGCCATCTCCCCAGATTAGGTTGCCCTGTTTCCCAGCCTTCCCCTCCCCCTTCTTCTAAGACCCCGCATGCGATGCGAGAGTCAGCTCAGGAAAATACCGCGAAAGCTTCCTAGGATTGTGCACATCTGCCCTCGCTGGCTCTTCTGTATCGGAAATTTGATCGTAATCGTTTGAACTTTGGCCTTGGTTGCCATCCAGCAGCTGGACAGATCGTCTCTTAACTTTGATGTTTCCCTGCGCTGGGGCTGGTTTGTTGCCTTGTTCACTTGGAGGGGTTGTCTGTGCAAGTGGAGGCTGCGCTTGTGGTTGAGGCACAGGTATCGACTCACACACAGGGGCTATCTTTCTGGTCTGACGGCACATATCGGGGCTGAGGCTCCTAGGTGGGCCAAAGTTGAGAGTGCTTGTCATCATCTTGCGGTAGCCCTCAAGCTCCTGTTGCTGCCGATCAACTCCCGCAGGGCTAGCAACGTCACTTCGGTTCTTCTCATTCGATGTAAGTCCCTTGGCCTGGACAAATGCACTGGAGCGAACGTGGTGTGGATCACGTTCGTAGTACTTGTCGATTATTGGATGGACCATGACGGTCTGTCTGTGGATTGTCAGGATGGAATTTGTTGGTACGTTGACCCAATTCTCTGCTTCAAGTCAGCCTCTCCCCTTCAATACCCAGAGCATTTTGCATACCTCTCTCGAACGTCAGGGGCTCGCTTGCAACAAGTACAATGTCAGCGCCCCGATCCTTGCGTTCCATCTGGTACTGCTTGTCACTCGCGGATTGTGTTCGTGTTGTCCATTGGGTTCCTGAAGAATAGTACAAGCTGGCCGCCTCATCCTTCGAACTGCTAATGTATCGGGTGCAGATCACGCTATGACCATCGGTGACAGCAAAGTTGAGCAAACTTCTGGTATCGACATCCTCGTTCTGCAGTATGCTTTCGGGAATCGCATCGGTCATCTCGTTGATCTGCGCGATCGTGCGCTTCATAGCCTCTCGAAGAATAGTTGGACCAAAGCCAGTTTCGGGGCAGGCGCTTGGGTCGTGGCCAAGTCGCTCAAGAGTATCGAGGAAGAGGGCAAATGCCCACTCGCTATCCGTTCCGCCTTTGACGCCCAAATACCACTTGTCAGCGAGACGCTCGCCCAGGCGACGCTTGATGTATTTCCATCCACCCAGACCGCCATTGTGCATCCACATCAGACTACCGTGTGTGAAGGGGTGGCAGTTGTCTTCGCTTAGGGAACCTTCGGTCGTGGCACGAACATGGCCAAAGATTAGGCGGGAGGCGGTCTTTGAAGCGATTCGCTGCAGATTGGTGCAATTCCAGGCGGGAATGGTCGATGTGAAAAGGCAAGGCGCTGAGCCAAGCTTAGGGTCGGTGTAGAAGCCTATGCCGAAGCCATCTGCGTTGTTCTGACCTCGTCTCGTATCCTGTAGATGGTTATATGTGTCAGTTATGATATGACGTTCCTTTGATTGTCGGTCAAAGAAATTGATTGAGGTTGACCCACGAGACGCAACCGAGAATCGAATGATTGCTTGAGAATAGAATGAGTAGGATCGAGAATCAGCTTTGACAGAAGAATCTCGTCACTCCCTTTGTAAACCTGAAAGAGTTACGGTGTCAGTGCTGTGTTCTGCGTGCGACCAAGAAGCCGGCTTCGGAGGTAATAGATAAGGGATCTTGATTATAGGGGACTCACCAGAAAACGGCACATGGTTTTACCTTGTGCGCGCAAAGAAATCAATCTGGGCCGGAGAAAAATAACAAATAGGTCAAGAGGGAGGACAGGTGTGAGAAAGAATAATAAGAGAGAGGTGTAGGAACAAAAATGTCTGGTGAAAAATAAGGGATTGCGTATTACGGAGACGGGGAGGACAGTGATTGTGAGAGAGTGATTATGGTGAGGGATGACACCATTGGCCTTGGAACTCTCAAGGGTAGCGTTGCTTCTTCCAGTGGATGCCAGGAGTGGCTATCGGTGAACGGGCCATCGGCTTTGGCGGGAGACAAGCCCAGGTTAAAGGTAAGACAAGGCTGAGAGGGAGGGGGGGAGTGGCCAATGGGGATGAGTGAAAACAGGAGCATTTTAAAGGATTAAAGGATTTGGGGATTTGACTAACAGAACCAACGTGAGATGGCCACGATACTGCATGAAAGCCATTGGTGCTGATGAATTGTCATATGCAGTGATAGGTACCACGCATATGTAATTAATTTATTATATACCTAAAATACATGTTTTTAATGCATTGAGTAATACATGCAGTAATCATTTGGCATCATTCACGAGACTGCTTCTATCCTTGCATACGGCGGGCATCGAAATTCCGGGGAATGGCCCGCTGATAGTGGAGAACATCACGGCTCTCGTCAGTTGAGCTGCCTTCAAGTCCCGTTCAAAGCGTGACTCAACAACTCAAGTCTTTTATCGCCCGCTTTCGCTTGAGCCTCCTGTTATGACTCAATTGCTCCAAATCACGTCAACGACCCCCTGCGAAGCCGTGATTCATCACTTGTCTTGGGTTAAAATGATCATTCAAAAGATATCATATTCAGGGGGAAAAAAAAGAGAATCCAGTCCTGCAGCCACCGCCAAAAGCGGGAGTCGCCACATCCGCATCGTTGACCCTTGCTGCTAAGGTAGTGGAACTTTGAGCCACAGTTGACGTCGGCTAGTTGCACTGACGTCTTCTCCAAGTGTGGCGCTACTAGAAACCCCCCATTTTACGCGAGAACATCGCCCATTTACACGCTCCGCGGTTTCGCGACCGCGTCTTTGACCTATGACATTGGCATGGCCCACTCTCGTCTCGCTTCAACCCCATCCCAGCCCGGCCTTTTGGCTCCTCTGGCAACCAAACTAATTCTGCAATTGGAGCCTCTTCTTTCCACCATATTCAATTTTCGCCATGTTCTGATCTATGTCTCTGCAAGAATTCGTCTCATCAACTCGTGAACTGTGACCTCTTCGCCAGCATCTATCGCCAGACTCGACTCCCCCAGCCCAGCCCAGCCCAGCCTCTCGCGGCTTCAACAAGGCATCGTTGCCTGCCATGTCCTCCGATGGCCCAGATACTCTTCCAACGCCAGCATCATCGTCACGACCAAAAGGAACACCCTCGATAACGCCTCGTCGTTTTAATCGCTTCTGGCAACCAAGACAGTTTCAGACTCAGCCGTTGCCAAAGTTTAGAACTGCTCTTGGGAGCTTGGACGAGTCTGATACTAACCAGCAACCCATTTCACCCCAATCGCTTTTCCATAGTGATCCTATTTTACCTTCTTCTCCAAGTGATAGATTCCAGGATGAATCAAGGAAGAGAAAGCTTCAGCCTGAGGCTTCGGGTGATGAGGCTGTCTTCAAGAGGCCAACACTGAACTTGGATGATATGCCACCACTTCGCTTCAGTACCACAACTACCTCTATCTCAAGCAATACACTTCCAGGCAATGATAATGAAATTCAAATGTCGGAAAGCCAAATTAGTCTGGAGAGTCTTGATAGCTATAGAAAAGCTACCCTGGTAAGTTTGGCTTGGTCTGAAATTGCTCACGCGATCTCTACTTACACCAAATCAGAGCAGTTTCTTCAAGACCAGCCGTGGAGTTGCTCGAACACCTAAAAAGTCACCTTTTCTCGTTAATACACCCAGCATCTCCGAGGAACCTCAACCTGATAACGTACGTTATCATCTCTAGAGTCCCTAGCGTCACTGACATCATCACTAGGAGCTAGCCAACTATGCGCCTAGACCAATACGAAAATTCGCTGATAGAGGCGTTGCATCACAATTACTCAACCGAGAGCATGGACTTGGATATTCAACTGGTCAATCATATCTTCACACACCAGCATGCGACCCTCGAACCGAAACTGCAAGATTTCACAGCCGTTGCATCGATTCTTATGATTGTCTAACTCCTAGTGGCAGCCGTACCATCCCCTTCTGCCTTACAAGCACTCACAATGCCCCCGTGACGGCTGTCGGTGATGAAGAAGGTTGTGTTAGGTTCTTCGACACTTCTCCAAACGATGATCCCAACGAGGAAAAGGACTTGGGTGTTCACTCGGTTCATGACAATGCCATCTGGGACATGGACTTTTCCCAAGATGATATGCGTCTTGCGACTACAGCTGGTGACGCAGCTCTGGTCATGGATGTTACAACCAAGTCTATTGCTGCCCGACTCGCAGATGGCCATTATAACTCAACTCGACAGATTGCTTGGCAGAAGGGTCAATCTATTGGCAACGTATTGACAACATCAGACAAGGCTGGTCGAATTCGTCTATGGGATTTGAGGTGCCCTCACTCTCATGTGAGAAGTTTCTCAACACTCAGTAGCAGTGAGACAGGTCGTCGAACCGTCACTGTTCGAGATGAGACCATTAGACCATTCCAGGCCTCGACGGTGAACACACTTGACAACACCCATGAGCGTACTGCTCATGGTAAGACCTCCCCCGCTTCTGTTACTGCAATCCAATGGCTTCCCACTGGTCGTGAACATCTTTTGCTCTCTGCTTCCGAGGCCGAAGCTGTTGTCAAGCTCTGGGACCTTCGGTACATCAACCGTCGTCACCAAGAAAAGAGCACACCTCTCTCAGCTACCACCGTCCCCTCCAACCACGCCTGGCGTTCGTATGGTATCACCTCTCTGTCTCTCAGCAGTGATGTCGCCCGTATGTACGCAGTGTGCAAAGATAACACCATCTACGCTTACTCCATGTCTCATCTAATGCTTGGCCACGCTCCTGAACTCAAAGACCTCGCCACTAAGAGGAGACCCATCGAAGCCCAAGGTCTAGGACCTCTTTATGGTTTCAAGCATGACGCTTTCGCAGCACGAACATTCTTTGTCAAATGCAGAATGCGGCCCAAGGGCTTCTCCCACTCATCTGACCTCCTTGCAGTAGGTAGCTCTGAGTCTTCAGTCGTGCTCTTCCCCACAGACGAACGATATCTTCGATCTGCTTGTGCCCAGCGCGCTCACCTCCTTGATCCACCTGGATCTGCACCTACTCCCTCCCGCTCATTCTCATCTGCCGCAGGCGCTGAACCCACGTCCTCCACAATCCCCATCTTCCGCAATGGCACAGCTCTTGTCCATGGCCATCAACGCGAAGTTTCAAACGTGAGCTGGAGTTACGATGGCAAATTAGTCAGCGCGTCTGACGATTCCATCGTACGTCAGTGGCAGGAGGATGAAGGCCGGGCTCGGTACTTGAGACAAATCGGAGATTTTGGTGGTGAGCGATACATGGCGGGCTGGGCCGATGTGGGTAGTGACTGGGATGATGAAGATGATGAGTAACGAGTTGACAGCATGTTGCAGCAGCGCATGACGTTTCTTTGATATTATACGATACCCTTCAGCCAACATGGGCGTTTCAAACATGTATGTTAGTTAGCAGAGCTCTTCACAGAGATTTGAGCACACAAGCGGGTTCATAAACGGCATTTACAGATAGCATTCATGAGGAATGACAGTTTAAAAAAGTAGCATGGACGAATTGGAATTACAGTATAATCTTGTTCAAGGATATATCGTTTAGGTATCGTGACGTAAACTAGCTATCTCTGAATCTAGGGTCATAATCGTTTCTTTGTAGAACGCTGAAAGGCCGTGAACGGGTATCGAGTACAATCGTGTACGTGTGCTCTAGTATAAAAATGCAACCGACTCCATGTAAAGATGTGTTCCCCCTCAATGAGGGTTATCCTGAATCCTTCAACTCCTTGAAACGCCAAACAAAATGCAATCGCTGTGTGAAACAACTTTTCCTCTCATGCTTCAATAATCATTACTTCGCGGCCACGCCTAGCAGAGCACAATGCTCCCAGCAGGATAACACCAACGGTCAATACTATCAACCAGTTGAAGAGGCTCATACTATCGAGCTTCTTGGACGCAACTTGAAGACAATCTTTCAGCTCGTGCTGGGTCGTGTTTGTTCTGGCAGGCGGGTGCATTGGTCGCGGCAAGGTCTTGTCGAATCTCATAGACTTGGAAAAGGCTGGACAGAGTTCAATGGCTGCGGCATCATCCTTGGAGAGACCAGGATGGCCGATCGGGAGCTTAATCCCACTCTCTGGCTCCACTGTCGATGCGGTTGCACTGTAGTTCCATATCTTCCAGACTAGTTTAGTGCCGCTTGGTGCAAGCTTTGTAGATCGCTGGATTCTGTCTCTTGCGATAGAAACACTATCCCTGAGACGAGAGCGAAACGGGTGCAGTTGATCGACCAAGTCAAGTAGTGACGAGGTCGTACTGCCGCCACTTTCCTTGCGCGCTGGGTCATCACAGACCATGTCGAGCTGCTGAACCAAAAGTGTCATGTTGTCGAAAATGCAAATCGACTCTTGAACGATATCCTGCTTCTCGCGTGCTGTGAGTAGCCCCTCCATGCTAGCGAGTCGTCGCTTAAATTCGCGTTTCAAATCTTCCCCGTCCTCAGGAGTCTGGAAGTGGAAAAACCGGAGAGGCATCGTGTGAGTTGCATGGCAGTGAAAGTCGTCTATCGGAATCTCTTCGTCGGACAAGCCACTTGCACGCTTAGTTGGCCTTGATCTCTCTTCACAGGGGAGGCGGTTTGGCTGAACTGGCGAAGGTAACCGGTCCCAAAAGTCGTCCCCAGCTGATTCGAGTGTAGCTCTGATAAAACGACCACCAGCAAAGAGTGCCATGAACAAGATGTAGGAATAAGCCAGCAGCACATGAGGCCTATGTTGGACAGTTCTTTTGATGTGCTGTATGAATTCCCCCAATCGACCATTTTCTTCGACAAGCCGTAATTGTTCTTCAACAGTACCGTTGGACCACCCCGCCAAATTGGCAATGTCGGCCTTGAGACGATCTGAACGCATTAATCCCGGAAGATACATTTTTTGGAGCATCGATTGCATCCTGCTGCAACTTGACAGCTCGTGAAGATCGGAAGCTGGGAATGCAGTTTCTGCTGAGTTTGGTGGAGTTTCCGGCTCACAAGTCTCGTCGTCCTCCTCGGGCAAATCTACTGGCAAGCCCGACTCGAGTATGTCGCGCCACAGCGTCTCAAAGGCTACATAGATAGGTGTAACGTGAAGCAGGCCAGTGATATAAGCAGATGAATCGGTAGCAAGAGGAGGCAACGCAAGCGGTAGCCGGGCAATAATAAGTTTGTTAAGCTTTGCGTGCACCGATCTTGTAGCGATGGTGACAGACTCGGCTAAGGAGAGGTCATGATGGCGGTGTTGCGGTTCGGGTTGGGGTTGAGAGTCGGACGCAGGTTGAGGCTGAGGATGTTGTGAGACGTCGGCTTGAAGCGAAGCCATCTCAGTTAGAGTTGACTGGGTTGCTTGGCCACCCTCAGGCCTGTACTTCAAGTAGACGGGAGGATTGATTTTTATTTGCAGGTCGAAGTTTAGGCGAAGATAGTAGTACTTGGTTGTCAAAAAGAATGAGGGAGGGACAGAAAATGTTCCAAATAAAGAGTGAGGAAGACAAGATGATGAGGACTAGGATCGAACCGGAAATCGGTCAGTTCAGGTTAGGCAAAGTGAAGGCAAGGTTGGGTTATGAAGGAGGAGGAAGAGTCGATTTCGGTCTGGCCCAGGTCGAGATGGTAGAGGACCCTGCAAATGGAGATGAAGGAGGCAACATGAACGATATTACAAGCGGAGCAGGAGCAGGTATGATGCCATGCCTTCCTCATGGAAGATTTGTTTTTTATGACGGGGGGGGATGATTCAGAGCCTCTAAAATTCGAGTCAAATAATTACCTACCTACCCATTCACCGTTCCTTATGATTCTGAAAAGCTGTCTCTATAAAAGTGCTAAAGGTAGAGCTTAAGCTATCATCCACAGTGAGCTGCTTATCAAGCCACACCATGAATCAATTATCGATTCACGCATGCAAAATCAAATCAAGCATGATGCAAAACGCCGCAATCCTCTGATTCCCGCCAACGCCACATCAGGAACAAGGGCACTGTAGATCCCCCTCATGACAAGGGCCCATGACACGGAGCGCTACTGAAAAAAGAAGCTCCCCCACTTGGAGAGGTGAAGTCATGATCGGAATTTTGGCGTGTCATCGGTAATGGATCCGCTGGAAACAGGGATCTAACGCCAAAACGCTCCGGAGCTCTGGGTCGGACAGGGAAGAATGTTTAACGGAGCTGCTCCGGGCCAGGACAAGCATTCTATCGTTTGGGCATAGAGAACACGAGAATCAAGGCAGATTAGATTTACGAAAGATCTAGTCGATATGAGTTTTGATTACATTTCAGGGTCTTTCAGCTTTGAAGAAGCAAATATGTCCACGTATACTATTACGAGTACTGCTGAGCTGTCAACTATTGCAAAAGAAAAGAATTAGACGAAAGCATCAGCCATCATCAGACATGATACGATTTCCCACAGCTTCCATATAAGTAACATCCTTCACAAAATGCAGTACAATTGGTCATCTCGTCCTAAGACCCGGGCTGCGTCAAACCCTTCCCCGATCCGAACCCCGGTCCCGAGGCGCATGGTCCCGCCCAAACTTTCGATTCGATCTTCACAGATCATCGTACATGGCCCAAGATCGAGAGTATAAATGAGAAGTTCAGGGTCCAGAACCACAGGACCCCCAAGACCCTGCACGATCAAGACTTATTTCCTGCAATTTTCTAGATCGGGAAATCTAACATTCTACTTCAAGCCCTTAACTCCATATCTCCATGACTGAACTGTTCATCTAGCCGTATCTTGTGGTTGAAACGCCTTGCATCCTGTGCATAACTCGTCCCTGCTGTCCCGTAACTTGCTGTTGAAAGCAACCCAAACGCCTCAAAATTCCGTAAGCTCATACATGTCGTTATCTTCATGGCCCGTACACTCAAACTCCCACCGATCTCTCCAAGTCGTCGTCTTTCTTGGGTTCCTCCCCATCGCCGCTCTCTCGGCTGACCACAATAAATGAAACAAAAACGACTGCAGCCCCAACCCAATAGGTAAAACTCGAATACTGCTGATATTGCAAGATCTCGCCAATCAAAGACAAGGGTATTGTGAGAGATAAGCCAACTGTCACCACAAGGGGTGTCGTCATGAGCAGGGCGAGGGCCCATGAAATATCGCTGATGAAGGAAGACACCGCATTGAACTGGTCGTGTGTTAGTTTTCTGCTACCACGGCGAAACCACAGAAACTTACAATAATGATGCCCCAAAGTGTGCTGCTGGGTGGTAGTTCAAACTGGTCACGATTAGCTCACAGTCACATCACGGCTGGGAACAAAACTCACCGGTTCTAAGCCCGTCCAATGCAAGATGAAAAAGATGGGCCAAAGGAGAACCACGTTGAAGACACCAACAAGTCCGAAGAACATCTGCATATCGACCTTGTCCTCATTTGGAACCTTGCGCTTCATCACAGTCACATAAAGACCATAAATAACGGCACTCAGGAGCGCCATCGAATCTCCAACCGCGATTTGCGTAGGTGACTTGTGCGGGAACGACCCTCTATCCTCATCGCTTTTGCCAGACAAATCCACAGTCGAGATAAGAATCACTCCTGCTAGAGAAGCTCCTACACCTAAGATCTTGGCTGTCGAGAATCGTTCGATTCCGAATAGGGAGCAGAAGATGAGAGTCCAGACACTACTCGTGGATGTCAGGATCGTAACGCTCGCGACGCTCGTGTATTCGAGACAAGCCGATGCAAAGTAATTCGCTGAGAACCACAGCATGCAGAACTCGAAGCTCAAAACGGCAGTCTCCTTGAACGTCAGTTTCTCTTCGGAGGTTGCGGTTTCGGTGCCTCCGTATCCTTGCGATATCAAGCGCTCGGTTGCCTGTTCGTCCTCGGTTTGATAGAGTGACTTCGTGTTTATTCTGCCATGCTTGTAATCGGACCATAGTTGCGTCGCATCGTGTCGCATTCCACTGAATCCATGACTCCGTAGGTATTTGAAGAACTTGGGTATCAAGGAGATTGCGAATATCGAGGTGTTGAGGTAAACGATGAAGAAGGGCTTGTTGTAGGTTTGATCAGAGAACATGTACTAAAACAAATGTTAGCTTGAGCATGAAAGCTACTTTTTTGATGCTCCTACACTGGCGATGAAATTGTATAATGTCCATAGGAGCACTGTCAACAATAACAGCGCAAAGCCAAGGGTTCTTCTCGCAACACCGCCCAAGCCCAGTTTCGCCCTCAACCCAGCTGGTGATCTTGATCTCGACTCTAGCAGTGGGCTCGAAGGTACTGCCACATCGTTCTCATCTTGTACATGCTGTCGCTCTTGCGAAAGCGATCCCTCATCTGATAAAGTCGACATAGCCGGTGCCATCTCTTATCTCCAATGCGAAATCAGTTTCCCCGGGATGCGCGCAACTGTGCGCGTCTAGGCCCGAGTCGCGATAAGCGAAGATGTTGGTGATGTCAGCGCAAGCGACCACTGCGGCTTTGAGGTTATTTCGATGGTTGTGTTTCGAAATGTGGGAGAGAGATAATATTAATATGGTCGCGGATGTCGGACGGTTATTGAATTCCAGGGTCTTGAGCACGCAATTAATCGAAGCGGGGATCTTGGTGACACTTTGGGGTAATCATTCGCAAGTTTAAGATAAGGGTTCTATTTTTGAGCCGGTATCGGGGGTGGTTTATTCCCACCAGTGAAACCTATTCTGATGTCACTTGTACCAACATTACATAGAGTTGACTCTAAGTCAGATCTTTTTTAATCTTTCAATTTTTTATAATGGTTTGGATAATCATATTAAACTAGTGCAACAAAGATACTGGTCTCCAAGAGAGTGTTTCCTGACATACTCAAGATATACCAAACCGGTGAACGCCAATAGGGTAGCATTTGTATACAAAATTGAGCATTAATAAGTATGAATGCGAAAGGTTTGACGACTTGCCCATTTCTTCGATGGATCAAATGCACCAAGCCCTTTGCTAGTAATAGATATAAACAAAATGTAATGAGTGCGGTGTATTTGTGAAGGAAGACATCGGGTAACTTGAATACCAGCAATAGTATTTGCAACAGATAGACATACTGTCCGAGTTCGAAGATCACGATAGAAGCAGATTGAAACAGGTAATTCCGTGACCTCAAAATTAATGGGTTGGTCCATCTTTAATCAAGCATCATACCTATCCGAGAGTGTTGGTAAGGCGGTGATACAGCAAACACCAAGGGTGATAACTCGACATAAACTGACGGATGTAAATAGGTCAGTAATTTCTCTCTTGTTCATTTCGGGAGAACCAATCAAGTAGCTTCCTCTTACGCTTCAGACTCGATGTTTGCTATGAAACTGCATGTATCCGTTGTGCTTGCCCAAATACACCTAAGCTCCTCGTTGGTCTTCTCGGGAGGTCAGTGAATCGATCTGGGCCTCCCGGTCATTTTACACTGTCAAGCAGCGCCGACGACTTACTTTCAAAGTTATCTAATCGAATTTCTATCTCCTGCTACACCTATGCCGTTCGGTTTGCTGCATCCCTTCTGCCTATTTCTTTGACTCATTCTTGAACTTTGTTGATTTGCGTTTAAACGGTCGTACGAGTTAAAAGAGCAGCCACCGCCTGCCCTAAAGCAAAGCAATCATGTCCCGCAGGAAACCAAGAAAGCGCAAGAACACTACTACAATGGTAAAGAATAAAGAAACCCCGACGGAGAACGAAAGTTCAAACTCGACCCGAGACCGGCCTTATAATACACGCAGCGTATCTCATTGTCTCTCCCAATCCAACAGAGTCAAGAGAACCTCGACGCTCTGTGTGCCAAAAGGAGACGAGATCCTGAGCATTCCAGTTGACGAAGATCGCATGAACAGAATATGTCCTCCCTGGCGCCAATTCAAACTTCTGGGCGATCGCAAAAGGATGGCCGACACCAATGGCATGGACTTCGGGGACGAGCGGGCTACTGACGCTCTCCGAATAGTCTTGGACATTGTTCACGGCAAAGAGGTGGTGAACTATGAAAACTCCAGCCCTCGCCTTCTATTCTACATCCTCGAAGTTCATGCCTGGTTGGGACATCCGAAAGCCACTTACAGCAGTGGTATGGATCCCAAAATGGTCGGAGCTCAAGGAGCACAATGCTCTCCATTTTTTGACAAGGACGCCATCTCAAGGTGTATCTTTGGCATGGCAAGTAGGGCTAAGTATTTGTACCGGGTAAAAGACTGGCTGCTCCTGGCTCTCGTCGCCGACAAGCTCGGCCTTCACAACGTTATTCAACTGGTCCTCGACAACTTATGCCTTTTCTGCAGAGCCGATAAGAGGCAGTTGCCCAAAGAGGCAAGGGATTGCATCAAGGATAGGGATTGGACCAGGATACAGGACCTCAGACTTATTGGTAAGTGATATTCCTCCTTTTGTATCTTGAATGTTGAACTAATTGCGCAATAGACAAGGCCTTGCTGAAAAAGCGTGAGTTTTATGTCGAGAAAATCTTCAAAGGGCTACGTCTTCTTTCCCACCAAGTCCTCTATTTTGAGGGAGGCATTCTCCCCAACGAAGAGATCTTCAACACATACCAAGACTATAAAGTTGCAGCATGTTCGTACTGTCGATCGCTTTCGTCTGACGAGTTTCATCGGGAACTCATTACAGCGCATCTATGGCCGCTGTGTGCTGAGACTTACAAAGAAGGCGTCATCGATCTACTTCACGTAATCAGGGATATGGAAGAAAGTACTCTTGTTGGAAGGCACTGCAACCAGTTAACCCATCTTTACGATCACCTACGACAAATGTGTACCGAAACGGAGCGTTAGGGAGATAAGATTGGTCGGTGAACTCGAGGATATATTGCCGTGGACGAAATGGTAAGGCGGGGAGAAAAAGGTCAAATTGACAAATAGCCATAAACCTGGAGTTGCTAGTTCGTAGCTTTTGTGTAGTTGATCGGTCATTAAGGACAGCTTATGACGAGAACACCATGGCTTGGGGCTCCATGCCCTTGCCTTCAGCCAAAACTCCCGCCTTTCTCAAGATGGAAACCGTGTTCTGAACAACCTCATCCCGAACACCCTCAGTCTTGGTAGGGAACCGTACAGTCTTGAGCCACTCTCGGGCATCAGGTTCTGTGTATCCTAGGGTGCTTGAGATGTACGCGACAGCTTCCTCCTGATTGTCATTGAAGTGGCTGATACCCTGATCCAGCTTTCCAAAAAGGTCCTTGACACGGGCATCTAGACCATTCTGGGTGAGCTTCGTAGAAGCAACGATCTTCCAGCTGCTCCAGGGAGTGTAGATCTCGCCAACGCGACGAATCTCACCAGAGTCATAGAACTTCTTGGAAGTGAAATGCTCCCACATGAAGAAGTCGGCTTCACCGCTGTTGACGGCATTTCGAAGGTTCTCAAAGTTGTTGAGAACAACTGTATCGGAGAAGGGCTTCTCTGCCGCGCCAGGGGTCAACCAGCCTTGCTGGTCGGCTAGAACAAAGCCCATCACGTAACTTCCTGAGCCAATGCGTGAAACACCGATCTTGCCGCCCTTGAGGGAGTCAACAGAGGTGATCTCAGGTCGCTTTGCACCAGTAGAGATAGCCCAGCCTGTATACGTTAGTGACTATATCGTCGGGATGGCGAAGAAGACTAACAAAGAGGTGTCTCGACATATGTGCCAACGAGACGATATCCGCCATCGCCCTCAACACCCTCCTTGCCTAGACCCGCAATCCAGCCCTCAGTCAAACCAACAGCTACATCAATCTCACCAGCTCGAATAGCAGTGACCATGTGGCCGGTGCCTGAAGGGAAGGGAATCAGCTCCGCATCAAGACCAAAGTGCTTCTGAGCAAAATAGAGGGGAGTTGAGAAGTGCTCTGGCACGTAGCCTATACGAAGAGGAGAAGACATGACAGAGGTGTTTGATCTATGAGTTTGAAGAGCCTAGGTTGACCGTAATAGACTATTGTATTTCGGGTGTCGTTGATTCTTAAAAGAGAGAGACCGGATCCGGAGAGACGGATGGTACGGATGCGGGGTTTGATATACGGCCCCGCAACGGCAGTTGACGATCCTGCGAAATAGACTTTGTATGCATCGCGGCATCTGCCATTATTCACGCGGCATCTGCCATTATTCACGCGGCATCTGCCATTATTCAAGCGGCATACCTAATTCATGAGACCTTCCGATAAAATATCCATGTCCATTTCAGATGCGGCATTTACAACTTCGTTGGGCCCCTGACTATTCTTGGTGCATAAGGAAGAGCATTAAAATCAATGCACAATACGGAGCCAATTCCGCCTCGGAAACAAATTGTGTAACAAGAAGAATCCGATATAATACGCGTACCAGGCACGGTCCATGCCTAAGCCACGTAACAAAAACAGCCCTACAGAGGCTCAGCGAACAAAGAACAAGGGGTTGTCGGTGGCTTTCCAACCCCTGAAATCTCTGAAGCTGTCAGTCAAGACGCTAAATCTGGGGGGAGTTTGATACTTGAAATAGCCCGCCTAGTCAAATTTCGACTTAGCTCAGCCTCCCTTGATTATTCTGACGTCTTCTCAGACTTGTTTTTCTTTTAAAAACCAATTTCAGCCATCTTTGGCTTCATCTAGGCCGGATGGCATTGCTTTGAGTCGTTCCTTTACCTTTCTTATCAACATGGCACCTCAGTATCATCTTGTGTCTAGCGACGATGTGGAGTTGGAATCGCATCTGGATGTGCCTCTGCTTGATCTCGAACCGCTAGAAGATGATGCAGTAAGCGATGACGAAAGCCTTCATTCTCATTCAGAACCGATTCCGAGTTATCCATTCTCGCGGTGGGGCGTTCATTCGCCGAGAAGAATTGTTATTTTGATCGCTGTTATTAAATTTGCTGTTGTTTTGAGTGGGATGTTGTTGCTTTTGCCGACTGTGCGTTTGATTGAGGATATGTTTTGCCATATACACTACCAGGATACGTCTACGGACATCATTGATGAGATGAAGTGCAAGGTTGATGAGGTTCAGTCTCAGCTTGGATACTTGTCTGGCTGGAACAGTCTCATCAACTCTATTGTTGGTGAGTAGTACCCCAGACGGATAACTTAACCAATATTCAGTGTCTAATATTCCCCAGGTCTTGTGGTAGCCTTTCCTTATGGAATGATGTCCGACAAAATTGGCCGTAAACCCACTTTGATGTTGGCATGGTCTGGCATTGCCGTGTGCTTTCTTTTTGCTCCTTTCAGCATGAAGGCGTTTCAAGGCGAGCTTCGAGAAAAGCCCTATCTTTTGATCATGGGAGGTTTCTTCCAGATATTCGGCGGTGGCATTCCGGTAATGTTTTCTACCCTCTATTCGATCGCAGCGGATGTCAGTTCGGAGGAAGACAAGTAAGTGGACAGAATATCATTCTCCACAGGCATATGCTAATATAGGTACCTTAACTTTCAGAGCCAAGCACTTCTTGTGGCTTACGTTTGGTGCGACTTTGGGAGGTATTTCAGGACCTATCATTGCAGGCATCCTAATGAACAAGTACGGACCTTGGGTTCCCGTCAACCTGGTCTTTGCCACCGTTCCCATCATCATAGGCATCCTCTGTCTGCTTCCTGAAACTTTGACTATCAACCTCAAGCACCAGAAAGCCCAGGCGGGCAAAAGCGCACCAATCACCTTCAAGGGGCATATTTCACATGCTATCAAAGACCTTAAACACTCAGTTAGCATGCTCAGGGACCCAAGTATTCTCATGATCATGGTGACATTCTTCGTGACGAATGCACGGGTTACGGCTTACACGGCAACCCTGGGCCAATATATCAGCAAGCATTTCAAGTGGAAGATGGCTGAAGTGAGCTTGATTCTGTCTCCTTTGGGAATTCTAAACCTCATCATTCTCGCTGGGTTGCCCAAGGTATCGGAGATTCTGGTGTCCCCTCGATTTCGAATGTCGGCGTTTGGCAAAGATTTATTCTTGACGCGAATCTCGACCGGAATACTCGCCTTTGCAGCCTTTTGGCATGGCATCAGTCATAATGCTGTCATGTTCCTTTTTGGTCTCTTCATTGGAACGTTTGGCACGGCTGACAGTCCTCTGGCTCGCGCAACAGTTACCCACTATGTGTTACCTGAGTATACTGCTCGACTTTATGCCTTGATAGGTATGATTGAGGTGATAGGGTCATTTATTGGGGGACCAGTCCTGGCTTGGTTCTTTGACCAGGGTCTGAAGCGAAAAGGAATCTGGATCGGACTGCCTTGGTTTTACATCTCGTTCCTCTGTGGTCTGTCTTGGATTGCGCTTTTCTTCGTTAAGCCACCGAAGAAGCGTTCGAGAGAAGATCCTACAGACAGCGATGGCTACGAAGACGATGATTATATGCCAGATGATCCATTGAGACTTCAGTAGTTGGAGTTCAGAGGAGCTGCAAGCAACAATCTCAATTTAGAGGATATGCCAATTTTAAGAAACAGATTCAACTGCTATCTAAACGGAAAGATACCCAAACAGAGTGCTTTTATTTTGTTACTGCTATATAATATTTCGTGCCGCTGCAGTTTGTGAGGATGAATACCTCTCTTCCGATATTACGGATACATCCACGGAGTATCTAGTCGCCATATGCTCATCGGTTTACCTTCCGAATAAGGCCATGCCAAGGGACTTTTGTAAGTCGGCCAGCAAATAATGAATGTCAGCCGAACTCGCAAAGGAAATCGTCCCAACAAGGATCCATGTTGATACGTCGTCTCCCCATTTTAACGGACTCTATTCGTCCGAGATGCTCATTATTTTGCGGCGTGCTGACCGATGCTGCCAAAATCGAATCTCGAGTGCGGCACGACCTTTTTCACTACAGGAATGGTAGCTTGGCCAAGTCACAAAACTGCATCAAAGTCGTTATGGATTATCTGTAGTGGTTGCAGAGTAACCATAATTGCGTACGATTTATAGGATCTGTGCAATTGGAGCTGATGCATGCATGAGCAGGGTACTACCACGCTATCGGGTCCACGGGTATAAGGTCTCAGGGACATGCACTCCATTTATATTTCCCTTGGCTTGCAACATTGTGCAGCCCAAGAGGCCAAGAATAACTGAAGCTTGGCCTTTTTCTTTGGACTACAGGCGCCTTTTGGTGACAGTTATAGCCGTCATGGACAGCTACAACTCCACGGCCTGTGGCGATAGCCTCTTTGGGCCCAGCGTATGGACTGAGGGTTGTCGTGGTGGATTTGACTTCACCTGTGAGTACCTACATCAGAGAACTTGAATTAGGCAATTGACTAGCTGTGTATCAGTATCTTTCCAGGAGAGTATCCTCGGAATCCTTTCGTCTGCTATTTTTCTTGCAGTCGCCGGCCCACGAGCCTTTTACCTCTTTAGAAGTCCAGACAAAACCAAGCGCCACGCGACATATACACCAAAGCTGGTAAGAGCACTCTTCATTGTCTCTCTGTCTTTTTCTTCTTGTCCGTTTTAGATTTTGGCTAAACAAAAGACTCAGATCACATCCGCTATATATGCTGTATTACAAGTGGTCTTATTAGCGTTGGTCCCATCCTCGAAGAAGCTCAATACTCGCTTCTCACTGGCAGAGGCTATTCTCAATCTCTTAGCAGCTTTCGCCATTCTTTTGGTGGCTCACGTCGAACATGTCAAGTCTGTTCGCCCATCATTCATCCTTACTGCATATTTGTTTGTCTCGCTTCTATTCGACGCCGCCCGACTTCGCACAGAGTGGCTCATGTCATGGAACATAGCGTATGCTGCAACTCTTTCAGCCTCAACAATCTTTAAATTGGCGTTGCTTGTACTGGAAACAGTTGAGAAACGCAGGATATTGATATCAACCGAAAAGCCAATTTCGAAGGAGAGCACAAGTGGCCCCTTCAGCCGTGGGTTCTTTGTTTGGTTGAACTCGCTGCTCATCTCAGGCTGGGCGACTGTGCTGACAAACAATGACCTGCCTACCATCTACGAGAAGTTATCCTCAGAGAAGCTCGCAGTTCGTTTCGGCAAATCATGGAAGAAAGGTATGATAGCACAACAAGATGAGGCAACCACTTCTAATGCGGCATTGCAGCCACTTCGAAGAGCAAGAAACCTTCTCTATTCCTGACAACCGTGACCGTTTTGAGATGGGAAATTCTTGGTATAATACCACCCCGCGTTGGAATGATCGCCTTGAGCATCTCTCAGCCCTTCCTTGTCAGCAACGCACTGCGATTTCTCACGATGCCCGAGTCTGACTCGACACTGAACTTGGGTTATGGTCTGATAGGTGCATTCGCCTTCGTTTTCATCGGCTCTGCGGTATGATCACACCGGACGACGGAAGTACCCCAGGCTGACATTACATAGCTACTCACAGCTTGGTACGAGCATCTGACATTCAGAGCTGGCGCGATGGTACGCGGCGGCTTGATGACTATCATCTATAGCAAGATGGTGAAACTTCCCACCGACGACCTCGGCGAGTCTTCAGCTGTCACGCTCATGGGAAATGATGTGGAAACCCTGATTGAGAAACTTCACATGCTCTTGGTTGAATCCTGGGCGAACACTCTTACAGTTGGTATTGCTATGTACCTGCTGGCAGCACAACTTGGCGCTGTTTGTGTTGCTCCTATTGTCACAGCAATCAGTGAGTATCTCTGTCTTCTCGCCCTATAAACTCTAACAGTGTAGTCTGCCTCTTCCTTACGGGTTCTATTGGCAAGATGATGGTCGCTCGCCAGATCAAATATCAAAAGGCCACTCAGGACCGCATTAATCTTACTTCTGAGGTTCTAGGCTCAATGAAACCAGTCAAGATGCTTGGACTGTCGGAAAGATTCAGCAGCCTCATTTCTCAGAAACGAGATGAAGAGATCAAAGCCAGTAAACATTACCGTATGATCAATGTTTATCTAAACTGTATCAGTGAGTAGCTCTGGTCTAGCAGATAGTCTTTTGGCTCACCCTTTTAGCCAACTGCAATATAGGAATGACTGAAGCGATCACTTTCGGGGCGTATGCCCTTGCGGCAAAGTTCGGAAACGGCGAACCATTCTCTGCAGCCCAAGCTATCACGGCATTGTCTATCTTGGGTGTCATGATGGATCCTCTATCACATCTTCTTGGAAGTATCCCGGGATCTTTCTCGGTCTTTGGATGCTTCAAAAGAATGGAGGATTTCCTCAATTTAGAAGAGAGAGTTGACCGCCGCCAAGTCAATGGCCGCTCTAAAAATACATCTAGGTCATCTACGGAGAGCTCGCAGCCCTTCCAAGAAACCATCGAGGAGACTCCGTTGAAAGCCATCCCGGTTGGAGCCGATGGAACTCGAATCGTTATAGAGGATGGTAACTTCCACTGGGGCGAGAAGGCTGTTCTTGAAGACATTAACACAACTTTCCCAAGTCACAAGAATGGATCACTTACCATGCTTGTCGGTCCAGTCGGTTCCGGTAAATCGAGTCTGCTGAAGGCTATTCTGGGCGAAACAACGTCTTCTATGGGTAATGTGTCTCTGAATACATCAGAAGTCGCATTTTGCGACCAGACTCCCTGGGTCATGAATGAGACCATCCGTGCCAATATCATCGCAGAATCCAAGGGATACGACAGCGCCTGGTTTGAGACAGTCGTCAATGCCTGCGACCTGACCATTGACTTGGGACGGCTTCCTAAGGGTGACCTTACCCAGGTTGGCGAGCAAGGAGTCAAGTTGAGCGGTGGACAGAAGCAACGGATTGCTATAGCTCGTGCCCTATATTCCAGGAAGCCTGTGGCCATCTTTGATGATGTGTTTAGTGGACTCGACAAGGTAACTGAGCAGATCATCTTTACACGCGTCTTTGGAAAAGATGGCCTTCTTCGAAAGAACGGTACCACTGTTATTTTGGCTACACATGCAGGTACGCTATTGCTGATGAATCATGCTTCAGTCCTTTGACGTCATTTTAGTGAACAGGCTCCCCGAGTCTGACTTTATTGTCGTCCTCGAAAAGGGCGGGAGACTTGTTGAGCAAGGAACTTACCATGAGCTGCGATCCGGAAATGGTTATATCCATGAACTCGACATTTCGAGCCACGACGATCACGATGACCAACCTTCTGCCGAGACCAAACCTGCAGAGGAGAGTGACAAGCCTGACAGCAAGGACGCGATTAAAGATGAGTCGAGTGAAGTGCCGAGCGATCGAAGCGTGTTTATGTACTACTTCAGCGCCAATGGAATACACAACATGCTCACCCAGATACTTCTTATCGCCAGTGCAGGGGTTATCACATCTTTTCGATGTAAGTTTTCAATTCAGAAAGTCTACACACTCCTAACCTGTGTCAGATGTTTGGGTTACTTGGTGGGGTGATGGAAAAGGCCGTGACAGCAGAGATATCGGCTACTGGCTCAGTATATATACCGTCCTATCTGCTTTCGAGGGCATTCTTATTACGCTTGCCATTGCGTGGGTCAAACTGGCTGTGAAAATGAGACTTTTGCTGACAAGAACTCAGGATGTTCCTTTTGGTTTGCGCACCCGTTAGTGGAAAACTGCTTCATTCACGACTCTTGAACGCTGCTATGGGCGCACCTCTATCCTTCCTTCACAACAGCGCGGCGGGATCTCTGATCAATAGATTCAGTCAAGATTTGCGCCATGTTGACATTATTCTCCCTATGGCCTTTTCCATCTTCCTCTTTGGTGAGATATATCTATGCACCATGGTTGATGTAAGCTAATATTCATTATAGAGGTCGCTGCATGCTTCGGTGCTGCTGGTCTTGCTATGGCAGCTGTTAGCTGGTTTGCCATCTCGATTCCATTTGTGATCGTTGTGCTTGTCCTCATCCAGCGTTTCTATGTCCGAACATCCAAACAGCTCCGTCTTCTAGAGTAAGATGAGCATGCTCTGGGTTGGCTGAAATGTGCTGACTCACAGTTTAGAATCGAACACAAGGCGCCGCTGTTCTCGCATTTCCTCGAGACCATAGACGGACTCGCCACAATTAGAGCCTTCGGTTGGATTCAACAGTACACCGACAAGGCCCTGAGTCGAATTGATGATGCCCAGAAACCAGCTTATCTTCTCAATTGTATTCAGCGGTGGCTTACTCTGGTTCTCGATATGGTGGTAGCATTCTTGACTATAATTCTTGTTGTTTTTGCTGTAACCCTCCGCCACAAGATTGACCCCTCACTATTGGGTATCGCACTGGTCAACATGATGCGGCTTGGCACCAACATGAAGGGCATCATTTTGAATTGGTCCCTCCTTGAGACATCACTGGGCGCTATTGCGCGCATTCGCATGTTCTGTTCTTCTGCGCCAAACGAGCAAAAGTCAAACGAAGACAATGAACCAGGGGGATTGTGGCCTAGTCAAGGTAGCCTTGAAGTCAAGAATCTGGATGTTCAGTATGAGTAAGTGGGATCTAAACCAGCCAAGGCTTTGTCCAGTGTGTTGACTCTATAGGCAAACTACTGAGCCTGTCCTACGTGGGCTTTCGTTCAGCATCAAACCCGGACAAAAGCTTGGCCTTTGCGGTCGAAGTGGAAGTGGGAAGAGTTCTTTCGTCCAAGCCCTTCTTCGCATGGCAGAGATCGTCAACGGCCAGATCACTCTTGATGGACAAGATATTTCAACAGTACCTAGATATTTGATCCGCCAACGTTTGAGCTGCTTGACGCAGGATCCATTCGTCTTTGGCGATACCATCCGAACCAATCTTGACCCATGCAGTACGGCGTCAGATGACGAGATCAGAAGCGCCCTCGAGCGGGTTGGCATCTGGTCTGTCATCGAAGCCAAGATCGACGACAATAAGGATCCTCTTGATGAGAAGATGGACGAGAACTTTTTGTCTCACGGTCAGCGCCAGCTTTTCTGTCTTGCAAGAGCGTTATTGAAGAGAAGTTCACTGCTCATTCTTGATGAGCCCACAAGCAGGTAAGTCATTTTTATCAACATCGAGCGTTTCTTGTTTCTAAAAACGTTTGCAGTGTCGATACACAAACAGACGCAAGGATGCAAGAGGTCATCCGTACCGAGTTCTCGGACTGTACGATCATCATGATCGCTCATCGCATTGATACACTGCTCGACTTTGACAAAGTTGCCGTGTTGGACAAGGGTTCGTTGGTTGAGTTTGGAGCCCCTCAGGAGTTGTTGAAGGACGAGGCTGGTGCATTTGCTAGATTGTACCGGGCGAATAAGGGGAGGAAGACTGAGGAGCAGTGAGTGTGTGACACGTTTGTGGGCGGATTGTTTTCCACTGTAGCACTCCAGTCCTAATTCAGAGCCTGCTACGGTTATCAATAGTGTATCGCGCCGGTGATTCTCCTGGTTGAAGACAAACGATATAACTGAGTCTCTGTCATGGATATGCACCAGGTGAATCACGGCCTCGAGTGAAGAGAAAAGAAGAGCAGTATAAGTTCATTCCCTCCCACCCATTCTGCCCTTCACTCCTTTATCTTACCGTCAACTTAATCTCTCAGCTACAATCACTAAACCAACCATAAAAATGTGCCAAGGGGTCATCTTTTGGGCACGGTGCCCTGTCTGCCGTATTCGACACGAAGTATCGCGAGCATACCGCCCCATGTGCGAAGAAGCTGAGAACACCGACTTGTGTACTTACGGGGCCTGTTTTTTAGGCGTTGACTGGGTATTCCGACAAATCAGTTCAACTGGATGGGGCTGGGATCGATATTGCAGAGAGTGTAGGCCTCGGAGTAGACGTATCTCACGCCTGAATAGGAGGCTCGACAGGACTGGAAGAGGGGTGAGGGTCCATAGAGTCATCTATGCGCCACCTGGGTTGAGCAGACAGAGTAACGAGGATTTTGAGATGATGCTGGAAGAGCAGTGAGATACTTTCCGGTCAATAGGGTAGAGTGGTTTGTTCCAGACAGGGTTGATCAGGGGTCAGTTTGGATAGTGGCAACTGGGCGATATCTCCAAAATATGACATGTCTGTTGCAAATTTCAATTCACAAATGAGATGATGGAATTGTTCTAGACTTACGCGGCATCATCACTATATGTTTCGGTATTATTTATTCTCTACGTTCTTTTCGTGACAGATCACAGGGCGTCTCATATTCCTGTTTCTACTCTGCTACGGTTCTTTGTCTATACAATTGGTTGTGAGTCACGGACTCCTCGTAACAGATACGAACAAAGGATTTATTCGCATTATGAGACAAAAATGTTCGGTGGGCTTCAGAACATTCACCCTCTTGAACTACTGAATATGGGGCTGCTTCATCTCCGGCAAGTGACTGTTACTACTGCTATATATTCATCCTCAAAGCCATTCTCCTTTCAACCCTCTCCACAACACTACAAACCTCAATCAACAATTGACAAGGACCTTTATCAATTCTTTCACCAACTCTTGTCATCAATCAACAATCATGTGCTCAATCACGATCTGGTGTCGCAAGTGCACCGTCTGCCAACACATCGATGAGATCGAATATTCCGACCATCAGGATGGCTGTGGATCCTGCACTGTAGTTCGTACTACTCTGCCTGAACAGTCTCTGCAAGATGCAAACGTGAACTACCGCTGTCGAGGCTGTCGATCCAGACAGGCTTATGAGAGTCAGCGAGTCAACAACCAAATCATGAAAGCTCGCGAGGACAACAAGTATGAGTATTCAAGGTAAGCAAGTTTTCTAATAGAAAATCAAGGCAAGGAAGTAGATCATGTGATGGAATTGCCTTTTGGTGTATCATCGCGGACATAGTATCACTCCAATCCAGTATCACAAGTTGACTTTGAACACTGCTAATTCTACCATCGTGCAGTGAATGGGAATAACTGAAGAGATTTCCAGTGACTTAAAGGCCAAACTCGACGCTGATTCACTGTCACCAAGTGCAAACAGATTCATCATGGCCGCGCGTCAAGGCCGTTTGTTCTCTGAACGACCTCTTCATCTCGTCTCTTTACCCGTCTTATAAATACCTCTTTATCTCCTATTCCCTTTTCCTCTCTCATAGACAACTCATACCCCCAATTTTGCTTTTCCTATAGATATTATCAACCTGTCTATTCCTTGTGAGATCTCTTTTTCGGATCTTTCAACAACTGACCTATACACCAACATGTGTCAAACGCTCGTCTTGTACAGAACCTGCGCGCATTGCGATGGACAATTTCGCCTCTAGGAGACGGCGAAGTTGCTTCCAGACTGCGACGACTGCGGCACCTTTGGACGAGGTGCTTGCAATGACGGTGTTACTCTGGCGCTAGAGCCTCATGCCGATGACCCTTTTCGCACGTTCGTCTGCGACGACTGTGGGTTTTATAGACGACGCCACCAGGCAATGCTCTGGTTCTTGCGCATGAGGCTGTGGCCTTAAATGAGGAGCTGCTACTGAACGTGCACCTCTGGATTTTGCATGGTTGGCTTCAAATACATTCGTGTGGAAGACTCTCAACTACGCAAATATTTTCATATGCAAACATCTCAACACTCGAGGGGGTAACAAGATAAGGGCTGTGCCCGACAGCATCTCAAAACTAGTTCTCCCATAGACGACCGACTAATTGGATGCTTTTAATAACCTTGCGCCTACAGAGTACATAAGGTAAGAAAATGCAACTCATAAGATTCTCATGTGCTGATAGCTGACCGTTTACTCCATTCAGGGGGTTCTTCGCTTTCATTGAAATGACACACAGATCACAAGAATTTGACTAAGAACATATATCTTGGGATGGAATCATCCAGCTGCTGCACCAAGACCGAAGTTCCTTTTTAGTGTTACTTGAAAGATTGGTTGGGGGCTGTCAACTCAACTGACAGGTCATGGATAGAGGCCATACGAAATATACCATAGAAATTTAGCCCCCCCTTTTTTTTCCTCTATCGGATTTTCTAATACAATTTTTTTAATAATGAACCGTGACTAATAATCCCTGAGCACATATTCATTCTACTTAGTGTATCTCTCCTTACACGAGACGAGCCATATACCATATCGTCGCACTTGTGACCTATATATCTCGGGGTCAAGAGAGTTCTGCTTATGAAACTACAATATATCTTGATAACTATTGCCACTTCCGTGATCCAATGAGTAAACAATGGCCCAAGTTAGCAACAATATGGTTCATCCTTACACCTTTTCCAGGTGGTCTCGAGTTACGCAACCAGTCAACCTCGTCGTTCCCTGTCAATTGCCTCGCCTTTTAGGAAGCTATTAAATCCAGGCCAAGATTCATCATACGGATCTTCTTTAGCAAATTGTTGAGTCTGACTTGTTGCATCTCATCATTTTCTTGCGGGACCATAAGAGCCAACTTTGTCTACCACATCTCGTCTAGGAGTAATGTACTAGTTCGTGTAGTAGAGTCAGTTAAAGATTGTCTCGATAACGAGTTAAAGTTAGCCTGCTTATAATGTGCCCTCGAAGTACTACATGAACCGTATTACTCTATAGGGAGCATGCAGGACGTCACGCCAGAGAAAGGTCAAAAACAGTTTGCAATAATTCATAAGTTCTATGTTATTTCCAACAATTGTATGGTGGCAATGCTATTCAAACCGCGGATCAACGCCTTCAATGATTAATATACAGCTGGCAATATGCCAATCATGAAGCAACTCCCTAGCAGCAATGTTTCCCCCTTCCGTCCACGTATTTTTCCTTCTCTTACTCCTCATAACTGCCCCGCATTATCGTAACATGTAAGAGAGATCCGGCAGATCTCGAAGAATATTGGCGACGATCTCGTCATCTTTGAAGGACTCAACGACTGTTTTTGGTCGCGGAGGGACAGGCAGTGATACCGGCCGGGGCTTTTTAGGAGATGCCATGTCTTTGAATGTGTCAACTGGCGTAGGAGCTTGTAGCTGTTGGCTTGCAAACATCCCATCTTCCTTTGCCTCAACTGGCTTGTTGGAATCATCGAGCAAACCTAAGCCCCACGAGTCCCATGCATTGACCTTGTTTGCTTGCTCGATTGGCGTTTTGGTCTTGTTTGATATCAGGTTTGCAGATGCAAGACTTGCCAAGGGCGACCGAGGTGTTCCCAAATCAAGTGTCGTGGATCTTGAATGATTGGGGATCAAGCTCTTCAAAGGGGAAGCGGTCAAATCGACAGTAGTCGATCGAGAGTGGCTCGAAGCTATGCCTTGCAGCGCTGAAACGTTCCAGGGGTCAGTGGGCGATTGGGCGTGGTTAGGTGCAGAGCTTTGAGGAGGTAAAGGTAGAGCATCAGCAGAGGGTCGGTCGTTGGTCACTCTTTCGGCTTGCGGTGCAGTCTGGACTATGTCATCCAACGGACTTTGAGCTGTAATTGAAGGCTGACTGGAATGGCCTTTGATGCCATTTGAGCTGGAACCCACAATCGCGTCCATGGAAGTAAACCCGCCGTTTGTTTCAGCTGTGGGTGACGAAACCATGTCGCCCCAATCATCATCATCGTCATCTTCGCCCCAGCCTGCGTTTGTTGGAGGTTGTGCTAGAGGGGATGTCGGTGCTTGCGATACCGATACCGGTCGGTTTGTTGATAGAAACGAAGGAGGGTTGAGTGGAGATTGTGGTTCCGAGATCGTAGGTGAAGCTGGGAAATGTAAAGGTTGCGTTATAGAGATAGGTCGGTTGGTAGGTTTTAATGGTATAGGTTTGATAGGAGAAGGGGGCTCTTCGGTAATAGATGGCCTGGGAGGAGATGCCAAAGGAGGTGCTTTTGTCTTTGATACAGGTGATGTTTTCGTGACCTCAACGGGAGACGTTTCAACTGATGACCTCGGCTCACTTGTGGTCGAAGTGCGAGGAGCAGAAGAGGGTGCATCAACAGTCGGCGAAGGGATGGGGTTGCTACCCCATCCGAACGCTGCAGCTGTAGGCGACGCGACGGTTCCTTTGGAGGCTGCTGAAGCATGTCTCGAATGATTCTTCCTCGCCAAAAGTTCAGAGATTGAGATCTCGGTGGATGGCGCCGATGAATCCCAGTTAAAGATCTTTGCACCAGCTGCACCACCTCTTCGGCCCAGAACAACACGGCCCGTGATTGAGTCTTCCTCCATCCATCGCCTGACAATTCTGATTGCCTGGTCACGCACTTGGGAGTTTCCCCAGCCAACGCGAACATAGTTTTCGTCGTCTCCCAAGTTGTGCTTCCGCATCGAACCCGGTCTCGACATGAGATACCATGCTTTGCGCTCCGAGATGGAAGTGAAGCTATCGTCGATAATGACATCAGGAATCGGCTCCGGGGATGGGAAGCTCGTTTCGACTGACGGGAAGATATCATCAAGCTTTGTCATGTCAATTGAGAATGGTTCAGAGGGTGGAGCTGGTGCTGGTTCTTTGGATGTCTCTTCATGGCATGCTGTGTCAGTTGTTGCTGCTGTTGGCTGTTCTTTGGAAACGTCAACTTCAGGTTGTTTAGCCTCGTCTTGCTGTGCCTCCTTCATTGGTGATTCGAAATCCGACCATGAGTCTGAGTCTGTCTGCCCTTGGTCTTCGTCCTTGGGTGACTCTGCAATTCCATTCTCCACCACATTCTCGTCTTGATCTAGGGTTTCTTCAGACACGATCTCGACTTCCGCGTCTGGCTCGGGTTCAAGTTTCGATTTCTCTTCCACCTCCTCTGCTAGCCCAATTTCAAGAGTCTCATTCGACTCTTCCTTCAATCCCTCCTTTGCCCCGGTCTTCGCCTGTAATTCCTCTTCAATCCCATCTGGTTCGTCAACCTTCTTGTCAATCGTGACATCCTGTACCGAAGCGTTGTCCGACACCTTCCGCACTGATGAATCAATAGGCGAAGCACTATGGCTGCTCTTTGCCATATCATCGTACATTTCCACCAACTCAGAAACCTTATTGGAAGATTGTCGCAAAGCAGGGGGTATTGTTCCACGCTGCAAAGCTGGTCTAGGTACTCCACTCGGTGAATCCGGTCGGCCTTCATCTTCGATCGGTAAAGGACTTAGGCTCCTATTCGAAAGCGCCGGGTCTGGTTGCTGCCAGATATCTGCTGCGTTCTCTTTAAGTGACTGCGCAGGTGATGGTGTCCTCGTCGCAACACGCCCTAAAATCGGTCGCAGTCCTTCCCCAAGACTAATCGCTGAATCTCCGTTATCCTCCTTTCGTAATCGTGCCGTATCAAACATTGGCGAGCGTCCCCATGGATCCGGGGCCGGCGATGGTAATCTCGAACCAGCTGGACTACCCCCTATAGGGCGCAAACCAGGACTTCTGCCCCAGCGTGGGCTGTTATCTTTACCCGCCTCGGCCCACCCGCCCCATGCATCATCATCTTCGTTCCATGGCGTATGAGCAGGCGAAACGCGCTGTGAGCTGCCCGAGTGGTCTGCAGTGAAGTGCGCATGTGGCGGCGGCGCGGGAAGGTCTATCTTCGGTGGCTCGTCGTTGGTCCAAGGGGAACCCCAGGGATCCTCCATGCTGGGCGAGCGCACATGTCGCGCTGCCGATGACAGGAGAATAAAGAGAGAGAAGTAATTCGAGCGAGTGATGTTATTATGATCGAATTATCATTGCGCGCGGTCGAAGGAATGTGCTGAGGCAGCTCAGAAGCTGAGAGTTCCGAGGCGCAAGAGCCAAGCTTTCGTAATCGCCTACAAAATAGAGGCAATGGAAAAGAGGGTTCAATGATTAAGCGCCACGAACCGAATATATACAGATGCAGTTTGACTCGTGGCTTAGAATCGGCACGAGGCGCTGAACTTAACGAGATGTAGAATAAATCGTCAAGTTGTTTTGGTTTGGAGGAATGAGGAACAGTTCCAGAAACACGTCCACTATTATTCGTGGATCCTGAATCTTCAGGGGCGCGCGGTCCCCCCAGGTCTCTAATTTGGCCCCGCAAGCTTCCGTCATCACCATCAGGAGCTCAGACAGAAATGATACTCTTATTGCTTTGAATTTCCAAAACAGTCATTAACTTTAACACAATGAAGGAATAGTTGCTAGATTGGTAATCTTTTCACCAACTCGAATGGTATGAGGGTATCTACTCCATGTCTATCGCATGCAATGTCAGATACCTCGACATCGACCTCATGCTTTGCTGTAAAATTGTACATCAACCTCCTTTTTCCATCCCAATCAATTCCATGAAGCAATCCCAAGCAGACCTGTCACTCCGACGCTAATATTCAGCCAAAAAATTATCATGTCGTTCCGATTCTCCCAGTCAATATTCATGAGGCAATCTCATGTCCACTCTTCAGCGCCCACTCCTTGGACCGTCCTTTGCCAATCTTCTCTGCCACCAACTCTACGGTATTCTTCACCTCGGTACGAGACACATCGTCCCGAAATTGATGGTAGAGAAAGTCGATAATTCCAACCTTGGATAAAGCTTTGTTGCTCAAAATAGCTCTCTTCACGTCATCAAGTAGCTCAGACTTGACGAGCTTTGGTGGATCACCACCGGTGTTACCATTACTGCCTGTCAAAGCTGAAAACGCATTGGCAGGCGTAGGAGGAGGGGGCATCTTGCTGCTACCATCAGAGGCCGCTGTGGTTTTCGTAGGCTTGAGCGTCTTGTTCTTGACTTCAGGTTCCCAATATTCCGTTGAGAATGGATCAATGCCCCAGGTTTGCTGAAGTCCATCTGGAAATATGTCAGTAGATGCTCATTCCACTCGGGTCCAATTGAGACTTACCGTGCATAAACTCCATCCTGTGGTCGTAGATAACCTGATTCGCCACGGTGCCTCCATTCTCAAAACAGATCCCGGTGCTGTCTGGCTCAATGGTATTTGCAAAGATTCGTCGAGATAAGCCAGCATCTTCCGAATCATCGAGAAACTCATCCATGTCATCTTCGTCGTCCATCTCCTCTTCATCATCGTCAACATCGAGATCCTCCCCTTCTTCTTCCTCCTGCCACTCGGCTTCCGAATCATAGTCGTAGTCAAGAGGGAGTCGTCTTGCTGTTGGCGTTCGGGCCAGCTGGCTCATGTTGAGCCTTCCAAGCACGAATGGCTTGAAAGTCACAGTTCCATAGTAAGGGGGGCGCACGTCTTGTGAAAACGAAATCACCTTCATGGGCACCTTGGAAAGCTTCTGACGGGTGTCTCGCATGATCTTGCCAACATGCTCAGGGCCCGCGTTTTCTGCCTTTTCTGTCTCTCTGAAGACTTGCTCCATGATGTGCTTAACTGGATGATGGAGTACGCCTCGCTTTTGAGGCTTGCTTGGCAAACAAAAGAGTCGAACTGGGTCGAACCGAGAAGGGTCCAACTCTCCAGCTCGTTGACCGCCAATACATTCATCTAGGATCTTAGATTTAACCTCGCGTGTTTCGGTGTCCATCTCAGGCCCAACATGGGCAATTCGTGTGTTATCCTTAATGAAAAAAGGCTTAAATATTTTCTCGTATTCGGTCTTTGGTAGGTTGTTCGCAGGTTTTGCTGGGCTAGGGTCTCCTGGCGTGGCATTTTTAGGTCGAGTAATGTCGACAGTCTTCTTAGGAGTGCTCGGAACCTTGAAAAAGGAGCCGAGTGTTCGTTGCTGCCGAGCCTTCTTTTCCTCTTCCTCTTCCTTTCGCTTCTTCTCGTCGTCCTTGCGTTTCTTTTCCTCTTCCTTTTGGCGTCGTTTCTCGTCACGCTCTTTAGCTTTGGCTGCCTTCTCAGCTTCAGCCTTAACTTTCTCAGCTGCTCGGATAGCTGCTTTCTGTTCACGTTCTTCTTTGAGTCGAGCATTCTCCTTCTCTTTTTCTGCCTTCTGCCTGGCACTTTCCTTTTCCTTCTCGGCCCTTTCAGCAGGCGTCAATTTCTTTCTCTTTACCAGAGTGGTAGCAGGTTTCGATGCCAAATTGATGGTCGTCTGTGTGATTTGTGTCTTGACTGGTGTTTGAGGAGACGGAGACAGGCGGGGAGGAGTGCTTGTACCAGGATCACTCAGTTCTGATGAAGCTGGCGATGGGGCTCTTTCCCCAGATAAAGCGGAAGACAATGCTGCAAGCGATTAATAAGTATTTATCACAACTGATGTGATTCCCAGACTTACCAAACTCTCCACTTGGTTGATCGGAAGCCAAAGGCGGCAACTTGATGTCTTCTGCAGTGTCTATTCCATCATTATTTCCCATGAACTCATCGTGACTTCTCTTACGGCCAGTAGCCTCAGATTCTTGAATGTTCGGTGAAAGTTCGTAGAGGGGCATGGTGCTCTATTGCGAGCTGACCAGCTCAATTCGAATTCGCTCAAAGCGAAAAGGCTCTCGTGTCGTGCGAAGTATGAAGGTGACGATAAGTAACGGTCTTGAGAAAGGTAGTTGTTAGGTATCGTGAGTAGGAAGAGATCATGCGATTAAAGGTCAATTAAAAAGAATTAAAACAAAGGCACAATCATTCCGTATGATAAAGCTTTGCTTGCAGCCTGAGGTTGTTTAGAAAGATGTGAATAATCTCTTGGGTAGGTGCACGAGATCCGCAGGTGGCATGAAGCAACCAAGTTGAAAGGGAAGCCTCCTCCCCAAAGGAGATCAAAGTTAATGGAAAGCGCGACCCGACGCGTCGATTTGGCGCCTTAATCTTTAAGTGGGCAATTAACAAACGCGCTGGGAGATGTGACAGGGAAGGTGCGGCTAAGCCTCGGCTAGGTTGGTTTCCAGGGTCCCTGTGGCTGTGCCCCGCGTGGCAGCCTGAACGCCTCAAGCGCTTGCGGCTAACCTGGTATTTCAACGATCGACATGCCCATTTCGACAAATTGCCATCCACACCCAACATGGGGATCCCCAGTGATATCATTAAGGGGGCCCGATCTCGTTCGTAACAGCAACCGAGAATAAACGATTGGTGCCGCTAAGGGACCAGAGTGAAACGGCCAGACAACCAAGTGGACGGTAACGTCACTGGAGCCCTGACATCCATAAGAGTTTACCAGATATGGATAACACGAGAGGGAGCCGATCTTAATTAGATCCACAGAAAATTCAACTTCACAGGGAGTCAGGCACGGAACTGTCATGGGTGTTTGAATCCCCCTTGTTCTCAGATGAGATCATGAGGTGGTATTAAGCATGCTTTTATCTTGAATCCTGGCTATAGTAGAGGGCAGAGGTATCTTCTTCAAACATTATCGGTATCTTAGTCAACAGTGGAGTCCCCGCTCCAGATGCACACTTCGACCATTCAAGACGTGTGAGATGATAATAGCGAGAGATTGGAAAAGGAAATTCGTAGGGTGTGACGTCCCTGAAAACGATAGGTAGTGTAGAAAAGCAAGTAGTAAAACAATGCTGGAACGCCGACCAATGCAAGCCACCTCCTGATACGAAGTGTGCTTTAACGAACGATGGAGAAAAGAAGCCTCCTCTTGGCTCATGGTGTCATGATATAGTGGTTTATAGCCAGTTGGAGTTTGTGTCGCGTGAAATATCACCTTAATCAGGGTTGGCAATGAAAAGGCGGCCAGAGGTAAGGGTAGACGTTCGCTCGTCCACACTTCCACGTCTCCTCAGCTCATCAGCTGACTTGACACTCTTCTCTCGAGTAAGAGCCGAGTGCATGAGAGAGTTGGAGGCCAACCTAGGGGCATTGCTCAACTCTCCCACATTGTCGGCGCGTTCACCACTGCTGCCACTCGCCATGCTGCGAGCCTTGCCGCTGGCAGCGTCATCGACAATGTCTTCGGGTGTAGCCTCCACCAAGCTGCCGGTGCGTTCAGGTGTGTCACCAGGACTCCACCTTCGGCTATGCTGGCTGCCCATGCCTCCTGATGTGCGGTAGGCAAGGTTTCGGCGGCTGCTGGTTGTGCTGCTTCGTCCGCTGCTCCCCGTTCTACGGTGATGAGGGCGGTTTCCGGCATTTTCGTCTTCGCTGCTCTCAGCCTCAACTTCAGTAGCGCTGAGTCGCATTGGCACACCGCCAACACCAACATGGTTCTCGCCAGGAGCGTAGCCGACAACTGGGTTCTTTCCGTGATGTCGAATCTTGGGGATCTTGGCGGCGACCTTATTGGTAGTACTGAGGCCGGTGCTTGTTCTTGCTCCGGCTCCGCCGGAAGCACTGCGCGATCCACCAACAACCTCGAGAGTTGCTCGCATCTTTGCAGCTCGTTGTTGTGCTAGCAGTCGTGGGTCTTCATACTGGGAGCGATCACACCACACTGTGCCCTTTTGTTTCCGGAGAAGAGCGACATAGCTCGAGGGTTGGCTGCTGGCTCCGCCAGAGCGGCTAGACGTGGAGCGACGAAGCTCGGATTGTGAGGAAGAACGATAGGCGGCAGGAGGAGGGATGCTCGAGGCGGTGCTGAAAGTATTCACAGAAGGTGAGCGACGGTTCTGTGAGAGATTGGGGCCCGGCTGGGCAAGGTGAGATGTTTGAAATTGCATGGGAAAGGCGGTTGAGGAAGTGGTTCGTGTTCGAGAATGTCCGTAGCCGACTGTCTGGTCGATAGGCCCTCTCATGGCCTGGGGTTCCAACATGACCAAAAGGACCAGGCGACGTCGAGGGGGGACGCCAGGTACTTTATGTGTTTGCTGCTCGCGGGTAGCGGCGTCTGTCCGAGAGTAGGGAGAGAGTTTGACCCCGTCGGGCGCGGCTGGGCGGGTTATAGAGGGAGCCGAAAAAAGTGAGACTGAGCTGAGTAGCGCGCCAGAAAGCGGGGCGAACGAGCCAAAAGGCGAATGACGGCAGTGTGAGTGTGACGAAAGCAGTGAATAATAGAGATGCCCCAAGTATCGTGAGTATTGGAGGTATAGATATAAATGTACCAATATGGGCAGATTTGGTGTTTTGTTGTTTGTATGTGAGAGAAGAAGAGAGCAGAAGTGGATGGTGGGCAGCGGCGCCTACTGTACCTAAAGAAGGATTTCGATTTCCTGTCAGTGAGCACTGGCAGTGGCAGCCAAGCAGTCCAACGTTGCATGGGCCACGGAGGGGAGCCAAGCGGAGGGCACCTTAGGTTAGGTGAGGTCTGGGTGGGCTTAGTGGGTTCCAGCGCTAGTGGGTGGTCGCCTGCAGGTGGATCACCGCTAGCAGGCGGACACTTTCCATGAGGTGAACATGGGTATGAGGTCAAAGGGCGAGGCACGTTTAGAGCGCGAACAAATGTGCTGGAAGCGGCTGTCTGTACGGGAATTGAATGTACCTCTATGATGTCGAGCTGTAGATCGTCAATTCTTGGCCGCCGAGACCAGCTGTCTTGGCCTTTCGCAAAGGGTCATTGGTCTCCGCGTTGGGGATATTACAGGGCGCAGATTTGGGGTCCAATTCTGGCCGGAAAGGAATTGATGTTTCGTGATGATTGCTCGTGAGAAAGGGAAGAGAATGTGGAACATGGGGCGTTATCGTGACTGAGGCTGGTGATGCTGCCTCACTCTTGTTACATCCGTCTCGTCGCCGACGCTTCCCATCAATGCTGAATAACTTGATTTATATCCAATGCCTTGGTCTGCAACAGATTTGTTGGCACGTTATCAAAATGCTGGTCCTTAATCGCCCATCATCAACCTCTTACATCGTCTCCTACACTCCCCAGTTTCAACTCCAACTCGAGCAACTCGTGCTAGAACAAGTCAGCCCTGGCGCCCCCCCAAACGTGGGCCAGCTGAAGGCACACCACCGAAGAAGAGCCTGGTGCGCTATCCAATCAGACCCTGCAATCGACCGTGATGTCATGTTCTTGCATGCAAGGCCAAGTGGGTAGACACTAGCTAAGGTTGATGTTGACAAGGCCTGGTCTGGCCGGGCTGCTCTAACTATCCCCGTACTCGTCTCGTAGGGCAGCAGCCGCTCGTTGGTGAGGCGCTTTTGTCTCTCAACTCTGAATTGAACTGAACCAGACTAGCATTGCATTAATTAAATTAGCAGATAAGCGACGGGAAACAGAATAATCAACAAACGCGATGACTGGGGTTGTGGTATTCTCCATATCGCAACCAACCGCGATTTGAATTAGAGTGATTCATCCTTGCAAGAGACAGAGTCACCTATTCCATTATTTCTTGGTTAACTCGCCATCACCTCTGAGAGTCTCTCAACTCACACACCCCTGCAACACATCTGTAGCGGCTGACAATGCGTCAAATAGCATGCCACGCCCGCCAGGTAGGCCATTTGCATGAATGGACGCTGACGAGACCAACGGTCAGGGTGATGTGAGCATCTCGAGACATCTAAGGCGATGTCACTTTCATTGTCACCCTCGCAGAACTGAAGTTACAGTAAACTACTGAACCGACATGGGAGCCCCTACTGCAGCACGCATTGAGCCGCGCCAAGAACTGCCCTTCTTTTGCAATCCCTAGATCCGGATGCAGGTGGGGGCTTGGAGTCACTCTTGTGTACTCGCAGCACAGTCCAAAATCCCACGAAAACCTAACCTTTTTTTAGTAGATCCTCTTTATTGAAACTCAGCTGCCATAAGCAGTTGGCTCAAACTCTCGTCTCTCTCACAGCAGCTGCAGCCAATTTGGACTCAATACTTGAAAGCATCCCAAGAAACCGTTCCATTAGATGTTCTCCTTACACTTTGTGCCCCGCGTAAAGGGTACAGCAGGAATTTGATAACGACAAAGAAGCTTCAAAACTGGAACATATGACCCAACACAAAAAAGGGTAGCACGAGAAAAGTCGATGTGACCCTTGAGGAACAGTCATGCCGCCTACTAAATAGCAGGGACAGCTTGGATTGGTTAAAAGCACAAACATCGGCATGGTGATTCATTATCAAGCCCACGCTCATTTGCATTGTTACTCCAGATAAGGGAGGGCTAATGGGAAAGCATACCATCGAGAAATTACATGAGCCGGCTTCATTGAGACAAAATCCAGGCACAGCACCATCAGAGTTGATAGGGGTGTAGAGCCTTAGCTATTGGATGGACCCCGAAAGGCATGGGCTTCAACTAAATTCCCATGTGATCCAATCGTCTATTCAAGCGAATGTCTTAACCATGTATGCGGAAAGTTCCTAGACTCAAAAGGGCTTTCCAGAGGACATCTTGGCCAATCTCAAGACCCATGGCCCTTGAAGTAACTTCCCATCCGTAGATCCAGTGCAACCTCGACCTGCGTGCAGGCGGCCATGTAATACATTGTACAGCCAACCCATCGCCCGGGACCGAGAAGTCAGTCTGGCGTGAACTATATGCAGGAAAATTCGATTTTGACAACTGGCGTTCAAGGGCGAGGAATATCACCATGGGTGGCTTTTGAGGCTTGGCAGTCAACGGCTGAGAGAAGATGGCGTTCATGACAGTTGATGGCTTCACTGTGATTACTTCCATATTTTACCGACAAATGCAAATACCCTTGCATCAGTAGAGAATACCACCTACAGTAGCCTGGGATTACAAGACCTTACTCAGACCATGCGTGGAGTTCATGTAAGCGCATTGGTGAGCTTCCCTACAGATTGATCCTTGTGGAAGAAAAAGAACCCCTCCATGGTGTCGGATGAACTGATGTTTTCTCGTAGGAGTTTTGGGGTACTACAACCTCGCTTCTGAGATATGGATCACATCTCAGTTGTTGACTCTTCTCCTCTATTCTCTTCTCTCAATTGATTCTCGACCAAATCATCTCCCCGTTTTCTTGAGCTTAATTCAAACTCTCTCACCGGGTTTTAGGCCTGCTGCAAGGACACGTCTTATCTTCACGTTGATTGACTGACCGTCTCTGGCTCTGGCTTTTCAGCCCACTCTGCTGCTGTCCTTCAGTTCAGCTCCGTTTGACTCCGGGGACTGGGGAAACTGCATGCTTTCATAGACCGGCCCCGACCCCAAATGCAAGGGTGTGCAGCGGGCGGGGCACCATCGCATCACCGCAATAGTTGTACGGAGTAAGGTAACTTAATGCACTGACTGATCAGTGAGTAGAGTAGTACCATTGTGGGTATCTCTCTGATCTGTCAGAGGCTTCATTTGGTGGGAACCGAAGCAAGTAAGCAAGTGACCTTGACGTCTGATTCATCAGATCATCCTGCATCTGCGTCAATCACCAACGAAACCCATTACCGATGCAGCCACCGGTCGATATATCGGGCAACGGATCGGGAAATCATTCCCATGTTTCTGATCCAATTCATCATCCAATTGACCCTGACAAGACTCATACAATGCACTGTTAATTAGTTCATTGAAAAATATATCCATTTCAAGTCACGTCACGTAAGCGTCAGCCCAATCCTGGTCCTTTCCTTTCTAGGGGCCGATTTCCCTCTCCTGGAAACGGCTTCTTCACGTTGTCATTGATAAAAAAAAATTGTCCCGAAAGCCACAACTTACAATTGAGTTCCTGGTTAGTTAGCTTTATTAGTATCCGTTTTCGCTTCGCCTGGCTTCGCTTGTAAGCGCGAGTTTCTCCACATACGTGGGGTGCCATTCGGCCATGACCGTGTGGGCTGGCTGCTGGCTTGCATGCACCAAAATGAGTTGAGAGAAGAGAACCACCACCAACACAACAGTAGCAGAAAACTTGATATAGTGTCGCCTTGGCCGAATTCTCTTTGGCCCTCTGGGCCTCTGGGCCTGTGAGGGAAGAGTCTCTAACAAAACTGATCCATAAAAATGCGCCGTATTACCGACTCGCCAAGACTATGGAAACTCGAAGGTGCGGATACAATGCATGTTCCATCTCTTCGAGCCGTGAGTGAGGGTCCTTGTCAAGGCCAAGGCTGTCAATGTGAAGAAGAGCCTTGTTTCTCATGCCGCCACTGCACTTGCAGAGATCCTCACATCTTTCGATAATCTCTCATCTGGGAAGAATCTGGTGGCGAATCTCACAGAAAAATCCTCAATCTCGGTCCTTTATCGTCCCTCAGGCCTCTTCTTGAGCGGATATCTGGGAACCGAAAGTCTGGAGCGTTCGAAACAAGTCCGCGCCGCTCCAATGAGCCCAGCAAAACTTGAAAACTATCAAGCTAACCTTGCGCCTTGAGCTTATAGCTTCTAGGGAGCCGCAATGGATGGACGGCTAGGGTTTAGCTGATTGGTCTGATAACTCGACCTTTCTCTTTTACATCACGCGAGATAAAGAGAGTTGAAACTTGACTGCACTACAGGAGTCAAAGCTCTGGTTATGTGCCTGAATATCCGTGATGGCTTCCTTGGTTTCCCGCTGCCAAGGCCCACAGAGTCTTCCAGTATCCTGGCACAACCTGGTCTCCGAAGCTTCCGCCAAGACCAATTCCGCGGATGAAACATCAGGAAGCGATTAAAGTCAGGGAATAAAAGAGAATCAGGGCCCATTGACAGCTCGCGATCTCGATCTCGCAGCCATCGTTCCATGATTTTCCGTTTCTAAACCTCACTCATTCTCGGCGGGATAATTCCTCCTTTGCGACTAGGCAATCCCTGTCGCAAATCAATAATCCTTATTTCATGTAAATTGGCTTCCACATTGAAACTTTCATCAACCAGTGGAAGCTTGAGGAAATCGTCACGTTTTCCAGTTTGTAACACTGCGTCATGCAGGAATATCTGCCGGGAGTCTCAGCCCTTTCAGGAATGTGCCGTTCTCGAGGGTGTGTAAGAGAATTACAATCCTCATGTATAGACAAGGTATATTCCAACTTGTCATCGATATAACACTCTGTTTTAAGTTGCAGGGCCCTGGCGCTTCGCGCGATGGGATACGTATACAGTATCGTGAGGATGGGATTTGCAACATAAGCAGGATTGAGGTGGTAATATCGAAACGCCGCACAGAATAACAAGTTTGGCTTTCGATCTTGATTGATCCTTTCATGATCGTGAGTTGGCAATGCTGACCGATGAACTCGAATGAGCTTAATCGAAGGCACCAGGAACAAGGAACAAGGCACCACAAGGCTTCAGCTTAAACAAAGTAAACCAATATCGATAAGCCGTGTGTTGTTCGCTGAGTGGTCATCGAAAGCCCATACAGGCCTCAAGCTTTACAAGTCCAGTCCCCAAGCTGCAGTGACGTCCTGTCACACAAGTTTGTCCCGGGATGCAGTTCCGCTTAAGCTGAAAAGACGCCCATGTCATAAGCACCTAGCCTAGCCACATGTCCAGCCATGGTACGTGCATGATAGCTTGAGGCAGATCTTCGCGGGAACCAAACTCGGCTGAGAGACAATGCTTTCGATTCGCCGAACAAGTGTCTGTAGGTTGATGCGAGGTCTTATCTCAATCACACCGATTGATAGATAGTGTGGGAGAACGATGCGGGGAACACTGTTTCGGTTCTCACATTGGCAACCGGAACTGGCATCTCCAATCATCTCATTCGTCAGAGCTTCCGTGGTTGTCGTGATGGCATTGCTCTCATAATGCTACAGTTTGTTTACTTTCTACCCAATCGACTCGGATGTTCGGCAGTAATGTTGTGTTACCAGGTAAAACATGTCGATCAAAACAAATGCTTCTGAGTTTCACCATGATGCAGATTTTTTTTCGTGATGCATTGGCTGAATCATGCGTTGTTTATATGTCTAGTCTATTCAAAACATTCCTCTCTTTGTCATGACAATGGATTCTTGATCGTTAAACCGTTGATCCGGCGGCCCAGCCACCTCGAGGAGCATGTCTTGGGACAATACAGCACACGTGGTAATAATGAAGTCATCAATGTCACTAAATGAAAGATCTGGATCGGACGGACCTCACTTAGTGGGTTTCCAGATGAGAGACTAAGAAAGTTCAAGCTGCTAAAGTCGATCAAGCGTTGAGCCGGTACTTGGCGAAGGAGCCCGTGTAAGTCAAGTCTCTAATGCGGGGGGGTAATAAACACCTCAAATCTCGATACCATGAGGTAAATAAATGTTGATAAAATATCTTACCTTTTCCAGATGGGATGAAGCATCCGGTGATAACTGAAGTTGGTAGCCATGAGTGGGTATTCCAAGCGCTCCTTCTAGGTGATGAGGCTCAAGACGACAATTACAACTCGCAAGCGTGAGCTCCTAGGTTGCCTTGTCCTGATGAGGGATCATAATGTAACCGGATATTAACTTTCCTCTCTAATTCGGTCTTGAGGCATTTCGATTTGTCCTTGAAATTTGTGTGTGCCTATTCTCGCCGACTCGCTGTTGCACACGGGGCGGTTCCTGGGTACTGTGAGTCAACAGTAGCACAATGTGTTCAAAACTTCAGGAACATCATCTTTTCACCAAACTTTAGGTCTGATCATTCCTCTTTTTGATGACCTTGCGATTAACACGTCAGCAAAAGTTATGTTTCGGCTGCGTTGTCTATGATAGATCAAAGGTCGGCAGAGTCGGATACTACACCGCCGGGAGTTTAATGAAGTAGTTTTCTAAGCTTTTACAGAGCATAAACAATAAGGTTTGTTTTGTAAGCAAGTTGTGTTCCGGGTAGAATAGAATCTAGGGGAAATAGAGAGCATATATCACAACTTTGATTATGGGATACATACACTCGGCGTCGTTGGAAACAGTTTGGCAAGGATACGTAGATCCTCGCATCGTTGTGCTAGTCAAGAAGTCGGTTTTATGAGACTGCAATTGCTAAGTAAACATTGGAATACAGTCAGATATCTTTATGTGACATGGCAGTCTGCATCACCATCTGAGGTGACAAGAAACTATATTAAGTTCAACGTTGAGATAAGGTTGGGTGTACACGTTGAACTCCAAACCCAAATATCAACGGTTGCGCCGCATAATTCTAAAATCGGATTTAAATCTTATGTGAGATCACTTTTCTTTCTTTTGGTTATTCCTTATGATTGTCGTTCAACGACTCGATATCTAACCGCTGGGGCCGGCAATAGTCAAGCTGTAAGCCAGTTGCGGCCTCCGAACTCAAGTTCAGGTTAATAAATAAGGGATAATTCGCACAGTCAACTTCCTTGACACTTGAAATCCCAAACATCATTTCCTTGGGTTATTCCCATCATTGTCTTTCACCTCAAATCAAAACTTAATTATCTTGTGTAGGGTAATTCGGCACCTAATAACCCATGCTGATGCGGAAGACATTCCCCGTCTTGGCTAGCGGATTCGTTTTGTTTCTCTTTAGGTAGTGAGGACCTCGTGCACTGACGTCAAAAGCAATTCATTCGTTCATCTGAACTCAGAGCTCTCGACCCTAGTGGTCGAATCCATTCATGATCACCAGGGAGGGGCACGTTGACGGATTGGACGCGATCCAACAAATTTTCCACGAGCTTAATTAAGCCCAAGCTTTTTTACCCCTAACTTGAGTTCTCTTTAGCGACCTTCATCCCAATTCTAGATGCTGCAGGTTTAGAGTCCTCTTATCGTCGGGCTGTGAGCAGCTGTCATGAAGTTCGCCAAGGAGCTCGAGCGAGAAGCTGTGCCTGGTAAATGCATAAGAATTATCTTGTAGATTGGAAAGAAACTAACTTTGAACCTGTAGAATGGCGCATCAAGTACCTCAACTACAAACAAGGGAAGAAGCACATCAAAGCTGTCGGTAGAGCTCTTGCTCGTGCAAATGGAACACCTCGAGGTCTTGGGCAGCTTCGCACTGGCACATTTGCTTCGCCTTCGACACCGCGACAACCTTTTACCAGAGAGAACACGGCTTTGAATTCTACAACAATTCCATCCGTAGCAGCCGTTGCGCCCCCGAGGTCGATACCCACGCCGCGAAGCAGAGCCGCTGAAAACGAGTCCCTCACGGATTCGGGCGATAACCGACACTATGGAAGCTTTGTCAATACACCACCTGAGCCGTCGCCTTTGGCTGGTGAGACCAAACATGCCGAATTTCAGTTACCTGCGCCCGCGTTGAAAGTTCATGATCATGAAAGCGACCTCCCCGGTTCGCCTGCTACTGTTGGGCCCTCCGAGGCGATGCGACGAAATATTCAGCGAATTGATCCTCGACGAACATCATCGGCCAGTGTCGTGTCGACAATTGCATCGCCGGACGTAAACAATTCGACCAAGAAACCATCAGAATCTGGTGCTCAGGATTCGCCTTCTCACCTCCGACGACTATTTACCCACCAATCAACAGCAAAAAGCGACCGCAGAGTCGATATCAATATGCAGAACTTCGACCTGGTTAAGGAGAGGGAGCGAGAGTTCTTTGATTTCCTCGATTCAGAACTCGAAAAGGTTGAGAGTTTCTACAAGATGAAGGAAGAACAGGCTGGTCAGAGGTTGGACATTTTGAGAGTACAGCTTCACGAAATGCGCAACCGTCGAATTCAAGAGATGGCCGATGAGCGAGCGCGCGAGGAGAATCCCCAGAAAAAAGGAACCCATGATAGCTCCAATGGCAAGCTCAATGGACTCATGGATCCTATCAAGTCCAAGATATTTCCTATCGGACCTAACACGAAGGCGTTGCAAAAGATGAACACGACACCAAACATCAATGGTGGTGTCGTAGGTGACGCTGAGAGAGACTACATCCGTCGCCCGACCCAACACGAGGTCTCATACCGCACAGCAAAGCGCAAGCTCAAACTCGCACTCCAAGAGTTCTATCGTGGGCTTGAATTACTCAAGTCATACGCAATACTCAACCGCACGGCATTTCGAAAGCTCAACAAGAAATACGACAAGGCTGTCAATGCCCGACCCCCCTATCGTTACCTCAACGAAAAGGTCAACCAGTCATGGTTTGTCAACAGCGATGTACTCGAGGGTCACATTCGTACGGTGGAAGACCTGTATGCTCGCTATTTCGAGCGCGGTAATCACAAGCTAGCCGCTGGCAAGCTCCGCAGTCTAAACAAGAAGCCTGAAGACCAGTCAATCGGCATGTTCCAGAATGGTCTTCTCATTGGCACTGGTGCTGTGTTCGCGATTCAGGGTCTTATTTACGGAGCACAGCTGTTGCACGATGACGATGACGAAGTACGCGTGCGGACGAGCTATCTCATGCAGATCTATGGAGGCTATTTCCTCATGCTCTATCTGTTCTCGCTTTTCTGCATTGACTGTTTAATCTGGAACCAGAACAAAGTCAACTACCCCTTCATCTTTGAGTTCGACCAGCGACATCATCTAGACTGGAGAGAGTTGGCTCAATTTCCAAGTTTCTTCTTCTTGGTACTGGGCCTCTTCATGTGGGTGAACTTTAGTAGATATGGCGACCCGGACATGTACATCTACTATCCGGTCATTCTTATCTTCTTTACTATTGTTATTTTATTCTTTCCTGCTCCTACCTTGTTCTATAAAAGCCGGCGCTGGTTTGCATATTCTCATGTTAGTCTTCTCTCACTCGTTGTTGAGACCTGCTGACATGAACCAGTGGCGTTTGCTCTTGGCTGGACTTTACCCCGTCGAGTTCCGTGATTTCTTCCTCGGAGATATTTACTGTTCACTTACATATGCTACCGCAGTAAGTGCAAAGAACCAAGACATAAAACGAGGAATTACTAACAATGACAGAATATTGAACTGTTCTTCTGTTTATATGCCAACTACTGGCAGAATCCAGTGCAGTGCAACTCTAGTCACTCACGGGCCCTTGGATTCTTGACTGCCCTTCCGCCCATTTGGCGATTCTTACAATGCCTTCGTCGATATAAAGATACACGCAACGTCTTTCCTCATCTAGTCAACGGTGGCAAGTATACGGCGACTATAATTGCTGCTGTGATGCTGTCTTTGTACCGTATACATGATTCCAACATGCATCTTGCTCTGTTCATTACTTTTTCGACCATCAACAGTATCTATTGCTGTAAGTTGCTTATCTCTTCATCTGCAAACACTTCTGACCACCACTAGCTTTCTGGGATCTTTTTATGGATTTCTCTCTTCTTCAACCTAATTCAAGGCACTGGTGTCTTCGAGATATTCTTGCACTGAAGCGACGATGGCTATACTACTTCATCATGGTGGTAGACCCCACTCTTCGGTTTGCCTGGATCTTCTATGCTATTTTCACCCACAACACCCAACACTCCACCATCGTCTCATTCATGGTCGCCTTCATGGAAGTCACCCGTCGAGGCATGTGGACTCTCTTCCGCGTTGAGAACGAACACTGCGGAAACGTCTCTCAGTACAAGGCCTCTCGCGATGTGCCTCTCCCCTATAGAATCGAGCCTCTCATTGCTCGTGCCAGTATGGACAGCACCGTCGCCAGCCACCAACCCGATGAAACTGCGGGTGTTGCCTCACTCGAAACACCCCCCCGCCTTGGCACAGCCGAATCCACCGCCGTCTCAGCCGGTCAAGCAGAAGAAGGCTTGTCTCGACGCAGAACAGGAGGAGCTGCGCCCCCACCACCACCAAAACGCACATTCTCACGCATGCTTGCCGAAGCGCACAAGCAGGACTTTGAGAAGAAGCGCCGCCCCCTCGAACAGACCAGTGAGGACCCTGCTGCCGAGCTGGGACAATCCGATGATGAAGATGATGCCGACGAGGCTGTTAGTCTGCTGGAGATGTCGGAGGCTGAAGATTTAGCACGAGCACCTTCGAGTTCGAGATATCGTTGATTTGGTTCTGGCCTGGTATTCGATAGATTGGTTGCATACACCTGGTAAATTGTTCAGCATAGCTAGAGTAGATACCCACTATACATATTCTACACACATTCGCATACACATATATTGTTTGATTACAATATTTTAGAACTGGAGTTGTTATATTGGTTCGCTTGGAAAGCAATTTGTTAATTTATATTTTGTTCCTGAGATCATTTAGCCCGTATTACATAGGTACCTACCTTAGGTAGGTGTCAAAATAAACTCCAAAAAGGGATCCTAAACTTATGGTAGATTTAGGCTAAACTTATACTAAGTTACCTAAGTCTTTTTGTCATTTAGGATCGAGGTCCCAGGTACCCCCCTAGCCTATCTATCGTGTGTCCAGCTAATGTTGATTCCCGGTTGTCGTTGGAGGGATTGAGTGACCATCAAAGCTTGGCGACAACGACGTCGCATGACCTTAGGGAAATCTTGTAAAGGGTACAGGGTTTTATCCAGTTCGGTGAGTTCTTGGATATTGCTCACGCCGTATAAGGACTTCTGACTAGGCAGAATAGAACTGTCGTCTCCCATGTCACACGAAGGCACGGAGGCCACACTATTTATTGGGATACTTGACACTGCACGCTGATAGCTGATGAACTCCTAAATATCAAGAGCTGCTGGTGTACGAAAGAGCGATAAGATGGAGCCAAATGAAGGGTCCATAGCTTCGTTTTATCATGTTCTTTATGACGGGTCGGCATACCTCGTGGGACATTGACATGGTCAGTGAGGGGATGAGTCGTGGATGCCAGGGAATGTAGTAAACCTGGCCCATGACGTGAGAAGTTTCTGCAACTCTTTGAAGTGAACGCATCCCACTGCAAGCATTGCTTGAAATGGCCACTGTTGCCATTATTCGGATACCGTAGACGTTGTAGGCGATGTATAATTCACCAATTGTCGCCAATCCGCATACGTTGAACTCGGCACTTGTCAAACCTAGACATCTCCTATCGTCAACACTACATCGACATTCTTTGCGAAAGTCCATGGCGACGCAAAGAATACCATGTAAAGCGGAATCTGTCCCAGTTAGTGGAACATCGTTATGTGTCGGAATAACTTACAAGTAGTCAAGGCGGCAATGAAGATATCTGTGAAACAAGATGATAAAGGATCTTGGGGGTCCAAACGACAGTTTCTTTTTGAGCATTGGAAAACCAGAAGAACTACTGGTTGATTCCGACTCTCGAGTTGCGAAATGAGTGGATAGAGCCATCCGCATTGTGGTGGACAGAATTCGGATGTGTCGACGAAACGTTGGACCTGGCTTTCAGAGTCGAACTTTTCAAGACCCTGAACAATGGATACTATATCGCCAATTCTATCTCCAAATGCAGTCACTAGGCGTATAGGCGATGACCATGATGATCGTCCCATGCCAGGACCTCGAAAAGGTCACTCGCGGTCAGCTTATTTTCTCAGCAAGCAAGGATAATACACATATAAGGATATGTTTCTGGTTAAACTCTCGAATCCGGGCCCGCTCGCTGCGCTCCCATCTCGTGAGAGCACGGCGCTTCAGCTCGTTGGTGTCGTTGTCGGTATTCCATTTGACATACTTGGCGGCGGCGATCTGGTTGCTATCATCTTTGATGTCAAAGCTGACCTTATCTTCCCCTTTGCTGGCGGAGAAGCCGACCCCGAAGTATGCTGGCTTATGCTTACGTCGAACCTCATCCCTCTTGCGCTTTTTTGTAGGCGATTCGCCATCATCGTCTCTCTTCCTCTTATTCTGCGATGCTGGCAGATCTTGGGATCACCTGCCGATGAGGATGCGGGTGTCGTCCTTGTCTCTGGCTCGAGGCTTGAGTGGCATGTCTTCAATGTCTGCAGCACTCGACCAGTCTTTGTACAGGGCGTTGAAGAATTTCGTCCTGTCATCTGCGGAGATGTTGATCACATCGGGGTCGGCATCGAGGTAGAGCTCGGGTTTCTCTGTCTTCACCCATTTTCGGAGGTTGTCGGCGAGATCCAGCTTTTCATACAGACCGAGGTCTGTGGGACTGCTCATGAAATGATCGCCTTGTCGCGATGCAAGGTGTCCGCCATCTGCCTCGAAGTCCTCGGGACGAGTGCCTATCACAGGGAGAGGAATACTGCCGGGCTCTTCCTTGATTTCGGGGGCCATATTAGCATGGCCAACCTGAACGGAGTCTGCAGGAGGCAGACCCGGATCAGTTTGACCAGCTTGGCCAATATCGCCCTGCGTCTTCTGTGTCATTGCCGGAGGTTTGGCGCAGGTCAGAAGCGAATATCGACTGAGGAGGAGAGAGCAACGGGGTGCACGAAGGACAATAGGAGAGAAGAGAGGTGGAATTTTTATGAATGCGTGGAGAGGAGTGCAGGCGGGAAGAGGTATAGACGAAGGGAAGAAGTGATATTATAAACAGCTTGGAAAGCCGAGGAGAGGAGGAGCAAGAAGAGGGAGACAATAAGGAGACAATCGCAAAAGAGGTTTACATTATGCTACTAGGATATGTTCACGTTGCTATGCTGCTTTAGCATGAATTAATCTGTGAAGTAACATGCCGTTTCTAAAGCTTTAACGTTTATTGTTATTTGGATTTTACCCCTGAGATCATCCATCTCATGTTACGAACGACCCTTCCGAGTGTCAACAGGCAGCGCCTGACCATGGCACTTACCTTTAGGTAGTGAACAGTACTAGGAAGGCAAAGCTTTCACACTTATTCTACATGGAAATAGCATTTCTTAGAAGCGTAGATCATCGTGGAAATAGAATCTACTATTAAAACGCATCTTACATCTACCCATGATATTCATGTCATTCATCTCTCTAAGCATTGCTAAGAAGATCAGAAAAGTCGATTCTGAGAAGAATTAGCTTTCTCAAAACACGTGTATACTCGAAGAAAAGGCAGAATGGCTCAACAGAGCATCGGGGTGGTATTTACTCCCATCGAGGGCGCCGAGCTAGAAGACTTCCTTGGAGACTCCAACGTTACCACATCTCGCGCACCCGATGCGTTCATCACGCACTACTGCCATCTAACATACTTAGAAAGGCACTGCCTAAGAGACCTACTTTTTGCCTGGCTCGAGGTTTCGCACAACACCACCGACCTTCTCAGTCTCTGCCCAATCACACGATCTCAACGCGAGTCCTTCTTCTCCAGTATCTTCTCTGACTGGGATACTCGCAAACCTACCTGCAGCCCAGAATACATACCTTATATGGAAACAGACGGAAAGATTGAAGTTGGCGTATGGAGCCAAGATCTCCCAGCCTCGAGCGAGGAACCCGAACTTGACCCAGAGAATGGTGAGCAGGAACCAACTCGTCCACCTACGACAGCCAGGCAGGCTGGTCAGAAAGCGTTTATGGTTCCGGTAATTAACGATAACGGCAAGAAAATCGTGATCACATTCCTATATGTGGACGCTGATGACAAGTTCTGTCATCATCCACAGTATGTAACTTTCAAGCCGGGCTTGACTCATGAAGATGCCTACATGCGAAGTATCAAAGAGTACGACGAGATCAAGGTTTCCCGGGCTTATCAATACAATCTCGAGGCCATAATTGACACTGCTCGTAAGCGGATCGTCAAATATTGCGATGACGGGGTTGTGGAAGGTCGACTGCCCGTAACGGGCCACAGAGTCCCTACACGGGTTGATTTCGATCCGATCTTGCCCAAAATTGAGAGCGGTGACGCCTATTGGGAGACATGATGCGCTTGCATGAGCAACAGCTTACCCTGCGCCAGAAGTAATCATATCCTGAAAAGCGTTGTCATAGTTTGGTCGATCTATGGCTGTTATCCGACAACTTGATTGAATTGGATGTCGGTCTTTGGCCTGGAACACGCTCCTCTTATATCCACTGCTCAAGTTTGGTCTGAAGCTCCCGGAGCGGAGATTGATACCTACGATGGCGCGACCCCAGGAAATCAATGCTTCTGGCACATAATCTTTTCTGCTTGTGCGCGGAATTATGATACTGAATGCGACAGAAAGTATCGTGCGATGGTCGTAACTCATGTTTTGAGCTCTGCGATGACCAGGGTATTCGATGCTGGCTTACGGTCTATCTGTCTTCGAGAGTCAACTTGAAATTCGAGAGCCATATGAAATACAATGCTGTATACTTTTATTGACAGTATCGCATTGGTGTATTGCTTCAGTGTTGTCATCGATTCTGACGGATTGAAGGAACAAGATCAATCATGTTAGCTATGATAAATAAATAAATGAAAACACTCAGCGCTGACAGAAGTGCCTAGCCATGAGGCAGAATATTCTTTCAGTGGATGTCAATATAATACTTTACCTAGAGAGATGCCTTATCTAAAGGTCGATGAGGTGAAGTAGGTAAGTTTATATTTCTGTTGTCCTTATCTCGACACATGACACACGTTCAGGTCACGCAACGCATTGACCGGGTGACCTACCTAGCTCCGAGATCGTCGTTGCTATCTACCTACCTATAGCTCAACCTTGACAACATTCTACCAAGCATCGATAATTTTTACCTTTTACATTCCACCTTTCACCGATCCCGCCTTTTGACCTTTGACAACAAGTCTCATTTACTTCTCCAGCTTGCACATAGCTTCATCCCCTAAAATGACTCAGGTTACGCCTGCAATGCTGAGCGCCCGCGCTTCGTCACTATCATTGCGACAACAAGCGCTATCGTCGTCAACTACGCTCAACAACAATGCGACAGCGCCTCAAAAGCCCGAATCGAAGCAAAGTTCCAAGAACTTTATCATTTCAGATATGAAGGGCCGCGATACAAAGGACAACCGTGTATGCGCTTCCTGTATTACCAAGCTTGCGCCTGATGAAGTCGGTCAGGTGAACTGGCACCTTGAGGCTGGCCAGGCCTGTAAACTGTGCCAGGTTGAGAAGATGGACCCTGAGTGTTTTACCAAGCCCTTCTGTGACTTTCTTCGGGAGAACCCTACGATTTTCCACACCGTCGATTACTTTGAGAACAAGCTGAAGGCGCTTGGATATGAGCAACTCTCCCCCCGCGATAACTGGTCGGGCAAGATTCAGCCGGGTGGCAAGTACTGGGTCACTCGGAATGGGAGCTCTCTTATTGCTTTCAAAGTTGGTAAAGCATATAAGCCTGGAGATGGTGTTGCTATGATCGGTGGCCACATTGACGCTCTCGCCGCGAAGCTCAAGCCCGTTAGCACAAAGCCTGTCAAGGCCGGATACATCCAACTGGGAGCTGCACCCTATGCTGGAGCCCTGAATGCAACCTGGTGGGACCGGGATCTCAGCATTGGTGGACGCGTTATCCTCGATGATAAAGAAACCGGGAAGAAGACTGTCAAGCTGGTGAAGCTAGATTGGCCCATCGCCCGAATCCCCACTCTTGCGCCTCATTTCGGAGTTGGTATGATGGGAAACAACAACGCTGAGACTCAAGCCGTTCCTATTATTGGTCTAGAGAGCTCACAGCGTCCGTCTGCCGAGGCTCTTGGACCCGCTGGCTCTTTTGTCAACACTCAACCCCCACGACTGGTTGAGCTCATTGCCAAGGAGCTCAACATCCAATCTTATAGTTCGATTGTCAACTGGGAACTTGAACTTTACGACTCTCAACCCGCTCAGACTGGTGGCCTAGACCGGGAGTTCATCTTCGCTGGTCGCATTGATGATAAGCTCTGTAGTTGGGCAGCCCTTACCGCTCTCTTGGCATCTTCAGAAAACAGCGACGAGGGAGGAATCAAACTCGTCGCCCTTTTCGATGACGAGGAAGTAGGCAGTTTGTTGAGGCAAGGCGCTCGTGGTAACTTTCTTCCCTCTGTCGTTGAAAGAACTGTCGAGAGTCTATGTCCAGATGTATATGGACCAGGACTTCAAGGACAAACATGGTCTGCAAGCTTCCTCGCGTCTGCCGATGTTACACATGCCGGAAACCCCAACTTCCTTGAGAAATATCTATCTGAACATGTGCCAGAGCTCAATGTTGGCGTAGCCATCACCTACGACTCCAACGCTCATATGACCACGGATAGTGTCTCCGCTGCTATTATGGAGCGGGCTGGCGAGCTTGGTGGATGTCGAACACAGAGATTCCAAATTCGAAGCGACTCAAGAAGCGGCGGAACCATTGGCCCAGCATTGTCCAGCATGATTGGTGTGAGGGCTGCAGATGTTGGCCTCCCACAACTGAGCATGCACTCCATCCGCGCCACTACTGGTGCATTGGATCCCGGCCTGGGTGTCAAGTTCTTCAAAAGTTTCCTTGACAACTGGGAGAAGATTGACGCTGAGTGGCACTAGGGGTGGAGGTAAGGGCGTTTGATATGTGATTCAGGGGCTTTGTTTTCAATACCTGCTTGGATGGATGTTATGGTTGTAGAGATTGGCGATTTTAGATTAGAACTGTACACGATATAGATAGATTGAGAACAATACGGAGTTTCTATCTTTTCATTTTTAAATGTCCATACTGTAACGAAGAAGGTTGAAGTCAGGGGTCGGCAAATCAGTGTCTATTATGGGTTCCTAACTCCAACATGACTACTGTAGCACATCCATCCATTCAAAAGCCGATATCGACATCAGAACTCCAATCATCTGCCACTTCCATTGCCAATTATACCTAGCAGCAACTGAACCTTGATATCCATTAACCGTGGATACGCCCTACATGAGCAAGCCCTTCATTTTGGCACGGGGGCCAGCCTTGGAAGATATTAGTAAGAAGTCAAATGCTTAGTCCAAGGAAGAGCGACTTGCCGTTGAGATCTACCGCGAATACACCTCCATTTTAAATCTTTCGATCTCCATAACCCGCCTTGGGTCGTAGGGCCTCAAGGTCAGCGATAGCACAGTTCTTCAAATGCTGGTGTCTAAAGTGTTCGGACGCGAGAACCAGTCTCAACAAATTGGGGGCCCGGCACTCAACCCCAAGCTGAATAGGAGCCCCAGCACCTGCAATGGCCCATTTCTGTATTCGTCGCCGAGCGGCCTCAACGATGAGCTGCAGATTATGCCCGCAGACTTTGTTCTTCTCAGAAATGTCGAAATGGGTCAAGAAATTATGCTTGGCCTGGGCCTCAGATAGCCCAATTAAGAGCTTTACCTGAGATTTAAAGACTCTTTGTCCAGTCTTGTCTTTGTAAAGCCAGTTAATGCCATCCGCGTCAAGGTCGAGCGAAAGATAGATAGGAATCGCGTTGCCCTTGCGAGCCTTGGAGCTTCGGCGTCCATTTGCTGGTTGGTTGCTGGAGGCATCGGTAGAGAAGTAGCCGACCTGGTATTGAATGTCTGGCTTGCCACGCGGAGGCAGAGGGTCACTCTCGGAAACTGGCATCTTGGAATTCCAGTCCTTAAAGACAGTACTCCAGAAGTACTTGTAGGTCTCATCGGCTGGGAGATAGACATCCCCCTTCCGCTGGACGTATTCGTACAGCTTGATGAGATCGTGCAGCCACATCTTCTCTTTGATGACGAGCTGGCTGTGTTCAGAAACACACTCATCAGCCGCTCGGGATTCAACGACATCTTGATCTTCAAGGAGGTTCTTGAAACCGATTTCATGATAAATCGGATGCGATGAGGCCGCTGGAGCTACCTGCTGGTCGGGAAGTCCAGGTTGCTGAGGTTGCTGCATGGCTAAGGAACTTCCACCTCCAGGCGTGTTGAGAGGTATACCCTGAGTAGACTGAGGCTGAGGTGGTACTACGCCTCGTGAGTCTTGTAGAGCAGCATATTGGTGCGCGTGAGCCTGGAGTTGTGAACTCTGCTGGAAGTTTTGCTGAGACAGATAGGGGTTCCCGAACTGCGGATTGAAGGGAAACGCCGACTGAGTGGGAAATTGCTGTCCCATCTGAGGATACTGCTGTTGGCCAGCATGAGGAGCATACTGAACAGCCTGCTGAGAGGGGTATGCATATGTATTCTGAGTGAAGTTCGGGTCGGTAGACTGCTGAGGAAAGACATTTGGCTGCTGCATGATATCCTGATAGGGAGTCTGCTGGGGAAAGGATAAATTGGCAGCTGCCTGCATGCTAGCATAGCCGGCGACGAGATTCTGAACAGTATACTGTTGGTTGGGGATGTCAGCGACGAGTTCATCGACATGATCAATGAGTTCTGAAGGAGCAGGAGGGTGTTTTTGAGACAGATGAGCCTGAGCAGCCTGGGTATTCTGATGAGCTGCAGAATCTTGTTGAGCATGAGTAACTTGACTATTAAGGACTTGGGGTCCTGTAGTCGAAGCTGTCGCCTCAGGGCTGTCGCTGGTGGTGGTGTTGGAAGCCATCGATGCCGACGATATTACAGGTTGAACAGTTGGAAGAAAGAGCAAAGATGAAGAACAAAACAAGATAGAATATAAATGATCAATACAATGAAATGATTGCCGAAGCAACCGTCTGTGTCTGTTCGTGTGTCATTCTCCACATTGCCAGTGCCGTGATGTGTTTATATCAGAACAGTCAATTTTGACAGTGGCAGTGGCAGTGACTTATGGATGCCATTCAATCCATACCTAGGTACTTGGCAGTGGCTCTTAGGATCGAATAGTCACCAGTAATGTTAATTCCTTGAAAACTGTCTCTTCGGTCCCTCGTTTGCTTCCTCATCTTCTTCCTTCATCAACATCAATCTTCGACTCGTTTACATCAACAAAGATACAGCAGTTTCTTTACTCCAGAACTATCAACACATACACCCCGGCCCTTCGAGCTCCCTCAACATCTCGATATGCCTGAGTATACCACAGGATATCTACAGTACTGGGGTGATGAATGGGTTGCCCGTTGATCAGAGAGCCACTGGGCTTTGGAAAACATAGCAAGGTGCACCTTGCAATATCTCAGAATATACACAAACTGGGATGTCTGTTCCGGACTTTCGAGAAGCCCTTCCTATAGGTATAGGGCTGAACGTATCTTTGGCGTCGAATGGACACCACATGAGGCTAATGGCACTATCAAATACGAAGTTTCATGTGGCTTCAGCGAGTGGGCCAGAGATCGTTTGGAAAAGTTCGAGGAGCCATACTGGTCGAATGAGCTTATTGCAGAGGGCCAGTTTATGTGCGGCTGCATCTCCGGCACTCTGTTCAAAATGGTGCTTTGGATCGATTGGGTTGAACAACGCTGGGACAGAATCGTCGACGGGGTCGAACGCCTTCTCATGGCCCACTCGGAACGTGAGACGATTATTGAAGAAGAGCTGGAGAGATCCGCTTAAGGATGACCCCCAAAGGGGCTTCCTGACCGGAAGACTTATGCCACAGAGTCTTTTTTGATCGACCTACACCAAGCTTCGGAGAAAGTCCCAACATACGGTATGAGGATCGGGATGAGGATGTATGAGATGATGCCAAGTTTTGTTCACTATCGCCATTCTCACGCAACTTGTAAGTTCCTTACGTGCCCCATGCCATCTTACTAACTGATGATAGATTGCGCCAAATGTCCAGTTAAGCACCTTGGAGATGCGAATTAGTCAGCCATCAATTCGCTTTGCCAAAATTTCTTGTTTTGTTTGTTTGCCAGTGTGCTACCCCTGATTCGTTGAACGCGTCAATCAAGTCAGAGGAGAAGCTGAGGAACACTGGTTCCCATTATTTCTTGCGACGGAGTGTTGGTTTTGTTATTACTGGGAGATTGCAGCTGGTTGTTGGCAGAGCATTATACTTCGAAGGAGAGCAACAGGCCTGTCTCTCTACTGACGAAATTTGCATTGGTGTTTACAGCTTCTTTTGAATCTTATAGGATAAGATAGGCCTTGGCCATTGTCTAAACAGCCGAGATAATTGATTTTTACTAAGAAACTGGAAGACTAGAGAGATGCAGACTTGGACTGTGGCAACTACTCGATATGCATCACTTCTAAGCCCAGAGTTTGGTGTTGATCTTCCTGTAAACACAATCTGATTAGATCTAGAGCCGGCTAACGACAAATACTAAGGTTTGTTATTGCAAGTCTGATTCCTTTCAGCTAAATCGCCACCTAACCGTGTCGTGAAGAGGCAAAGCCAAAGAAATATGAACTCTTTCAGCCACGCAAAAATATCACTTGGTTTCATAAATGTCCTGTAAAAGAACATAGGCCTCCAGGTGGGACAGTGAAGCGGCCTACTTTGACTTGCTTGAATCTAGTTTGGTATACTTCCCCATTCTGAGAAAAAGTCAACAATCAACCACTTTGCTTAGAAAAGGACAAACATACCACTTACGGAGAGTCTTTTCACCACTGTAGAAATTGTTTCGCATGTTCTTGGCTTTGGAGGCAGCTTTTTTGATTCCCCTGCGGGCCTGGCCCATCTTTGCTTTCATTTGTTGCCCGTATTCCTCGATGGTCTTTTTGACTTGTTGTGAAAACTGTGACGACCTTGAAGATTGATCAGATTTGGGAGGACTCGAAGATCTTGAAGACCACGAAGGTCGCGACCATAGGGACCGTATCGATACACTCATTGTGCCAAGAGATGTGTGAGAGAAGGTTTGCGTATGGTAAATGATGTAGTGATGCAGAGGTTGTGAGTGTAGTAGAAACTGTCACAGCAAGGAGTGTAGGAAAGAAGTGTGACTGAAAGGTAAAAACGTGTCCCAAGTCAAAGAGAGACCAGCTCTTTATATTCATGCCTTATATGGGAAACATTACCTGGTGACAAGCCAAAAGCATAGCCATGGAGGGTTTACAGTCCCTGATTTGATTTACTGCCACTTACACCTTGAGTATCTGATGAGACCCCCCAATGGAAGACTCCTGTTCATTTCCACTCTACAAACCCAAGATGTGAATTCAAGCTATGATTCGTCCAGAAACTAACCCAATGCCAACAACGATTGGTAAGTGCTGCTTCTTTAAGGAATCCGAGCCTTATTTTCACATTAGATTCAGAAGTTAAACCTCATGGCAAGGTTTAATACGTACCTCATGCGGCATCCTCTTCCACAAGGAGCCTATGCTGGTCATTGGGCACCATTGTTCTTTGAGTTCTGAATTCCAGAGAGGCTCGGAGTATAGTTCACCAACAAGATTTCGACCATCTGCATGTGCGTTCTCCAATTAGCTGGGCTTCCAGTAGATAGATGTGTGCACGCTCCGCAACCACTGAGCTAAATGAATGAATTACGGACGACAAGTGGCGTTTGATAATAGTTGATCATGGATTTTGTTGACTAAAGCTGAGGTGATATCAAATGTGACCATTTGCGTAAAGTGTAGCTGTAAAGATATGCCACTCTCAAGGAAGTGAGTCGCGCATTAAGCTTCAACCAACAAACATAAATATAGTCTACCTAGGCTGGATGCTCAGGATAGCAGAAAGTTAATCATTAATGCAACCATATGATTCATTTAAGCATTGGATAACTTCTTCCAGTCTTTTGTTCTGATAACAATCTCAATTTGTGAATACTTGTTCCAAAATGCAACGTCCCTCGAGATCCAACCTGTCATTGGATTCTTCTTATCGAACTCTATCTTTTTGCTTCGCCCTTCTTAAACTCTAAGTTTGTTTCCCTTCTTCTGAAAGCGCTGCGCTCATTTTTTTTTCATTTCATATTAAGTCTTAAGTTTCTGTTTGGCGGCCCGTTTTTGTCCTTTTGTCCTAACTGTTTTCCATGCATTGAACTCGCAATGTTTACCGACCTCAACCAGAGGAAGCACCAAGTCGAAATATGAATTGAAAGGCCCCGTTGGTAAGGGAAATTGCGACCTTGAACCAGAGTGTTAAGATAAAATGGTCTAAAGGCCTGCTAAGATATACTAAACTTACCTAAACCTTTTCATCCCTTAGGATTGAGGTCCCAGGTTTTCTTGACTTCTCTATAAGTGATGAGAACCTGCATCTGGAATACAGTGTCCTCTGGTATCTAGAGAGAGGTATGCGGCGTTGTTCCCTTTCCATTTATTCATCTTCTTGAATGTCCAGGTAGTCCACGAATTCGGGAATACTGAAGCATGTTTAGCTGATATAATTAGAGATAAATGAGTTAATACTTGCTAGCTCTTGTGCAATGATTCTCGCCTATTGAAGGAAGTGGACTAAGCAGAGGAATTCCCTTTCCTATTGTTCCTCTTCTTAATCATCTATATAATTAATAAGTTTATAGACTCTGAAACATGTCTAACCGATATAGTTATTGACATACTGGCCCTCTGCGATGTAGGTATTATCAAAATCCCTCCAGAGATCGAAATACTCAAGCCTGTTTGTAGCCTAGCCGATCTCCAGGACAACAATGCGGCTGCTACTCATGGAGGGCGAGTAGGTATCTCCGTCCTCAGTTGACCAAGTTACACCAAAGAGAACCTGAGTTCTCCAACGGTATAGATGATATGTTGCGAGGCGTTCAATGATTTTGGGGTTTGTGATGTTGGCCATGAGCTCTATGGCAGTTTTTGCAAGGCGTCTGTTGGCCGTTGTGCAGTTTGACCATCTTGTCAACCACTCTTGGCCAAGGTGATCGAGGTATGCTTGTGTAAATTCCGGCATCTGGAGACATTAGCTCTGGTATTGCTGTGGGGGGCAGATAGATATACCGCAGTTCCTGTAGTTCAAGGTTTGATGGTAGAGTGGGAGATGAGGAGTTCAAGTTAATGAGGTGAAAGGTAAATATCACAAGAAAAAATTTCACCTGTGGTCAACCTGAGGTGCACTGCAGGAGGACCAGCAGGGCAAGTCAACCACTCGCGGCCAAGAATCGAGGGACGCCTGCGAATATTCGGGCATCTGGAGACGTTAGCTCTGGTATTGTGCTATTTGGAGCGGATGGACATACCGCGGTTCCTGTATTTCAAGGTTTGATGATGGAGTGGAGGGAGATGAGGAGTTGGGGAGTTGATGAGGTGAATGGTAAATATTGTGAGAATATTTTACGAGCTGATAACCCCTGGGTGAAAGACTTTAGGATGAACTTTCCTAAGCTTAGGATATCCCTAGGTCATCCTCATCAAAAGAATGCTGAATTTAGATGAGCCCTGAGATGTCAGGCAGTGCCAGAAAATGTCAAGCATTTTACCGCTCAGGTAGGTACAGTCAGAATAGTAACACAATGCCCTGATTTACCCCCAGTGGAACAACCACCTAGCAGCTTCTCAGCCCGCCTACTCACCATTATCACCGTCAAGAAGACCTTAATGGGAAAGGCATGCATTGATTGACCGCCAGCCAGTGAGCTACCACTCCGCACCATCTGATTTGGTTGGGTATTTGGCAGGAGTAAAGACATCACCATGGCTGGAGATCAATGTTTCGATATGCGAGGACAGTATGAGATGGCTGCTCAAAACATGGAACTCATGTCTAAAGGACATCATTTCTCCCTCATCATCTCATCATCTTCCAACTCCTCCTGTCATCACCCTACCAGTTTCGACGCGGCTGTCCTGTTGTAGCCAACCCCAAGTGCCAGCTAAGTCCATTCTGGTCTCTCCAGTGACAGTTTAAAGGTTTGTTCTCGTGTATCAATCAACAACACCTCTCTGACAATAATTAGTGATCGAAGCAAATCAACTTGGTGGCTACATGACAAAAGTACAAACACCATACGTGCCCAGTGGGCATCATTGCACCCAAATGGTGCACATAATGCATCGTCTTCCCTGGTTACTTCGTTCATTCTTGCCAAGTGGTAGACATCAGATTTCTAGATGGTGTGTCTCGCAACCGTAGGAAACCTTCATATTATTCTCGTCAGGCTCATACCCCATGATGCGACTGACCCCATATTTGTGTACCGGCAGCGGACTGGAGGTGCACCGATCGTCAGTTCTTGTAGACTAGCTAAACATAAATAGGTAGAACTCAACGTCGGCACTAATTCTTGCGCGTATGGCAGACTTGACAGTGCATACTCCAATAGAATTATTGACGCACACGCAATCATTCACAACTTGCTGGTGTGAAGGATCGCCAAATGTGTGACACTGTAATATGTTGCCTGCATGTATATCCTCGAGCTGTCATTGCGATACTACTTCATCTTCCATAGCAAATAATCGGGATCGTCCTTTCATCATCCATTGCTCCCGACGACATATTCGAATCCGTGCCAACCGAGGGCCCAAAACAACCATGCATGCCAATACCGCTGTCGCCTACTAGACTTCATTCCATCCATTCCATCCCAAATACAAATCAAGATACTGAGGGCAGACGGGAGGAGCCCATCCGGCGACAGTTCTTAGTATTATGAGGGAGGATGGATGAGGTTGAATAATCTGTATTGGTATCGAGAGTAGTGGCCAGTGTTCGAACGCCTCCTCTTATTCCGCTCCGGCTTGGGCTGTGGTGGAGCTTGGGGAACATTGTTGTCGTTCATCCGCGCAACAGTCCTGGCTGTGAGCTGATGGTCTCGTGTTTCTCTCGGGGTTGTCTTGTCTTTCACGAGGTTTACTGGCGGCCCGCTCACCGTGTCCAGCACGCTACCTCTCCGGGTGAAATCGAGCCATGTGGTGATAGGAGTCATGGGAACTTGCCCAGATTTGACCCTTGCAGCAAGTCTGGGTTTGAGCTCTGGATCCATGTACTGAATCGCAAGGAGAATCTGAATCCGATATCATTTGCACCATTATGCAGTACTTCGTGACCCCCTTTCTTTCTATCACTGGCGCGGAAGAGCCTCTTGTCTCTATAACGGAGACCCATGGCATCCAAGACATCCTGGCACTTGCTTTTTCCTGTGAAGAGGCAGTGCTGTTGGAGATCGAAGAGTTGGACGTTCGGTCGTGAAAACTAATCAAGGCCGAGACGAGCGAGGGTGTCTTCCTCCAGTGTTGAATCACATGTCAAGAAAACGATGTTTCGCTCGATCTTGTTGGCTATTTCGTGTTGAGTGCGCCCCCGAGGCTTGAGAGAGTTTTGGAGGAGGCTTTCGAGGGTTGGGGCCAGTTGGTCTGAATTTATGTATTGGGACGTTCCGAACACAAAGCTGTAAGGTTCCGTGACATGGTAGGGCCTACAGTTGCCACCAAAGTGTCCTCGGTATTCGTTGATGATGTAGTGGCTTGGATGCATTTTGTAGAATAGGTTGGAACCTCGGTCTCCTGGGGGTGGATATTGCTTAGCCTCCTTGATCGAGGATACAACCATGGGGCGTGTATCGAACCATGTCCAACCCAGTTCGGTGGTTGGTTTGTAAGAGTATTTGCAGCCGTTGGCATACTCCCCGGTCGTGAACCAGCACAGATCCTCAAAATCAATTGATATGAAAATGGGCGCGTTCCAGTTTTTCGGTGCGACATACTTGCTTGCTGCTGCGTCCTACACAGGCAACATGCTCTCTAGTCTCGGATCCGTGAAATAATCTGTGTCATCGGTGCTATCGTGATCCGGGGTGTCGTCAGGCATGCCCCAATTCGACCGCCGTGAGCCAGGTCTCGACTGAACCAAGGGGTATCAGGCCTGGTCTTCTGCAACCAAGGAAACTCTGTCCAGTCTGGCGCCTCAGGAGAAGGACGCACCGTATTCGCCTTCTTCGTCTTCTTACCCATCTTAACACTTCGATAACATACAACGACTCAAGGAGGATCCAAGAGTGGATGTGATATCGAGTGCAGCACAGGTTACCTAGGATAAAACTGTTAGTATATGCAGATGGCAGGAAGTGAGGCGGGCAACAAACCAAGCTAATGGGGGGAAGAAAACTCAGGGCCTCAATCCTAAGTGACAAGAGTACTTAGGTAACTTAGTCTAAGTTTAGTACAGACTTAGAAGATCCTTTGATAAGTTTATTTTAACGCCCTATATTATGGTTCGCTATTTTCTTGCCCCCCGAGGCCAGGGGCATACGATGCGTGGGTGAAGCGCTTGTGATGAGATATCTACACTTCTATCCCACTCCCTCCAGATTCCTTCATTGGGCCTGATGTCTGGTAGACAGAGATCTTAGACGAGAGACATGATCAATCATATTCACAGAGCACAGCAGAGCGGCATTCGATATATCTCCCACTCCCGCCCAACACTCAACTTCCTGAAGAATTTCAAACCATATCTACCGAGCCTGTGACTGGATAAAGGCACAGTTGTTGGACCGAACCAGCCATTCTGGACAACGAGTCCAAGCCGGCACTTGGTATCTTTGAACTGATTCAAATCACCATGTTTCACTGACGAGTTCGTCACCAGACTTGAACACCGAAAGTTGACTATTAGCATGAGAAACTGACATCTAACCGTTTGACCAATTTTGAACAAGCATCGATCCCTTAGGCTTCGAAGCGATCAAGATTGACTTTCGAAAGCAATTTCGTTGCAATGAAAATGGCCGTCATTGCTCCTGATGATTTGCAATAACCATGTCTTATTCCCATCCTACCCCTTTTCTCCGTACCTTCATAACACAACTTTCATACCCATACGAGATACTTCGCATTACCACATCTGCTGGTTAAAGCAGGAGATATATCTCGTCTTTATAAGCAAGGCGGT
>JAAOAN010000158.1:0-123568 GCA_013396205.1 Fusarium mundagurra
CCCCCACCAATCGCAATAATCCAAGACATTGTCCCCATCAACAAAACGATAGGGCTGATCTATGGTGACATTCCTGTGATGAATGTCCTACTCATCTGACTGCATGTGCTAGGTTTCGGCATGTCGACTCGATGTGTTACGGCCAGACCGAGCGAAGCATGTCAGCCGCCTAAAGCCACAGCCCTACATTACAGCTCAAGTTGTTCTGGACAAACCCTCTATAATATCGCATTTTGTGTATTTGACCATGTGTAAGGACCCTGAAAATTGGACCTCGGAAATCCAGATATACCCAACCGAGCCAACTTCATCTCGCTCAACCCACAGCACCCATGCTGAGTCTGCTTGGCACTCACTAACAAATCTTCTCTCCACTTATAGACAGCGTTTTTGTTCAAGAAAACAGCCATGGCCAACAGTAATTGGGCAAACCGTAAGACCCGTTAGAATTACCGAATCTGCAGGCTGACTTGCCAAACACTTTACGCATGCCTATGAGCAAGGCAAGCCAAGCCGTGAACGTGGTAACACAACTAACTTAACTGTCAGGTCATGAGGTTTGAAGTTGCTAGGCCGAGTCCATCTCAATGGTAACATATGTTGTTGTAAAGCCTGAAAGGACAGATAACAAGATACTGCTGTGGTATTATACGCAGGAAACTAGGTACCTACTATAGTTTATCCTTTTGTACTATGGTCATTGCTCAGTCAACTTCAGCTCCAAAGTCGCGATAGCCCTATCTATCAATTAGGGAGACGGGCAGTCCGGATACGGAGTCGAAACTAAATTACTGGGGTCACCTGGCTGCTGAATCGATGTTCAAGATTTCTTCAGAATTTGAATTTGAGAAAGTGCTGTGAGCACACGTAACGATAATTTGTGACTCCAAATCTAATTAGCAGAAAGTGTTTCGAAATGTAAGCTTAAAGTCTCAGCATGCGGTCTGAGGTGGCCTCTGAATAGTGGGGGGTTGGAGGAAGCGTGGGGTTTCACCTCTGACCTCACCCCTCTGAATCAACTGAATCAACCTCACAATCTGATTCACTACAACTCTTCGAAACCTACTCCAAACCCATGAATCGTTACAATGACAGGTGACACACACCGCAAGATCTGTCAGCCCCTCCACCCCGCCATTCGTGACAGTCTAGATCCCCAATATGTCGCCTATCATGAGGCGCATCTGCAGTACATCGAAAGAGACGAGATCAGTAGCTGGGACGGCTCAATACGTACCAAGAAACATTCTCTTCCTCCTGGAGGAACAAAACCTATTCCCGTAGGGAGCATTGACGACCATGACGTTGCTAGATTCCGAGTGAGAGTTTACACACCAACAGGCCAATGTGATGAGCGAGGCTGGCCTGTCCTCGTCTGGTTTCACGGTGGTGGCTGGGCAGTTGGAGGACTCAACAATGGCACCGATCTTTGCTGTTGGTCTTGCGAGAGTATGTGCTTCTCTGACTGTGTCTTATCGTACGATGCTTACACAAAAACCAGGAGCGCGGTGTATAGTCGTCAGTGTAGACTATGGGCTGGCCCCTGAAAACCCATTCCCTGCTGCAGTCGAGGATGCGATTGACGCCGTGAGATGGGTCGCATCTCGCCCAGCTGAACTACAAAAGATAGACACCTCCCGTATTTCCATCAGCGGAACTTCAGCTGGTGCTAATCTGGCAATTGTCGCTGCATTATCTGCATCGAACCCAGAAGTCCCTTTACCGACAGCTCAGCCTTCACTCCCAAAAACTATCACGCATCCTCCTATATCATTGGTCTTATTCATACCGGTTGTGGACAATACTGCTACAGCTGAAGGGGTATGGAGGCCCAATGCCGAGACTGCACCTTGGCTTACACCTGCGCGAATGGAGTATTATCGTAAGCTTTACTTTACTCATGATGATCATCGCTCTCAATGGGACGCAAGCCCTAACCTCGCCCCTGAATCTCTCTTGAGAAAGCTCCCAGAGACGTGGATTGCTGTTGCAGAGATGGATATTCTCGCACCAGAGGCACTAGCTTTTGGAGAGCAGTTGAGGGGGTTGGGAGTTGACGTGGAAACGTTGCTGGTGAAGGGCGGAACACACTCTATTCTTTCGCTTCATGGTGTGATTGATAGGGGGTATAGGATGATAGAAGATGGAGTCAAACACCTACAAGTGACTTTTGGCACGGGCTGACATCCGAATGCAGCTGGAATTACTTCTTAAACTGCTCGGAGACACATAGGGACTACCCATAGGATCCATTCAATTCGCCACCCAATCCGTCCAATCAACGTTTATGCCACCCTCTCAATGTCTACAGGCTTCCCTATACATAACTTAGGGATTGTTTCCAGCGCTTGTTCTGATACACCAACGTACACACACCGGACCAAGTCTAAACTGCAACAGCTTCGCTCGTGGGCGTCTTTCGGTCTGAATCCTCCACAGACGCTTCACGAGTCATGGAATTGTTCTTGCGGTTGCGGAAGCCCCAAATACCCTTAAGACCACCATCATCCCTCTTCAGAAGCTCTTGCATACACAAGGTGGGATGAAAGATATTGAGGACGGCTACGGCAACAACAATCAAGATTCCCTCAAACCCAACAAACATATACTGATGACCCATGAGGGGTCCTTTCCAGCCTTCAGATAATTTCGCAACTCGAAACGCGCTTCTCCAGAGAATGCAAAACACAGAGAGTGATAGAGCGCATAGAAAAGCTTTGAACCGTCGAGAATTGCGGACTTTGACGATTTTGGGACGCTGGTCAAAGGCTGCTTCACCGAGGGTACGTTGACGATGAATAGTCCGAATGGCAAAGTCGACTGAGCAAGCAATAAAGGCGAGAATCGTCGCAGCTTGAAAGGCGAGTCCTGCTATCATGATGTTTGTGCCTAGGTCTGCGCTTTTGTACTGTTGAGAAGCAACGGAGGCCATACCGCCCCCAACGGCTTGAAGGACTAGAGAGACAACATCGCAAGGGATGAACTGGAGAGTCAGCATATTAGAATACGAGTTCGAGTCATATCCACAAGTCAATGACTTACAAATCGAGTGTAGTATTCGGGAGGTAATCGCGAGTTCTCTGGTCCAAACACTGATACGATCCTGCGTAGGCAAAGATAGATACTCACAGCCATAAAGGCTGGACCCATGGTCAAGCAACAGATCTGAGTAAGAAAAGCATGCATATAGAAGCGATTGTACCAACTCGCGATGCGTCCACTGTATCCAATGATCTCGGACAGAAGACCTAGGATCATAGCGACATTGAAAGCTGTGCCTCTGCGAGTGAAAACCCAAGTGACGATGAAGCCGATCAATGAAGCTGTGAATATCGCAAGAAATGCAGCATTTGGTGCAAGATCGATGCGATAGAGATAGTAGCCCGTATCATCGACACACGATCCAGCTTCGGGATTTTGAAGACAAAAGAAGGGCATGTCAGGAGCTTGTGTCCCGTTATGGGCAACAGGGGAGGTTGGCTGCATAATGAGGAAGTTAGAGCAGGTTAAATATGAGTAGGTGTGCCCAGTGTTTAAAGGACAAGAATAAAAAGACAAGTAGCCCTATATATATATAACTGTTCGTTATGCAACACTCCCGTACCTCAGCTCCAATGCGACTTGCCCTTCAGTCTGCCCATATACAAACGAACAACCTTGAAATATCCATAGTCGAATAATAAAGATACCTGGGTAAAGGCTAGAGAAGTAGGTGCAGGATCCAAGTATAATATCCGAGTTCATCTCCGTCGTATTTCGTGTTTCGCGAAGTTTGCAGTTAGTCTCTGACATATTCTATCATCCCGTCGGTCCTTGGTGGCCGAAAAACAACATGCATTGCCATTTTGATTGTGGATATATTGAAAGTAGTCCTATCAAGAAACAGTATCGAATGCTTCAGTTCGGCCTCAATAATACATTTGAAGGATCAAAGGAGCCTTGCATATGGCCCACTCACACTTCCTCGCAAGATCATCCTGTTTTGACTGCCCATCAGATGAGAGTCACACTGTCGTTTGCTGTGCCTCTTTGGAGCGGAAAGTGATCAGTGTAGCGCAGAAGAGGACCTCCAGCTTGTCTTTTGTTGCATCCTACCGTGGTTCCTGGCAACTTGATATATACAAGTCTGCACTATATATATAGCGAAAAGCTGGGCTCTCTCAAACCCAATATATTGTAACGTGCGTGTACTGCTCGAGATGTATCGCTGTCCCTCCTGTAACAAATAAAAAGAATAAGCATTATTTCTGAATCGTCGATCGAAGACATGACCGAATCCAACTCTTCCTCCATTGCGCTTCCACTTAGCCACCTACTTCTTTTTCTTTTCTGCAGAGCTGTCCCTTCTTGGACTCTCCTCCATGTTGGTTCCGCTGGCGCCGCTCTTCGTCACAATGCCACCAGCAGCCTTACTCGCGCCGACACTGATACCACGACCCTCTCGCATATCCAGGCTGATATTGCTTCCGACACTCCCGCTGCGCTTGACACCAGCTTTTACTCTGGCAGCCACTGGGGAATCTAATCCACTTTCGGGTGAGTCTCTTCCCGCAGCACTCTTAAAAAGCTCAGGGGTGGCTGGTCGGTCGCCTGCAGGTATCTCACCCGAGTATTTCACTCTGTGTCTTGTCGTGTTCTTAGGAGAAGGAATTCCAGACGCCTGCTCTCGTGCTCGGTGTGGCTGAGGTTGGGGCGTAAGTTGGACACCATTGGCTCCCTCAAGACTTGGTGTAAGTGTCGAAGACTCGCTCTCGCTGCCATGATGAGCATGCCCAAACGCATACCCTGATCCTAGAAGACTCTCCTGCCGACTGACATAGTAACGATCATATTCCTCCTTTGTATGCTCGGCATCGGTGAAGCTGTCAAGCGCATCGAACACGTGCTGGAAAACTTGTGTATCGACATCCCGAGCCCAGAGAAAGTCAAGATGTTCATAGTGAGGAATCTCGGTTGCCACAGTTTGAGGGGGTAGTTCCTTGAGCATAACCTTGATATCCACCAGGGAATCGCTGCCACCGTAAACCAGAACGATTGGTGTTTTGATGTTTCGAGTCGGGTACTTGGCAACCTTAGAGTATTTGCTGCTTGAAGTGACGCTGATTGGCTGGTGAACGTCATCGTCATACATCTGGAAGGATTTGTTTCGAATGATCTGGAACCAGTGAACCACACTCTTGGTGCTCGTAAAAGAGTACAGATGTGGGTAAGCAGCCAATTTCTGACTCGCGGAGATATTGAGGGTTTGCCAATTGAACAAGAATGAGAGCCCCATGTCGATGAGCTTGCTGAAGATGGGCGGGTACAAGATGGTCTCCCACATAGTAGCGGAACTGAGAATGGAACGACGACCAAACAAGAGGAACAAAACAGAAGGCGATGCCGTTACGAGCGCGTCGACAATTCCACTAGATAAGCCGGCAGGCGCCATAGCAGGCGCGAGAGCGATGAAGACATTGATCTGGTTGTTGAGCTTGGGATGGATGGCTAAGCTGGCGAAAGCCTGAGCTGTACCTTGCGAAAAGCCGATGTACGAGAGACTCTCCTGCTGGGTTGTATCAAGGATATAACTGATGCTATCTGGAATGTCGTGGAAGGCAAATTCGTCGATGGAAAAGTCCCAGAAGGCATTGGAGGTTGGTGACTGATAGATTGACTTTTTGGAGTACTTGTTACCCCGATTATTTCCAAACTGTACAGGTGTTAGTCAATGGGTGTGGGCTGCGCAAGGCAAACTTACCCAGACGTCGTAACCTCTCTCAACTAGCTCGAATGGTAGACATCTCTGCTCATCCGTGAGAGCAACCCAAACCTCTGAATTCATAAGAAGGCCATGGTGCATGTAGATGACCTTCTTTTTCAGACTCGTCGGGCCGTAGTTAACTTTCTGTCCTTCTTCGCCCTTTCGCCACTGCAGACGATGAAGACCTAAAAGATATCCATCCTTGGTCTGAACGATATGTTCCTCTGCTTCGTAGCCCCAAATGCGACACAGCTCAACAAAGTCAGGCGCGTCTCGTACCTTGGTGGATATCGCTATACGATGTTAGTCCGAGTCTAGTAGAAAAAGCCAAAAAGCCAACTTTTTCGTTTACTCTCCGCTCGTCGCCTCGCAGGCGCAGAAAACCTATTGAAGAGTCGTCTTGAAGCTCTATAGAAAAGCGTAACAAGAAATGGGGCTGCGATGTTGTTGTTAGTATGACCCCTACACCGCTCGGAAAGGGTCTGCGACTCACGCAAAGCCAAAGTCAAGACTCGAATGATTGCCTCGAGACCGACGAGAATAAATGATCCCACGAGAGCTAGATACTCGTGACTATTCGCATTAGAGGTCAGTAAAGTCGGCGCATAGTAGAGCAGAGATGAGAATGTGGATGAGCGCCACGCAGATCTTCCAGGCCAAGACAAAGACGAATAGGGGAGATACTTACGGGCGAAGCCTCCCGATGAAAGGAATAGCCATCGCGACAATCTTTGTCTGAGGATTGTCGCGATACAAGCTTAACCCAGCTTAAGGTTTTTGTTGTTGTAGGGACAAGGATCAATGAGCGAAGTAGGTAGCAAAAGAGGTTGATAGGTAAGGTGGTCCAAGGTCTTATCCAGATGGAGGTGATGTCAGTATTCAATGAATCACATGCAATTGGAGATAGTGATAAAGTTAGTGCCTGGTCTACTGAGCTACAGCGAGGTCGCACTAAAATAGCTAGGGCACCTAACGAATCATGACCTCAGAACTTTAGGCGAGTCAACTATAGAATAGTTAAGTAACCCCGAGTCGAAAGAAACTCGGTGAAGAAACGAGAAAAAGGGAGATTTCATCAGGCCTCAAGATGCTGAAAGAACCCAATGGTCAACAAGACATTCCCTATTTTCTTCCATGATACCAATATGAAACAGTCATTACCACAAGCGAGCCACAGAAGACACTGCCACATGGCATTCGCCAATGTTAGGGTCGCATGAGAGGGGATTGGTTCTCTTATAGTGGGCCATCAACACTTGGCTAAGAATTAGGTACCTACCTACCTACTCCGTACGTACCTGAAGTTAGATAAGATATACAGATTGAGTTGAGTGAGTGACAGCAGTTAATGAAAGTCGATGAGGATATCTCCAATTACTACCATCGCAATTGTAAACTCAACTACTATAGTACCGCAGAGCTCAGTCCTTCCCTTCCCTTCCCTGTCCTGTCCAGGCCATTATTTCACGACTCTCCCTCACTTTCAAATCGCTCCAAGCTGCTCCAAAATATTTCATGCCTTGCAACGCAACATTATGCCATTGCCATGCCATGCTAAACATCGCTCATCCTTCCAGAGTACAAGCTACGATATATCGTCTTTCTCTTTTCCATCTCGTCATCTTATCTTGTCCCATCCTACTTCCTGCTGATCATGACCCGTCTCCGTATCTACTGCTCCTATATTTCAATCATCTTAGCGACGCCATTGGAGTGATGTTTTTGCTCTGGTCCCAGCTGGCACGAAGGCCCATCATGTGCTGACTTGACGATTTACATAGCCAGGAGCACTACAAACAAATCCGGTGAGCGGTTCGAAGTGCGACCCAAAAGCTTGCGTCTTCCCAAAGAATAGGGATACCACCAAGAAGCCGAAAATCGTCAATACTCTTGCGAGTATCTCGCGCCCAAGGACAGTCGACGTCGTAGTAACCGGGCGCCGCCAAGTAATACAAGAAGAAAAAAATCTTTCCAGGAAAAAGAAATGCTCCCCCAATGCCGGGTCCGGTATTTATTTATTGTTATGAACCGAGCAGCTCTGACTTGCGGTTACTCTTCCAAAAGTCGATTGCCTCAACAACGTCGTCTCCCTTATCGTCCTCATGTGCAAATAGAATCTGACATCATGTTAGCATACTGGAAAGAAATAGCTTTCTGTGTGATCAAACTTACCTCATGTGTACTACTATGAAGCATGCGAATGTTCTTACGAGGGACAATGTGCACAGCACCGTTCTCCATGTTCCGGAGCTCAATGAAGTTTGGCTCGAAAGCAAGGATCCAGGGGTAGCTGAGTGCGAAGCTCTGTGGTGTACCCTCCCAGTCAATTCGCCACTCTGGCCGGGCCCTCCAGCCGTTGCGGTTAACAAAGAAGGAGAATTCCGAATAGTTAAGCAAGAACTCTCCGTTAAGTCGTTCAATATGGATTGGCCTGACTCCTTCTTTGCGAGCCACAAAGTCAAGTGACGTATCAGCCTGGTCGAGCAATGATTGTGTTTCGAGTGTTTCGAGAGAAACGACCTCGAAACCTCGAGCGCAGGCGACGCAGAGCTTGGATTTGAGGAAGTGAACGGACGAAGATTCGGTGGGGATGTAGAACTCCTTGAATGGCTTGAGCTCATCATGACCGCCGCTCATGAATTTACCGATACCCTTCTGCTTCTTGGCCTTGGTCATGGCATCATTAGGCTCAAAGACCTTGATCGTGGTAGATAGGGCAGATGACTTGACGCAGCAGACTAGATGTCTGCCCAAGCAGATGCCTGTCTTGAAGAAACTGCAATGGTTCTGGATCTTTTTAGGCCTTCTGGACAATGCGGGCTCATCAGGGTTGAGGGCAGAAACTGGGTAAGACTGCAGTGTTTTGTTAGACAAGACCAAGAGTAATTGGTACTCTTCCAGAATATCAATCTGAGTAACGCTTGCAGTCTCCAATACCCTACGAGGCACTTGATCCTTCACCTTGCGGTCCGACAGGTAAACACCATTGTCAGTACCGTACAAGAGTTTACGGCCACCATCTGTCATGATATTAGCGAGCGAATGGGGAAAAGCAGAAGATACTTACCAAATGGCGTGACACAGTTAACGCGGTTGGTACCGGCAAAAAACTTGCTTGAGATGACCGTTGTGTTGAAGAAGTCGGCACGGGATCGAAGGCGTTCCTGTGCAGTATGGATAAACTCAAGCCACTTTTGACGAGCAGCTTGGTTAGACGCATAAAGCGTCAGCTCGTAGCCTGCTTTACCCAGATGGCGGAAGGTGATCGGCCAGCCTTCCTTTCTCGCTGGGTCGTTGGCGTTGTTCCGGATTGAAGGAATCAGGCTCGACGAGGTACGCTTCATGTTGCCGTCTTTGGGAATCACTTCGTCCATTTCCCTGATTGCGAGAAGCTCTAGAGGAATGGGTCGTCGGTATGCCTTGATCTCCTCAGTTTTGCCGGTCTGCTTGATGCGAACAAGAAGGACGGCGTGGTCAAAGAGGAAGGCCGTAATTTCTGCAGGATCCGTGGGCGACTTCTTGAACTGGCATTTGAAGACCATTTCACGTCCCTCTTCTGTGAGTCGAAGATCAACCCTCTCATTAGGTCTGAAACGAAGCTGCTCATGAAGCCTCCTGAGATTAAATCGGTTTTCAGCCTTTCCGGACTCTGCGTTGACTCTGCCAAGAATATCTCGAATCATAACCAGAACCTTAGGAATGTCCTCCTTATCAGGGTTGCCATCTTCCGTGTATTTCAAGACGTTCTCCAAAAGTAGGGGGTATCGTGCCAGACGGGTCGTAGGCTTGGTCAAATAACCATTCAACTCCAGTTTCCTCGACTCTTTGCGCCTTTCAATCTCGTCTACAAATTTGCCGAAGTAGGGATTGACTGATCTCTCGTTCTCGAATTCAAACTTTCCTTCCAACTGCTTCGAACCGTACAGAATGAAGGGCTCGAACTGAGGCACATACTCAAGGAAAATGTCACCGATATTATGGACGATAGGTTCCTTTTGTTGTCGAGTCGTGAGTCCAGACGCAAACCGGGAACTGACAGTATGAATACTGGGGTGGTCGATAATGTTGCTGAAAATGGTCTTGACAACCTTTTCGCGACGCTGAACAGGAACTGGAGAAGCCTTTGATCGTAAAGGCAGAATCCAAAAGTCTCGTAAATATTCCAAATCCTTAACGAAATCTCGCTCGGTATAACAGATCTCCGAAATAACTTCCTGTCTCTTCTTCTCCCGCTCATCGACCTTCTCAGCAACTTCCTTGGGAACGGAGTTAATCCAGAGTTTTTGTTCGTCTGTCTGATCAGCTTCATCATCGACAGCATTAACAGCATCCTCCTTTCGTAGTCCAGGATTGATCTTAAGATTCAGTCTCGAAACCTGCTCCAATCGTCGAGGGCAGGCAATTGAATAACAAAGCTGATCCCTGGTACAGGTTGGAGAATAGCATTCGGAGAGCAGGACAAAGACACCATTAACTGCGGGCTTATCTTCTGGCTCATCCATCAATGTCTCCCTGAACTGGTACATTTCCGATTGGGAGTCTCGCAAACGGTGTTCGTAAGTGACATCGTGGAAAAACTTCTGTGCATCCAGAGCTCGGCCAAGAAGAAGGGCAAGGTTGCGATCAGTAGTCCTAATAATATATGACAAGACATCGACAGCCTCAGAACCGCTGAAAGCATTCTTGTATGTCAGCTCGTTCTTGGTCCGGTCGCCAACAATAATCTTGCGACGGAAGCACTCTCCGACTCGAGACAGTAGGGCAGGATATACGAGGGGCGGTCGAATCTTCGTGGCAGTCGGGGGGCGCTCGCTCTCGATCGACTTGCTTCTGGTTGGTCGCTGAACCAAAGTAGAAGCATCAGACTCGGAAGGGGTGATGGTTGGTGCCACGGTAGAGGCCATCGACATTGTCCTACTATGATCGCCAGCACCATTGGACGAAACCATGCTAGAGGTTCGGGTCTGTGCTCCTGGAGCGTGAGGCATCGAATTAGGATAACCGTTGGTGGCCGGCAGCTCGGTAGGTGCTCGTCGGTTAGGGATGACTCGACCACTCATGGTCTGATGGGCGTCCATGCTCTGGGGTTGGTAATTGCCAGTCAGCGACATGGTGCGGTCTTCATGACGTTCCGGCACAATTCGCCCTTGAGCGGTCGTCCTCGCCGAGTTCTGCTGCGCGTACGGGGCTTGTCGAAGGTGGTTTGCTGGTGCTTGCTGATAGGCGCTAGGAGGAGGGTGATACATTGGCTGGCGAGGAGCAGAAGCGAGGGACTGCGAGCGATAAGGGTCATTGTTCATTGCAGGTGCCGGCCCTCCTTGATAGAATCGCTGGGCGGGAGTCCTTGCACCAGGAGCTTGCGGAGGCGGCGGACCCCTTTGCTCCATTCGAGGAGGTGGAGGGCCCCCAGGGCCAGGATACGGACGTCGTGGTTGATGATGTTGCTGCTGCTGCATATAGTGAGGTGGCATTTGACCACCCGATGCTGAGCGTTGACTTGGATAGTAGCCATTCCCCATCATGCTATTGCTATCCATTGTCCGAGTCCTGCCAGCTGCTGGGTCCCCATAGTGTCCTGGGGGAGCACGAGGCGGTGGCTGCCGTTGCATACCAGAGGACATTGAAGACATAGTCTGAGTGCGACCGGGGTCCATCATGTTTTGAGGCATCGAAGAGGACGAAGTCATCGTTTGGGATCGACCAGGAGGCGGAGCCGCGCCGAAGATGTTGGAGAATGCAGCATCTCGTTGACCGTAATTGTTGTCGTCGCCGTAGCCCCTCTGCGGCGGTCTTTGAGGAGCTCCTCGAGGATCGTAACCGTAGTTCGACATGATAAGGGAAACTTGGTCGAGGGCATGTCAGGAGAGTTTCCAAGAAAGGGGTGATACCTGAGGATGGGAATTGCATTACCGGTAGGGTTTTGAGCGCCAAAGGCTAAAGGCTCGTTATCTGGCGTATCAACAGCCGACTTCGACGGATGCGCCGCCGTCAGTCGACGCCAACACTGTGCGTCCCCTTAAGCTTAAGATAAACGTTGCGTGAGCGATAACCGTCCGTGATATACTGGCGCTGCGAATACCCTCACAGGTAGCGCTCGTCGTTACGGTGGGAGAGATGATGAGGGATCGGGGTGTGAATTGTACCCAAGCAAAGTGTCGTGTCGGAATTTGCAAGTTTGGGCTCGGGGGGGACCGTCGGACAAGGCGGCTGGTTGAGCAAAATGGCAAACCTCTCGCCTTGGGCCGAAGCTCGTCGACCGATCGAGGATATGGAGGGACTACTATAGGGAATGTGATCGTAGGCAATGGGCGGTCGCCGTCTCGAGAGGGTTTTTCTCGGGGGGAGTGGCCCTCTGGTGATGGACTTTGGAGGGAGTTGCAGTTGCAGGTTCACGATCCAGGCCAGGCACCCGACTCGTCGCAGGTAAAGAGGTAAAGGCAATCCAAGCCAATGGAATCCACGTCCAGCTACTGAATGGAACAGAACAGGACAGGGAGTCAACTGTAGGAGCCAACGACGGACACGCCAGTGCTAGATCCACCACAGAGTCCACCTGTCTGATGGCGGCCTCTGCGCTCTTTGGGGGTCGAGATGAATGTGGTGACGGGGGGCCGGCAATGTGGGCGCGCCGTAGTGGATGGGCTATGGGCAGTTAAATTATTTAGTACAATTTCAGGGGATGAATATACTGGGGTATAAAGTAGCAGTGTAAGAGCATGGATCTTTGGCGTTGCGCCGTGGATACGAAAAAGAGAAGTGGACAAGTTAAGTTAGGTAGTTATTCAGGAGCAGGTTAAAATAGTAATTTATCTTTAGTCGGCACTAGAGTCGGTTCCTTGTTTCAAGGCGTCAACTCGAGCTGTCACAGTGAAGTTGAGCCTCTTTGTTTGTGTATCGTAGTCCGACCTGAGGTTGGTCGCCTAACTGTAGTGTTGACGCTCCAGCCCGACACCTGGAACAGATGCTGCTACAGCTATTGTTACTGCTGCCTCATTCATGCAGCAAGCACATGTCATAGACCTCTGGCGTCGCTCAATTGTACCCGTGTATGTACTCGTTTACTCGTTGCACGGGATCTTTGTTCGCAATGAACCCTTTGTGGTGAGTCGAATTCAATTCAAAGGTTAATTGATCCAGTGGTTGCGTTGCCACACCTTAGACGGGAGTTACGGCAATTAAACCTCCTGTTGAACTGGAGGGACCCAAGGGGCACGCTAGTGGCCGTTGATTCTTACTTCTAACATTAACCTGCATCCTTTGATTATGCAGCGGGTGTTTGCTGATTGCTACGGAGTAGGTCGCTATCTATTGCTTGTTTGCTGTTTGTCAAGGCCGAACTCGGGCAATCTTACTGACGAGAGTCGCCGAGAACAATATCAGCAGATAGGCATCTCCATGTTGCCCTGCCCTTGGTTCTGATTGCATCCCGTCCAATGTTTCTGTGGCTGGAGCTGTGGAATCAAATGCCGCCAAAGACCAGGTATTGCCGGCTGTCTCGGCCCCTTCAGCCTTGGTCAATGATACAGGGCAAAAAGTCACTAATATCACAGCAGCTTCGAAGGGATACCTAATCTCGTCTTTAGGTTCAAGGAGAACAATCATAGCGGCCTACCGAGACAAAGAAAAGAAAATCCTGGAAACCGTCCACATCGGCTGCCTCAAATAAAGCCAAGATACCATGGTCTTGGCAGAAGCCTATTATTTCCCATCATTCACAGGTACTCTAATTTATATGGCAACCTTATTTATATGCAAACATCAGACCAGTCGAGACCAGGTAGAGCTATATATGCAAAAATAGCAAGAAGTTCTATTATCTCTATCATGTAACCATATATGTATTTCTTAATAATGATTAAAGGATGTTCTTCTTTGTCCTACTTCTCGAGTCTCGAATTCTTCGATAGAGGCCTAAACTTGACGGCTGATATCATCACGTGACCCATCTCGAAGCCACTCGCTCGTCATTGGTCAAATCAACCCGTTCCAATGTGGCTTTCCACCTCAGCTTCCAACTCCTCTGGTAGCCTTGGCCAGCAGTAGGCTACATCATCATCAAGCTGTAACGTCAACTCTTCACGTCGCCCTTGACACTAGAGCTCGCCGACGGTCTCATATCCTCACCATGGCAGAATCAGAGCTCGCCCCTAAGTTTGCCCCCTTTATTGGGATGGTGAGTATTCCGTGCTGGTCTTTCTGTTGATCTGAAACCAGGGGTGGACGCGAATGCTGATGCTGCGAGTTTGTAGGCCGGAATTGCAGCTGCAATGGTCTTCGGATGTACGATTATTCCTCCCTCTTTACGCGATGCGATATGACTCAGATCGAATACTGAACGACTCCGATAGGTATTGGTGCTGCTTACGGCACAGCCAAGTCTGGCATCGGCATTGCTGGTGTCGGTACATTTAGACCAGACCTGATCATGAAGGTACAACTGTCCCCTGGCTCAATCAAGGCCATCGCTGACGCCTCTTGCAGTGCCTCATCCCCGTCGTCATGTCCGGTATTATTGCCGTTTACTCGCTAGTCATCTCCGTCCTCATCGCTGAGGATCTCGACCCAGGCAAGAACTACAGCTTGTTTTCGTACGTCGACGCGAAGTCTCATCAACGAAAACGAACACTAACAGTATTAGTGGTTTTCTGCATCTCGGATGTGGTATTGCAGTCGGCATGACTGGTCTTGCCGCTGGTTACTGCATCGGAGTTGTCGGCGACACTGGCGTTCGTGCTTATATGGAGCAGTCTAGGATCTTTGTTGGCATGGTCCTGATTCTTATCTTCGGCGAAGTTCTTGGTCTCTATGGGTACGTCATTGGTGAATTTTCAGTATGTTTCGGTTATGCTAATTATCCTGTAGACTTATCGTTGCTCTTCTCCTGAACAGCAAGAGCAAGGGTTAAACAAGTCCTATTCAATCAACAATCACACACCTATTCTGTCGACTTTCCATCGAATGGTCGACTTGTACGTCGGGGAGGTTTTGGGCTGCCATCGAGTTACGGAGGCATACCATCATATGTACATCGGGCATGGCGTTATTGGACGTGTAACATATCTTTTGCAAACAGGTAGAGAAATGGTGGAGAAGTTGACCGTATCTAGCTTGGAGTATAATCACAAAGTTTATGCTAACACGATTTCTCCAACATGTTGGCACTATACGTCTCAAGACAGTTTGAATGTTCATTCCATTTGAGGGGTGAGCTACCTAATACCAGTCCAGGTTCACCAAGCCCTATGCGACCCTATGTTCGAGAGGGAGCGACAGAAGAGAAGAATATGCTCACGACGACCGTTTCATGCCGTCAATCGGAGTACAGTTGACAATTTGAGAACCCCCAACTCGCATGCCATGCCTTATACCCACAACCCAATCTAGATCATCAAAACGCCATGAGAATGCGACAATGTCGTTTCAGCCAAGGTAACAGACATGACAATAGCGACCCAGCGCAAAAGAGATGCAAAGAAAACATAAAAAGGCAGAGATCAACAAAGCAAGATCATAGCAAGCGTCGTCCTCCAATACGGCGGAGGAGCTTCTTTCGGCTCCCAGCCTCCACCTCACGCCGGTATGGGTTTGTCGGAGTCCAGTTCCGTTGCCGGTCATCCGAGTCTCTCATTCGAGCTAATCCAGCGTTAACAGCTGCGACACAACACTTGACAAGCTTGTATTTCTTTTTTAACTTACCCAAGAACCAGTCCCACTGGCGATCCTCTCGCAGGAGAATATCATCCCCTGACTCTCGTGCAAGTCGCTCTGTACGAGCACGTGCGGCAGCTACCTCACCAACCAGATAGGGATCTTCCAGCGGTCTGGTTATGTATCGCTCTTGTTCTTGCTCGCTAACATCAGTCATGACTCGACGAAGGCTGTCTACGGGATCTCGCTGAGCAGTCAGTCGCCGGTTCGCGACATTCTGGTAGTGTCGGGCGTTGGGGTTGCTAGAGACGGAGGACCATGTCGCGATACGAAAATTGTTCAGGTTCGGTTGGGATCGCAGAGGAAGAGCAGGTACTGGAGGCAAGCCGATCGTCTGCTGGCGTGGAGTTGAGGTACCGCTCCCTTGGGGAACTAAGGAGGACCTCGCAACCGTGTGAGACCGAGCTGGAGGGGTGTACGATGGTAGAGCCTCGGGGTATGGATTTGTTGAGTGGTATGAGGGAGCTTCCGATACTGAGGTAATGCACAGGTCAGTAAGGCTGGTCTCGTGCCAGGCAGTGGAGCTCTAGCATCGAGCTCCAGTCTGGTGTATAAGTAGAGCCGATATCCCAGCGGGATACAAAGAATCGCAACTACTTTTGCCTACTCACCATAAGAAGGAGCAGCAGAGCGAATAGAAGCTGTCTCGAAGTCGTCGTTACTATAACGTGGAGTTGCGAGAGCGCCCGTCATGATGGCAGATTGCGGTGGAGGAAGCACAGTTGAGAGCGAAGCGGAAGAGGGCTAGCACACGACAGTTCGAGCATCCGTCCAAGAGAACTATTGGGGATGCTGCGGTTAAGTAGCGATACGAGACAATAACAGGATCACACGGCAGGCGGCTGGGACGGTTGAACGGTGCGTGGAGAGTCAGAAAGCAAGATAAGTTAGACCTGTGAAAGTGTGCGGGAGCCAGAATAATAATGGCCTTTTTGACCGGTGTTTAAGACGCCAAGCTAGGTAAGACAGGGAGGGTCAGGATGCCCAGGAGTTTGATGCACAGCCGCGGATAAACATGCATGGAGTTTCCAGGTATGCAGGAGAGGGTGGTGGGAAGCAAGCGAGCGAGCGAGGTGAAGAGCCCAGCTCGGAGGAGTACAGAGTTCAGCAAACCTATTGGCGACCGGAGCACTTCGGAGAAGTACCAGGTTCAACCCGAGCCAAGGTCTAGGCTGGGCAGCCGTATCGCATCGTGGCGTGGATTTCTCTGGCGTGGAGGTTGCAAGGGGGACTGAGATGCGGGGACACGTGAGAAAAGACACGACGATGATGCTGTGGAGGACCATCGAAAGCACCATGACGCGTTCTGTTCAATGCAAGTCTTGAACAAAAGTCTCTTGCTTCTGGGCACTGTTAAGAAAGTTTGTTGATCCCGCCCAGTGTATATTCGTGTCACAAGCTCTCCTGCATACGCTCTGTACAACCGCCACAACTCCAACAACTATGAATGCAGGGTGCACAAGAGGATCTAAAGGCTGCACAGTGACATCCCTAATTAGGGACAACCGTCAGCAAGCTCCCCTGAAGACACGTTCGGGCGTTTTCCTTAGTTGGCATAACGAGCTTCCATGGATGCTTCGACACGATGCGGTGATAGCGGGGTATCACGGACAGTTTTCCGGCGAGGCCTCGGAGGACATTTACCCACTGTGAATGGCGGGGTTGTGTATGCTGTGGATCATGATCGGGCTATGTGTGCAGGGGGGAGAGCCTCTGGGGCGGGGTGAGAGAGGCCTAGAAGTCCAGAAGTCCAGAGTGCCAATGGATAAGACGGCTGGCGGGTGTCGTCTTGGCCGTGAGAAGTTCCCTGGCAGAAGCAGAAGAAGCAGCGTAACTGACGGAAGCCAATGTTGCACAAGGACTACGTCGACGGTATCTCAATCCGGTTTTGTTCAAGACGGCGGTCGAGCTTGCGCCAAGTGGTGGAGCTGAATGATGTATTTGACGTCGAGCTTGCATTTCCAGGACCAAGTTTGTTTTAATTTCCGTTTCGTTTTGCCCTGTCCAGTCCTGCCCAGTCGCAAGAATTTTGGCGCAGCTTCCATTATTTCCTTACAGTAAGGTTGCCGATCTTCCTAACCGCTGTGAACCGCGTGGTCGGGCCGGCCTATGATGCCAGACCTGGCTATTCTTTTGGGATTCTCAAAGAACGCTATGTGACGCCCAAGTCCATTTATCCTTGCTGGAGCTCAACACCCACCTCTTCTTCCCAGCTTCGAATAGGCTTAGCTTGGCGTCCTTTCTCCACATTCATCGAAGTCAGAAGGCGCTGAAGACCTCAACGAAGTGGTGTCCTGCTCATCTTTGCTTCGAGCCATTTGATAGATGCTATAAGTCAGCCTCTTGGTGTGAAGAGTTGCTGATCAAAAGCGGGGGGGCTTGCTTGATCACCAGATATAGAATTCTAAACTGGTGACTTCTGGCGCATCTCAGATGCAGGAACAACGCGCGGGGCATCAAAGGCCACTTTCAGATCGCATCTTATCAGTACATAGGCAGGTTGTTATGTATTGTCCGCACCAGCTACTCATGAGGCACTATTGGATATTCCCCGCTTTCTCTCATGGGAAAGGAGGAATCTATCTGCTTCTAAACGGCTGTTCCGGCCCCATTTCACCAATGTGTCGAGGCCCTCGGTTGAATTCAGTTAGTTGCGACTCATACTTCAGGGGAAGCGGCACGGTTCACACGGAAGTGTTGAGCGGGGAGTATTAAATCGCGACCGTTGTTCCAAAGTTCCAAGGTACATCTTGCTCAACCTGTCACACAAATATGCAGTTTGCGCTCTGATAGTGATAGACGGCGGTGAGTGTCTGCTGACGTGCATCGAGGTGCATGACAACCTAGGTAGTTTGGTTTGGTAGCTGGAACAGAAAGGAAACATTGGAAATGATAGATGTCGAATCTTTTCGTTCCTCGAGGTTTGTCAATCAAATCAGCACCATGAACTGCTATTTCTGTAACAATATATTATATTATACCAGAACCGTCGTATGTTACGATTCAAGCACATACCTTAGTGAGCTCCGTTTTCCTTCCTCCCCAGGCGCAGATTTTGGGCGGGAGCGTAGGGCTACGTTGGATGGTTGGACCCTTGAATCCGAAAGGGTGAGTGGTGTCCTATTCGTAATTGTTACCATCCTTTCTGAGAGGGTTGCCGGGAAAGCCCGTATCAAAACAATGCTTTCTTTGTATTCGCTGATTTGTTGATGGTGTTGCGTGACTGTTGTGGCACGAGATGAACTTCGATAGTTGATGTCTCTCTCGCGCCATGTGCCCACAGCGTTGACGCGCCAAGTTCGTCCTTGGAAATCCTGTTTTCGTGTTATAGGATCCTCTTGGCTTTCGGTGAGAGTGTTGCGTTTTGCCATAAGATAAGGCAAGGTAAGCAGTTGGTTTGAGTGGATGTTTGCTGCAGCAGACTGCGTTCCTGCCTAAAGCGGGCTTACAATGACAGCGGTCTCTACCTGCAATAACTTTTTCCTCCCGGGGTCATGAGTCACATGCATTCAGGCGTGAACCGCCCCGGTCAATACCTAAGTAGGTAAGATTTAGGTGGTTTCTTAAGTTCGGGCTGTAACTTCGGGAATGCAATAGTTTCAAGGAACTAGTTTGACACACAACGAATCTATAAGACAGGGGGGCTGATGAGATTATCTGAACAACTAAATCATGCTTTATGACCAACGCTTCTATTTCTGTCTACATTGAACATCTCTCGCATGTCGGGAACTTTGTCAAAGCAACATCCTATCACCAGCTGAGTTCTCTCAAGGCGGCCTGGCCTATCAAGGTCTTGGCCCAAGCTATTCCCTCCATGGTATATGCTCTTCACGTTTGCTGGTAGGACACAGAGGCTGCGAACATTAATCTGATTTTCATCCCTCTGATCGCCTGAAGGTGAGTTAAGAGAAAGAGTTATATGATTTGTTATGAGTGAATAACTCTCAGGCGCTGGGCATCTTTGAGTGTTTGAGGCAGAGTGTGACAAAGAAACAACTCATGTCAAACTCTCTGTATCATGCTTTCTATACTAAGACAGACTTATAGTTATGAATATCCTTTATATAGATGGTAATTGTTTGCTAAATTCCATAGATACCGATCTTACTCTGTGTAACAAGGTAATGATCTACTGGCTCTTATTGGATCGACCAATACGCGATTTCAATGCGAGATTTCACCATCGATTCAGCCCGATTTATCTCTGCAATACATACGTCAATGTTCCTGGTTCCTTGAAGTTGAGTCATGGCCGACGACCCTGACCCGTTTGATGCCCCACGTCGTATCAGATTGGTTTTCTTATTCACACTTTTCGTGATACAAAAAGCATTTTCAGCCGCAGCGTTTCAACGTCTGTCTCCTAAACTGCCTGCGATAATTCTTGCATCATTGGAAAGCAACAATCCTTAATCGCAATCGCAATAAATCGTTTCGTAATGAGGAACTCGTCTCTCACAGATCAGGATCCTGAAGCATTGGGCCCTTCCCAGCAAAGCAACAGTGAAAATGATACCCTGGAACCTCGCGAGGATCAACCGCTTCTTCAAGCTCCCGATGAAGACAGTTGGAAACCTCCTCTTGGGTTCGTCTGGATCCAGTTGGCAATTATGTTCAATGTCTTCCTCTACGGCCTCGACAGTACCATCACCGCTGCAACTTATGCCGTCATCAGCTCTGAGTTCGATGCCGCAAACACAGCCTCATGGTTGACTACATCGTATCTTGTCACTAGCACAGCGTTCCAACCTCTTTATGGCAGAGTATCTGATATCTTTGGACGACGACTTTGTTTCTTCATTTCGACCATTACGTTTGCCTTTGGATGTCTTGGATGTGGTGTTGCGAACAACATCATCTTTCTCAATGTCATGAGAGCATTGACTGGCTTTGGCGGCGGGGGCTTAATGACAATGGGTAAGTGTAATTCCAATCTCTCTAATTCATTTTCACTAATAAGTGAAAGCCACTATCGTCAATTCGGACATGATTCCTTTTAGGAAGCGCGGCATGTACCAAGCTCTTCAGAACGGCATCTATGGCTTTGGGGCTATTTCTGGAGCTTCCTTTGGTGGCTCGATCGCCGACCATATTGGCTGGAGATGGTGTTTTCTCTTTCAGGTGCCCGTATCAATCCTTGCTCTGGTCATTGGAGCTCTCGTCGTCTCTGATCAGTCTGGAGGTTTCTCGCTCGATGGCAATCTGGGTACTGTCTGGCACAGAGTCGACTTCTCTGGGTCACTTCTCCTCGTCGTAGCTATCTCGGTTCAGCTTGTGGGACTCAGCCTGGGCGGAAACGAGCTTCCCTGGGGTAGTCCTTGGGTGATTGGAGCCTCCATTGGGAGCGTTTTCTTGTTTGGTCTTTTCCTCTTCGTTGAGGAAAAGACGAGTGCCATCCCAGTTATCCCTCTCCGCTTGCTGCAAGGGAGGCTACCTATTGCAACGCAGTGTGCAAACGTATGCGCAGGCATGGCTGCGTATGGGGTAAGCATCCGCGAGTTGCCCAGGTTTATTGATTTGAGCTGACCCTTCACGAGTATCTTTTCATGCTTCCGCTTTTCTTTCAGGTTGTTCTTCTTGACTCGGCCACCACAGCCGGTGCTCGACTTGCAATTCCTTCACTGGCGACTCCAATTGGTGGCCTTATTGCTGGGGTGGTTATGTCTCGTTGGGGCAAACTACTTACTCTTGTGCGAACTGGAGCTCTGTTGATGGTGCTAGGCAATGGCTTGGTGACCTTACTCCAGTTTCAAGATTCGAAGTGGAAGTACTTTGTCTATGTCTTTCCCGCAAACCTTGGCCAAGGCATTATTTATCCCGGTATACTGTTTACTTCACTCGCCTCGTTTGACCACGCCGGTAAGCACATGAGTCTCTGTCGATTAATATTGCCAGCTGACAAGTTTACAGATCACGCTGTCACGGCCTCGACAGTGTACCTCATCCGCTCACTAGGAACCGTCTGGGGTGTCTCAGTCACATCTGCCATCGTTCAGACTACACTCAGCGTCCGTCTGCCTGATGCATTGAGTGAGGTAGCAGACAAATGGAGAGTATGCCCTTTTTCTTGTCGCCAACTTCTGTCGTGAAGCCCTTGATCAGATGCTAATCGTGCTTTCCCTGATAGATTATTGAGCAAATCAGACACTCTGTTGACTATATCCGTCAATTACCTCCCGATGTGCAACTCAAGGCACGTCTGGTTTACTATGATGGTTTGAGATATGCCTTTGGCGCCTCGACTGCCGTAGCCCTTCTAGGACTCAGCGCTGCCTTGATTGCCAGCGGAACTGGCCTTCGAACAACTCACAAGTAGTCGGAGGTGGCCGAGACTTCTGAGTTCATTAAACGCTACATGAGTCTCAGTCTCCTGCACGCAATCGAATTTCGCCGAGCAAGCATTCAATTCATGACTGTTACTCGTGATCATTGGCAAGTTCCCAGGCTCCTTAGATAGAATCAATTCGATTGTTGTAGTGCATCACCTGTAAATAGAGGGACTCAACCTCGACGATATCATGTGCCCGCTGATCAGCGTAATGCAGGTAAACAAAAACAACACATTCCTCTTCGTTAGACAGACAGAGAACAAAAAGTGTGGTTCCGCCCGGGATCGAACCGGGGACCTTCTCGGTGTTAACGAGATGCCATAACCAACTAGACCACGGAACCTAGGCGGTTTGATTGCCTAGTTACCCCTAGAATAGAGACTATATTGTGACTGCTGATAGCCACTGAGCTGATTGTCACTCCAGCAAGAGGCATCAAGGGTCGACATGGTCGAGGAAACGAAGGCTTCAGGCCTGGAGTACCTAATGTGAGTACCTAGCGCCCGTAGAGATTGTGTGCAATAGCATGAAAGGTAATGCATCATTGAAAGATCGCTCTACAGATACGTTATCAAGTGACACCAACTATAGTACCTTGACCACGAACAGCTTCGAGGTTGTCGTACCGGCTTTTCCTTTCTTTTCAATAATCAATGATCCCATGCTTTAGTCCTAAGAGATAGTTACACTGATAACTAATCTCTCTATCAAGGTACCTTAGCTGAAGCTGAGATACTGACATCGGAGCGTTGCAAGTGTAGCTAAGGTACTCAGAGAGTGTGATGGGAACTGTCATCTCTGCCAATAACTCAATGTAACAATTAAAATCTGATGAAGGCAATAGAAGAGGTTCCTTTATAATAGATGTGTGTGCTGTAAATTCCTAGTTGCTGCTGCCTGAGGTGCCAGGTGCTTGACAGTGGCTGCCAGGCATTGGAACTTCCTCCACGATAGGCCCCTCTTGATCAATATCACACGCGACTAAAATCGTCCCTTCTCTCTTACTTCCAATATCATTCTCTTTGTCCTGCATCATCACCTCCTAAGCTTTCAACCTCACCTACTAACTACAGCATCGCGACCAACTTCAAGCCGGACCATTAATATAGGGGCAGTTTAGAGCGAAACTTCCTCGTTGAAGTATCTGATTTTGCCCTTATTAGTCAAAGTCTCGGGAGATCTTTCAGGTATTCAAAGGCGCATCCGAGAGCAGCATGTTCTATAGCCACGAGAGTCAGTCACCTCATGGCATGTCATCAACCAGGGCACAACTAACATCGCTTCAGTCCTCAGTAACACCCAGTATGGGGTTGCCACCATTTGGTATATATAAGTGCCTTCTTTTCGTCTTATTCTACTCACTGACTTTGCAACATAGGCTCGTCGCCACCGTGGGCAAGTCTAATCAGAAGCGGTTGACTCGCAAGGCAATTCAACAAGTCAACGTTCCCAAGGCATGCGAGACAATCATCGACCCAGGAGCCCCGTTGGCTCTCCGTCTCCAGGGAAACCTCCTTTATGGAGTCTCTCGAGTCTATGCCCAACAGTGCCGTTATATGCTCTCAGACGCTGAAAAGACACAATCCGACATGATGACCTTCTTTCGGGTTATGGACACAAGTGCAACGGACCCAAACGCTGGCAAATCAAAGTAAGGGACCCCTTGTTACCTCATAAAGGTCTATGTACTGATATAGTCTTTCAAGACGACATCAAATCACCTTACAGGATGACCCGTCCTTTGATCCTTTGTCGACTATCCCAAAGCTCGACCTTTTGGCTAGCGTTGATGATTTGGTTCTTCTGTCGACAAACTTTTCGTCGCAGGGCAGTGTCACCCAAATGACTCCTAAGACTCAAGGTTCTAGCTCTTCAGGTCGAGGCAATTCACTACTCAACTTCGACATTCCTCAGTCTTCGCATTCTGGCCGAAGTTACCGTCTCCCAACGGACCTTGACCACGATTCTCCTTTCGCAAAACCTTTTCATGCGCAGGACCCTGTGGAGGACTTCAATCCGTTTGGCGTAGATATTGCAAATATGCCTGGTCTTGACCTCAACTTTGACCTGGACGGCAACCTCATTGAGTTCGGCGACATAGAACCACAACTCCCTCCCCTTCCTGGAACGGCGGCATTTGAAGAGCAACTCCAGGTTCAAGCTGCCAACGCGGCAGGCCTCGGCATCGAAAATGGACCCCTTGGAGGAGGCAATGTGATCATCATGGGTGAAGATGCCTTGCCTGACGCTGACCCTTTCCCCAAGCGCCCTGTTGCCAGAAAAGCCACTTCCTCGGCCGATCCCAGCTCTGAATCAGTTTCGACTGAGGAAGCCAAAGCACCACTGCGACGACAAAGGCGACGTCGAATTCGCCAAATGGTCGACGTAAAGAACCATGTTGCTGCAACAGAGATGCGAAGCTGGTCTATGAACTATCTTGACAACATGAAGGCCAACTACAAACCCCGTCCTGCTACCACTGTCGCTCAGGCACGCCACAACGCGAAGGCTCTTCTTTTTGACAATGGGCTTACGGGTATTGGTAGAGCTTGTTCAGGGGCGGTACACCCTCTCGCAGAACACTTCTCTGGTATGGCTCTCTTGGCGCAGTTGCAGGGAAAGAATCCTGAGCCTGAGCCAGAACCAGAGCCTGTGACGCGGGGCCGCCGTCGTGCTTCTGCTGAAGCTTTTGAAGACGAGCACAATGAAGCACGGAGTGTCCGTCAGAAGGTAGACCATGCTGACGAGCTCGGGCGTGGTGTTGATTATGACATGGGTGCTATCATGCTTGGCGAAGATATTGCCCCTGAGATGGGAATGGATGCAGCAAAGGGTCTTGAAGATCGGCACTCCTCATCCATGGCTCCTTGGAGTCGTCCTCCCTCTGCTGCACCTGGTTCGTCTATCCGGGGACAGGGTAGCGCACAGAAAAGATTCCCGGCTCCAAGTCCTCTGCATGGCCGCGGTACTGCAATTCGTCCAATTGAGCGCTGGAGTGATCAGCTTGGGCCACAACATGGCTCTGACGACTTAGCGGCACTTCGTTCCCAAGATTCTTCTATCGGCGATGAAGGATTCATGGGTGATGTCGAATTCGGCAATGGCGACGACACGCAGGGATCCGGTGCAGTCATTGATGCCTCTGCTCTTGACTTCTTAGGCTATGCCACTTCTCGTGTAGAGTCCAAAGGATACACTCGTTCTTGCGACCAAGCTGACCGTCGCTGGATCGATTTCAATACTCTTACCGACGAGCTCGACGACCCTGTCAACTCCAAGAAGTTCGCATCGGAAGCTTTCATGCATGTTCTCGTTCTTGCGACTAAGAACGCTATTGCTATCGAGCAAGATGGGATTACCGAGAAAAAGCCCTTCGGCACCATCCGCATTGGCCTCACTCTTCCTCAGCAAGAGGTCGAAATGGCCGACGAGCTGGCCTAGACTTGTTTTTGGACCAAGGGTTCAATTGGTACATTATCACTCATGTGAGTGCTATAGACGCATGGCGATGAAGCCTACGACAGAAACGACATTTATTGGCAATGACTTTACGATTTCACGCGGCGTTGCCTCATTTGCAGGGGAAATCAGTCACCAAATTCTTGGAGCTCGGGTAACACTTGACATGAAATCAAAATGGGATCACAGGTATTGACAGCATATGTGGGATATGGTCAACGGTATATATCTTGATTTGGGGATGAGAAACAAGACAGCAACGGGATATTTCTGTCCGTAAGCAAGATATTCACTCAGTGGGCAAGCACTCGATACATCATCATATTTAGTGAGACAAAAATTGAAATACTTGTCGCATTATTATTATTGTTGATATTATCTAGTCGAAGGGATCATCATCCACTCCGCCCTCTCGATCTTCGAACTGCATGTAATCAGCAGGTGTGCCCTCCGACTCAGCAGTAATCAATTTCCAAGCCTCATGAACAGAGTCAAGGATGGAATCATCGAATGCTAGACCCAGCGACGGGAGGGAAAAGGTAGCAACGTCTCTATCGACGATCAAAGAGTTTGATCCACTACCTTGTTCGTAGTACACCTGGTAGATGGGCGAAGACGCATCTTGGTCCTTGGAAACAGCGGCAACAAGAGACGAAAGAGCCTTTTTGAGGACTGATTTCGCTGATGTGGTACAGACCGTGCTGAGATATATAACATCTGTTGACCTTTCGTTAGCATGATTGTGTTTTAATCATGTGTCAAGTACAATAATAAAAAGTGTAAGGTGTGTATCAGGTTGTCAGAGATAATGATCGTCATTAGGATTCAGACAATGTAGATAAGTATTCGGTATGTGAATCATCATAACACCATGGAGAATAAAAGAAGAATAAGGTGCAACTCACATTGTCCAGAAGGGCACTCCCCAGTGTCGCTTGAGTGCACCATAGCATAGACTGGAAACTCGTGCGGACTTTCGTCCTCAACGGTGACAGTGCTCGAAGGAAATGCCACCACTGCGACAGCGGGTGTGGGAGCGCCGTCAGTAAGCAGTTCAAAGACCGGAGACAAGTTTGACTTTGTGACCGCAGTGAGCCTGCTGATTCGAATACTGCTAGAGTCAGCTGCATCGGCGCCTTGGACCACCAATTTGGCCTTGACGTCGATATCATTCGTGAATGAGAGCTCCAGCGGAGCATCAAATTGGTCCGATCGTTTCAGATTCTTTATGCCAGATCCCAGCATATATATTGCACCGCCGACCGCCGCAGCACGGCAGCCCACTTGAGCCACCTCTGACAATCCACCCCATTTGGGATAGACTGCAGCAAAGCCAGGACCAAAAACGCCCATCGATGTCATATGTCGGTTGATGGCAGTCAAGCCATCTTTGACCGGTATCTTCCCATCATGACTCAGCGTCAGTGTGATGATGTAAGACTGAAGTGCAGCATCGAGCTTGAACTCTGAGGCCAGGAACTGAGCCAGCTCCTCATCAGCACGCGCCTGCCATGTATCGAGATGAGATTCCGAATCAAAGTCGAGCACAAACTTGAGGAACTTCATCAGGGACCGCTTGGACCGAGCTGGAATGGACTTGTTGGAGAAGACATCTTCGCGGGTCGATGGTATCCGACTGAGCGATGGTGTCGACGAGGCATCTGAAGGTGGCTGGAAGATGTAGAAGGAACCGACAGCGAGAAATTCGATCTGGCGAAACGCTTTCGAGTCGACGAGCTGAGTCACCAGCTTCGACCGCGAATGTATCAGCTGCGGCGCGAGAGCCAAGCTATAGGATCGAGTAGCACCTAAAGCGTCCGCATCTCGCTTCACCTCCGCAGAAGAGAACAACCGCGAGGGCTCTGTCGACCGGTTCTTCTCAGCCCACTCATCTATCTCCTGAAGGCTGAACGCGGCTTCGCTGCCTCCGTAGAAGTCGTTGGGGTCGACGTGTAGAATATTCTTGCCTGAACGCGACAAAGCTCTTCAAGAATGAAGACAGGGTCAGTCCGACCGAGGCAACATCTTAACAATGGAATCCAAAGCTTACAGGGCGAGGAGGGACTGTTGTAGCCCAGTGCCGCTGATCACTACATCCCATAGGGTGTCTGAGAGGGATTCCATGGTGAGGTTGAGACTGGGAGGATAGAAGGAGAAGAAGGGAGAGGAAGTTGATCAGCCTTTTTATGATGCGCGAAGTTTGAACAAAGATTTCAGGTGGGGCATGGTTGCTAGGCTAGTTACTATAGTTAGGTAAGGTAAGCAGTAAAATCAATTGGTCCGTGCACTTCAACTCACAGCAATGAAAAAGGATTGGCCGAGATTTTTCTCTGTTTCTCTTCTTCTTTTTTCCTTCACCATCCGCTCAGCCCTCTACGCAATGTCTACCTCTTGTGGCGGAACATTGCTTGCGGCGTGATAGTTTCATTACTACTCACTTTATGAGTGGTAGAGCAATTTGTCTTCCGGTATCTCCTGCCCTAGAATAAAGTCTGAAAGGGTGGGTCGAATGGCCTTGACACATTTCTTGATCCAAATTAGTTGATGATTAGTTATATTGGTAAAAGCCACGGCTGTGAGCAATTGTAATGCATATTCTTTTCATTAGGGTATCATTAATCTATGATTGGGTAATGGCCGCGTTGAACTCCTCCCATCTCTTCGTAGTCCAGCCTAAGAATTGCTCTGACGTGAGGAACTGGGGCGTCAAGGCAGTTCCTCCATGCTTGGAGATGGACAAGATCTTAAGATCCCCGTCTTTGCAATCCACCACGACCGTTACACTCTCGTCACAGAGTGACTCTTCAAGTCTGTCTGGGTCAACGAGTAGCCAGAACCTGCCGTCAGTGGGTCGGTCAGTTTCTTTGCCGGTAAAGACAACTGCTGTGCATGCGATCGGAATGTTCGTGATGTTGAGGGGTCGGGCCTGTTTGTGGGAGCAGATGATCATCTCTCGGTCAATGTCGTATCGCGCTCCAGGAAGCTTCGTGTTTCGTAGCGCAGCCATTGTAGCAGCCCATGCGGCGTCAAACGGGTTTCCATCGAATGAGATGAAAAAAATATCAATGTAGAGCACCCAGTAAGCCACAACGGATCGGTTCTCTTTGCTCGTATCCTCTCCGTCCTCCTCCATGCGATCCTCGAGGTCTTCTGATGGTGGTGTGTGCCATATTCGCAGGTCATCAGGCTTGATGATTCTGGAGCTGTGAAGGAGGGAGTATATACGTGTGCTGAGAGTCTGGGCAAGAGTGCTTGGTGGACCGCCTGGGAGAAACTGAGGAGCGCAACCCGTAGCAAGCTCAATGTTGGGCACCAGAAGGTCGTAGTCTTTCAGCTCGGTCTCGGTATTGGAGGCACGATAATTCGGGATGTTGGGTGTCAAGATAGTCTCGCCTCGCACACCACAAATGACGGTAGTGTCGCCGACGCGAACAACAGCACTCCCATGAGCGTGTGACAAGCTCGCTAAGTTGACTGTTGGCTTGCGAGATTCGTTTCGGGCTCGGCCATTGCTTCGAGCTGGGCGGATATCATCAGAGGTGGGATCAAGACTGGCAAGCAGATACGGATGAGGCGACAGTTTGGCGAAAGTCGTCCGTGTGAGTCCCTTAGTAGAGGCCATAGTAGTGAGTTAAACTGGACCCTGGGTCAGAAATTAGTGTAAGTTTGGATTTCGACCGTGGTTGACTTTTGATATGAGAAATGGATGATGAAAAGTTGGAGTGATGTTCGCAGCCTCGTGGGGTCCTTGGTGGGGTTCAGTTGAGCTCCGGCCAGTCAGATAGGCTACCAGGTGCAAGGCTGACTGGCCTCAAGCAGCTCCAACGCAGGGTAAGTTACCTTATCCAAAGAATATTTGTATTGGGATACTTCGCGACATCAACAATTACATTTGACAAGCTATTATTTTATTTGGGTCAATTGGGTATTACAATTGGCCCTGTTCTCTGATGATGCACTTGACTAGAGTCAATTATTGCACTTCATTCTCCCAGGCTATAATTGATGGAGATGGTCCACTGCCTGGCCATATTGGCTGAGAGATTGAGGGAATTGAAAAGACTTGTGGCTATTGAAATTTCACTCTCCAACGTCGCAACTTCTGTACTGAGAATGCTCTTCGCTATTCTTGACAAGGGACTTGCCGACCTCCTTTCCCGTTACATTACCCACTGTCAAAAGTTCAATCACCAACAACACCGTCAAGATCGACAGTCACAAGAAGCACAAGTCAACTAACATCACCAACAACATATTCCGTCTCACCCGACACTTACTGTACATCGTGAGGTATCCATGAGGCGTGGCAAAGGCAACAGCAAATTTTGACAGGGAGCTTGGATCCTTTGTCGGTCCCCTCACATCGTGGCATATCCCGCCGCGGTCCGCAGAAACTGTGCATGGGAGGCAACATATCACCAACATGCTTAACGGCCATGATGATGTCGTGCGACTCTCTGTTGGTTCCGTATTTTTCGATACATCATCGAACGACTAGAGACTCTTTCAACATCGACGCAAACCGTTCCTGGCCCATCATATTACGCTCGGATGATTCTCGACCATTTTGAGATTCTAAATGGCCGATATGAGCAGGGAATCCTCAAATGAGGTTCGAGGCTTTGAAAGAAGGAAGCGGTGCACGAATCCAAGGACGCATGCGATTAAGTCTCCAGAAGGCTAATCACCTCAAAGAGCGAATCAGAACTCGCCTGTTACCGCCCGTTGAAGAAGCCATCGAAATTCTGCAAGGATCGTCACTGCGTCTGCCGGCCAATCATGTTAGCCTATCGCATCTCATCACAGCGTTACATCTTGAAGACTCCACCCTGGTTGCTTCTCCTCTACACTACCATTCAGCCCCCAAGTCTATCAGCGGCCTCTAAGAGTAATTACCCGTTCTTAGAGGGGGGGTGATAGACCAACGCGGATGGCTCAAGCAAGTGCTTGGATCACGGCACGAGTGCCAGGAACATCTGGGCCAGATGTGTTGGGAGTTTCCAGCACCCAATCCTGAGCCTCATTCAGACGCTCATATTTCCCGTGGCTGTGGATGAGCCAACAGCCGTTGAGAGCTTAAACATTCGGCAGCTATATTATCACAATGCTAATTTCTCGTCCCGTACAGCAAGCGCTAGGTCTCATTTTAGGGTGAAGCTATTATAGCGTTCATCACATCTTTCACAGCAATATTGGGAAAGACGCAATGAAGCTTTTGTCCAAGAAACAACTTTTCTTCATGACAAAGTTTCGAGCAGAGAAACAATAACATGCCCCAGCCATCGTTGATGATGATCCCCGGCCAACATGCAGACCTAGAGCCTGCATCCCGGTCACCTCAACCAGAAAACATCCACATCCCGCCATCGTGTTTCTCTCATTATGGATTGACCTTTCTCTTAATCCTGCATGTCACCCACCTTCATCACTCCGCCTGCGTCTGTTTCTCTCAACCACGCCAGCTTGCGGCTGTGTGACAGCCGAATGATCCACTCATGGGGAGACGGCATTTCATGAGCTGGCCAATATCAGAGCTCCGTCAGCCGCTGGTCCTTGTGTTGACTCGTTTTCTGCACAGACTCTTCCCGCATGTCAATCTTGAATTCCACCTCTTCCTATCCCTGTCTGCCTGCACAGTAGTGACATGCTTGCCGCCGCCGTATCACAAGAGCCACCACCAGCTGCAATATGTTTGCTGAGCCTTACCTCTGCAGCTCTGCGGTGAGGATCCGATCGCCTGAGGCCATATATTTGGCCGCATGCCCATTTAGACTCCACTGTAGCTCCCCATCTTAAGACCCTGCTTCCCAATACTCTAAGTTCAAGGCGTTCGTATCCTTTCGTTTATCATCTGTGTTATTGCCTTTGTACCTCTAATCGGAGAGTCTGGAATTCTTCGATCTGTGCCGATTGACTGTTTCACCTGGGCGCAACTCACCAGATCGCCATCCATTGAGGGATCGACAGACCAGTCAGCCAAGCTGCCGTCTTATACCCTTGGTCTCATCTTACTGATATCACACACATAAAGATATACGAAATCGCCGCCGTTGATGTCGAATTAAAAAGCCTGTCCCGCGCTCTGTCGCCAAATAATACCCAAACTTACTGAGCTTTAACGCTGGTCGCAATGGCTCCCAACTCATATATGGACGAGGCTACAAGGACCTTCTCCGGCCTCATCAAGCGTATTTCTATTCCCCTAACACCGACAAGCCCACCTGGTTTAATCCAGGCGCATACAATAGACCCGTGGGAGAAGTCTGGTAAATACGGTCGAGGATGGTCCTATTTCGCCCTCGCCTTGATGGGCACTGTTCTCATTATGCGTGTCTGGCACTTCTGGCAGGACAAGATTCGACAAGCTATTTACAAACAGGAGGTCGAGGAGCACTACCAAAACCTCTACAATGCTGAGGTAGAAGCCATGTCTGGGATGCGCAGTGCCCAGAGCCAGCATTTCTTCCCGGAAGGTCATGACATGATGGGCGAGAAGAACTTCCGACCGAAAGCACACTTTTCCTCTGTTAATATTATCAACGATACCTTGGCTCTATTTCGATGGATCTTTTATCGTCCTATCCCGGACTTGGTGATTGGAAAACGCCGAATCACCTTCTCCTCACTGGCAGTTCTTACTACTGTCTTCATTGCTCTCGCCTTTGTCGTCCTTTATTGCTTCCTGCAACAGCCTCTATACTGGCAGAGCATCCAGTTCGGGTCACCTCCCCTGGCGATTCGAGCTGGCATGATTGCGATTGCTTTGACACCATGGATTATCGCAACCAGCATGAAGGCAAATATCCTTACTGCTATCATTGGCATCGGCCCCGAGCGGCTTAATGTTTTCCACCGATGGGCAGGCTACCTCTGTCTGTTCCTATCCCTCGTCCACGCCATTCCATTTTATATCCAGCCTGTATGGGATGACGGTGGAATGAAGGTGTTTCAACGCTTGTTTCCCGGTGGCAGTGGCATCATTTATGGCACTGGCATCGCCTGTCTTGTACCCCTTATCTGGCTATGTGTCGCATCACTGCCCTTCATTAGGAGGACAGCCTACGAGATCTTTGTGGTTCTCCACGTACCCGTGGGAATCGTGTACGTTGGTCTCCTTTTCTGGCACACGAAGAACTTCCTCATGTCGTGGGCCTACCTTTATGCAACAATAGGTATCTGGGCATTCTGTTATTTCATAAGGCTGTTCAAGCTTAACTGGCTCAAGCCTTGGCGTATGTCTTTCATGGTTGGAGACGAGGCCGCTATTACTCTTATGGCGGAGAACGCCATCAAAGTTACAATCCCAACGCAGATGAAATGGAAGCCGGGCCAATACGTTTATCTTCGTATGCCTGGTATCTCCATCTTTGAGAACCATCCTTTCACCATTTCGTCGCTATGCAGCGATGACTTCCCATCAGAGTACGGCGAACAATACCGTGACTGTACTCTGGTATTCAGACCCTATGGTGGATTTACACGCAAGGTGCTTGATACTGCCATTGAGAAAGGACCATTCCATACCTATCGCGCGTTTCTTGATGGCCCCTATGGCGGTATGCGCCGTGATCTAGCTGCCTTTGACACCTGCATCCTGATTGCCGGCGGCAGTGGTATCACTGCCCTTGTGTCACAGCTCCTCAACCTCATCAAGAGGATGAGGGATGGCAAGGCCATCACTAAGAAGGTTGTTGTCGTCTGGGCTCTGAAGCGACTTGAAGCTATGGATTGGTTCAGAGAAGAGCTGCGAATTTGTCGCGAGGCCGCTCCCCCCGAGAGCGTCACTTGCAAGTTCTTTGTAACATCGGCTGTGAGAGCGAGACCAGGCATGGAAGGACCAGGACCCTTCAGTCAGGTTGGCCCTGGTGGTCCCAATGGACCCCGAGCTTTGAGCCATATGTTCCATGACAAGCTCGACGGTTTTGTTGCGGGCATCGCTTCTAAGAGAAACTCTGCCCTTATCCAATCTGAGGCTCAGGGTGACCCTGAGCGTGAGAGGGAGCTAAGGGCAGAGGACGAGGACCGTATCACAGCCCTCCCTCAGCAGAAGTACCTGCAACCTCACTCAATCCCTCCTCCTCCTCCGGGACCACCTCCTTCCAACCAAGATGAGGCCCTGAGGAGACTTGAGGGTCACGATTATCCCGAGGACAAGAAAATTCCTCTTGGTGACAGCGAGGAACCCATTAAAAACGACCCGGAGTTCCATTTCAGACCCATGAAGCAAGATAATCCACCCCAGTTTAACTACGCGCCAAGGTCTCCTAGAAGACTTCCAGAGTCGTTCCCTACGGAAGAAGAAGCATTCCCAGTTCGGGCTCCTGAGCTTGCTCACCTGAGGACAACTAACCCTGAGGCCGGAAGACCGCGACCGACATCCACTTTTGGTCCCCCATCTGGCTTTGACTTCGGCTTCCCCCAAACCCCAACCGAGTTTCAAAAGAGTCTGATGCGCTTCGCGTTCCCTGTGCCTCATCAGATCGATGGAGGATGGAGCGTTGAGTATGGTCGCCCTGACCTGGGCTACATGCTGAAGGAATGGGCGACAGGAGGTGCTGATGGACGAGGCATCCTTGGCCGACGCACGGCAGTCTTCGTATGTGGCCCACCCTCTATGAGAGTTGGTGTCGCCAATACGGTTGCCCGACTCCAGGCGGAGATCTGGGGAGACGATGAGCTTGAAGAGATCTTCTTACACACCGAAAACTACGCTTTGTAAAAGAAGGGATCATTGTGTGGATGTGTTTAGAGGCCTGTAATACTATGGATTGTGTTGGGTTGATGGAGACGGAGTGAAGAGATACCATGAGCGATCTGATTTTTTTGATGATCTAGTATATATATACACCAACCTACCTAGTATGTACCTTTGGAGGTGCCTTAGCTGTACGAGTAGGCAATTGAGCCTCAGCTATATAATATCGATACCCTATCTACTATCTACTATATTAGCAATTAAAGTGCATATCTATTAGATTACAAAACTAGTGGAAACCCCGTGATCGGAGTTGGCATTGGATGGCATGATGACATGAGAAAGTGGCCAGAAGGATTCACGAGATTGCCCCTCCCTCTCATACAAAGTCATGATGAACCCCACGCTTAATCAAGAGGCATGCACGTTCAGGGGTCGTGATTGGAGAATGGCTTCAACTTAAATCGAGAAGGTGGAATAAAGTATGAGGACCTTGGAGGCTGTCTTGGTGATTGATGATTAAGTTAAGGTAAGGTAAGGTCTGGCCGTGATGGCGTATGGCGTGGAGGCAGGAGGAGACAGACACCTTGATGGTCCCTGACTTATCATGTGAGAAGAACCAGAAAAGAATAGGTAGGAACTGGATATTTGAGTCAAAGAGGTCCTCACAACTGAGTACCTATTTTCAACTTTTCAACACCCAGAACATGCTCTCTCATTCGTAATTACTTCCATATCATTTCTCAACTCTTCAGATACTTACGTTACCACAAGCTCCTGGCAGGCGGAGGATAGTGCAACAACCACAACAGTAACCACTTACACCACCTTACCATTTGCTATCTTCAAATCCCTCCCCAACTCAAGGTACAAAATCAGTAAAAAATGGAGGCGTGGCCAGTTACAGACCTCGATAAAATCGCCAAGGGGTGGGAAATCGCCATGAAATACTCCAAGGAGCGTCTTCAACGGGTGCATGACCTCGCAGCTGATGAACTGGATGATGCTATCAATGATGGGCGCTTGGTCCTCGAGACCGTGTGCTTGTTTGTCCACGCTTGCATTAGACACAATCAGTACAAGTACGCAGTTCACTACCTGCAACACACATGAGCATTGAACTAACTGCACTCAGACTTCCTCTTTCGTTTTGGCGAGTCCTCCATGCTGAATACGGTATCATCGTCTATCCCACGGCATTAAAAGAAGACATCAATATTCGAGGCCTTAACTTGGATGTCACATTTACCGAGGCTTACGAGGGACACATCAGTATGTATAAGTTCCGTCTCAGGCCGTCCGCTCGTTAGTACTTACACAAGCGATAGTGATGTATGGTGGAGCGCACGGAATCAAATACCCTCCCCGATGTCCCATTGAGCTCATACGAGAACCTCCGCCTGCCTACGAGAAGGAAACACCAAAGATAGAGCCATGATGTTTCTAAAGTCAAAAACAAGTTTTCTGTGTATTATTGGAATTAGGTTTGGCGATAGTGGGACGCCCGGAGCATGGTAGCGTTGGTGGTTTAGAGGCAAGGCGATCCGTCATGCCAGACAGAATAGTAGCGTCTAAATATTGACGATTTCAAGAAAAGAAGATGAATTGCCAAAATATTCCGTTTATTTCCAATTTGTGTGAAATGGCATCAACTTTCTTCACGCTGTCCGATAGCTCCGTCTCGGTTTGCTCTCCATATCCCCTCCTCACCTTCAAACTCCTCACGTTTCCAAACCTCAACCTTGGATTTGCACTCTTCCAACGCCTCTTCACCAGCTCGCCACGCCGCTTGTCGATGAGGTGACGAGACGGCGATTAGTATGCTCTCTTCTGCGATGGGTACAGGTCCGAGGCGATGGATCATGGCTACCCCGCGGAGACCATGCTTATCGCGAATGTCCTTTGCAATGGCCATCATGGACTTGAGAGCTCTGGGGTGATAAGCTGTGTATTGTAGCTCCTTCACTGGCTTTCCTGCGAAGTTATCACGGGTAGTACCTGGGGGTTGGTTAGTTTCGCTGTGAACAAAGACCTGTGAGAGATGAGAACTTGTTACCTGCAAATAGCACGATTGCGCCGGCTGAGGGGCTGCGCACCCGGTCCATGATGGCCTGGGCATTGAGATGATCGTGAGTCAGAGCGACATAGCAGTCTTGTTCTGATAGTTCCCAAAGATCTTGAACCTTTTCTTGAGTTGCCATTTTTAGTTAAGCAAATGTTGGAGGAGAGATGAGATGAGATAAGAATGAGTTTATATCCCAGAGTTGTTCGACCAAGAGTGGGCTTGGTTTGTAAACGGGTCAGATGTCAAGCCATACCGTTTGAGGCCATCATGGTTGGGGAAGGCCCAACAGAAACTACTAACTAGGTAACTATAGTAGACATTAGGTAGATAGTTTGATCTATCTGATTTATGTACTTAATCACTTTCTCCTGCGACCTTACCTACTTATGCTTGCCTGCCCAAGTTATTCGCTGGTGATGGCACTCACATGAGCGCATCACATCGCGATGACTAAGCCCCACTTCGACATCTTAGGTATTCCTCCCTGCCGCCTTGACTTTTTGACTTTTGTTTATACAATTTTCATCATAGTTAAACCCTTCTTTTCCCTATCTTTTCGCCTTCAACCGCTTCTAAATCAGCAATCGCCTTCACTTGACAAAGGATACCGCGTTAGCTAAAGCTGCTGTGCGTGACGACCACCAAATGCGATCCCCCGATCGCTCGAGGGACGACTAGCAAACCAAGATGAACATGAGCGACGAATTTCAAGACCGAGATGCCGGCTACCGATCGCGGCAGGGTAAACACATAACCCGAGCCTCAGGCAGAGATGGGAAACTCGAGAAGGACCTTCATGGATGATTTGAGCCTCATAGCTAACTTCCCCATGGGACGGCGAGATCATTCCAGGTCTCCGCCCAAGCAAGCTTTCCGCGACGATCCTCAAGAGAGAAATTCTCGATACCGGGATGACGAAAGGGACCACGACTACGATTACGACAACCGGTCTGGCCGTCACGATGATGGATACTCAAGAAGAGGCGGCGCATCTCGAGAAGCGCGCTACAACTCTCGCGACGAACATGACTACCGAGGCATGTATGATGATGGCTACGTAGACAACAGCAACGATCAAGGGCAACGACGTCATGAGGACGACAAGCGGAGTGGCAGAGGACGGTACCGCGACGGCGATAATCCACGATCACAGTCTCCGTCTGGAAGCTATCATAACCGCGGTCGCTCCGGCAGCCCAAAGCGAGATGCTGGCAAGCCTAGCGACACCGTCATTCTTGAAGGCCTGCCTTTCAGTATATCGTCGAACGAGGTTGGTACCCTATCGGTCTAAACAAATTGTTACAAGAACCAATGTAGGCTTCTGGGCCTGATGGATTCGAGCCTCACTGCTTTGGAGGACGGACAAAAGGCTGCTGTTGTCCTTTGCATTTGTCCTCAATTAGACGGCACCAGCGGCGCAACATATTCCTTGAAACCAGTTGATGCCAGTTCTCAATACTAATTCCCCCGCCTATAGCTGCGCGACAGTATCCTAAGCAACTCAGTTGCCGCCGAGTTCCCCTCAATTGACGTGCGTGTTTCCGCTTCCAAGGGTCAGTAAGATGTACTTGGTATTTCAGGTTCTTGTTGCTGACACGTACAAACAGGAAATCGCAGAGCGTTTGTGCAGTTCCAGGAAGTTGACCATGCTGTTGCTTTTATGAGAGAACATTATCCAAAGCTTCTTGTTGAGATGACGCATTCCACTGATGACGTCCCAGAAGGGAGATTCGATGCGTACATCCATTACGCTCGGAATCGAGATGCGCGCGATGAAGCCGACGCTCGGGGAGTTCCCAGTGGTGACTGGATCTGTCCTACTGTAGGTTTGCTCCCATAGCTTCAGCTACACAACCACTAACGAGATAGTGTGACTTTTCCAACTTTTCCACCCGAACCAAATGCAAGATTTGTGGCGGTCCACAGGCTGGTAAGTTGAGCGAACATTTTAGTATTTGATGGAAGCTAATGTTGAAGTTCTAGCCCCAGCCTGGCAATTAAGCCTCACAGGCATGGCAGATGCTTCGGATGTACCCGCGCAAATCCTTGTTGTTTACCCCTTGGCGTCGTTTGTGACTGAAGACATGCTAGCTGAAGACATGAAGCGACTAGAGCTTGTGAAGCCCAACCAAACCAGGGATACGTCTAATGGAGCACCCAAACTGAAATCCACAGCCCCGACAGGGGACACGACAGGTTACGGCGCCCGACCTGGTTCCCTTCATCGGGTCTTCCTTATGCGCGACGCGCACACGAACGAATCCTTTAAGTATGGGTTTGCTGAGTTCTGGACGTTGGAAGACGCATCGGCCGCGATGACGAAATTTCACAAATCTCGATCATTCACTGTTGCAGCATGCCCAGTGACAGTATCTAGCACTCATATGGGAGTTTTCTTGCCTGAACAACGCGAGGTTACACCGGACATCGAGCATTTGTCGTTCAGACCCTTGCTCAACCCCAACCTTCGTGTTCGCTACCGAGACTACCATGTGTATCCTAGCCCGCAGGTTGTTAATGAGCAACCTCCTGGAGGTGAAGGCGCCTCAAAAACAACCGAGGAAGATGGCAACGATAAGAAGTCAAAGAAGCGCAAAGCAGAGGGGAGTCTCGCTGCTTCTTCTGTGAAGAAGTCTGTGCCAATGATGGCGGGCCAAATGGCCATGTGGCAGCGCAAGAGGGATGAGCTTCGCGTCGAGAAAGATGCTAGACCCGTACGACAGGACAAAGCTGAGTTCAGCGACGTGAATCGGACCCCACTTCGCATAAACCTGTCAGGTTCAGGAGGAGACTCATCGAAACCCCAGAGTGCTATTAAGATCTCACTTTCAGGGACACAGAAGCTTGGTCCTCCAGAGCATGCGGCTCCCAGCAAGCAGGGCTCACCAGATGAGGCGGATACTCCCGGCAGCACGACACAGGCGACTTCAGTCTCTGGAGATGCACCAGTCTCTTATGTCGATCGTGATCGATTGATGTGCCTGATTTGCATGCGCAAGTACAAATCTGTGGATGAAGTTAACATTCATGAAAAATCTCGGAACCATAAGAACGCAATGGAAAACGAAGAACAGGTTAAGGCGGCATTACCTAGATTAGCAGCACGCGACAAGAGACTTCAGAAACAGGTCCAAGAGAACCCCGACTCAGCAGCTGCGACATCGCAATATCGCGATCGTGCTAAAGAGAGGCGAGCTGCCTTCAACCAGCCCACCAAGCCAACAGCCGCACCACAAGGCAAACTCAAGTCGGGCCCAAAGGCGGAAGAGGCTGCGCCCCCTCCGAAGCCCGTCCAGTCCAAGGGAGCAGGCATGCTGGCCAAGATGGGATGGTCAACTGGTGCAGGTCTCGGAGCCAATGGAGATGGGCGTACCGAGGTCATCGAGACAAATGCTTACCAGGAGGGCGTTGGATTGGGCGCAGAAGGTGGCAATCTTGGCGACGCAGCGCAATTGGCTGAGCGTAAGACAAAGAACAGTTACGCTGAATATGTGAACACGGTGCAGGACAGGGCACGGGAGCGGTACAACAAGATGGGCTGAGATGTTGATACAAAGGCCATGTAATTGTAGATTGGGATATACATAGATAGGTAGAGGCGTTCGGAATTTGCTGTGGAACTGAGGACGAAACTCGACATGCCAACGACAGGCGCACATCTTTAATTAATGGGTATCATTTTTAAATACAGCACTTGAAGAAACCAGTGTCTTAGAATCTATGTACATGTGCGAACTCACTTGCAGCGTCTGACGCTGGCTTTCAACTTCCATTGCCAGTCTATTCTCATGTTTACAAGAGAGTCAACGCAATGCCCGCAGCCACGATGAGGGTCACCATGGAAGCAGGAGACAAATGACCGGCAGCATTGTCGTCCTCTTCAGAACTGGAGGTGCCTATAAACATGTTAGTTGAGAGTGAATAAGGATGAAACGGATAAGATAGACGACTCACCCTCAACACCAGTAACATCCGGGAATTTGGTGTCCTTCTCCTTGAGTTCAACAATGTTTGACTCGTCAGTATTGTGGTTCGCCTCAGCGATGCCCAGCTGTTCATTTGCCAGGTCATAAACAACATAGGCGGAACGCAGGAATGTGTCTCCAAGGAGGGTAACGCCCCCAGTGAGACCATACTGACTAACAGGGCTGATTCCAAACATACAGATGCTGTCCCAATCATCGAAGTAGGAAGAGACTTGAGGGTCGTCGAAGATTTCCTGCTTGTCGGGGAAGGCATTGATGACCATCTCGCTCATGGGAACAGAGATTGTCTTGCCGTCAAACTTGAAGTCGAAGCTAACACCCTTGCCCTTGTCTTTGCCGTAGGCGCAGTCTACAAAGGGGATAGCGACATCCTCCACACTCAGGACGTTGAAGGCCTTGTAGATAGGCCCTACTTGGGCTTCGGGCAAGAGGCAGACGGTAGCACCAGAGTCGAGAATGGCGGTGGTGTCTTTCTCGAGAATGTCTACCTTGATCTCCTGGCCCTTTGGTGTCTTGACCTCGAAGCCTTCAAAGGCGACGGTGAAGTGAGTGAGGTTGAGAGTAGAAGGGTCAGGCAACAGGGGCAGAGTTGCAAGCTTGCCGACGAACTTTTTAGTGTCAAGACCGCCGAAGAGGATAGTTCCTTGCTCAGCACTGAGGTCGTTCTACCGGGGTTTATCAGTTAGGGGTTAAATTATTCCTGTTCCTTGCTGACTTACCAGCCAGAGACTGAAGGCAGCTCGGTCGATCAGGCCCTGAGACACCATATTCTCGACAATGGTTGGGTACGTCCCGTTGGCGACGACATTTGCAGAGAAGCCCAAGCCCATCAGGCCTGTTGGGCGAACAGATTTCGTCGCGAGGCCTAGTCTCTGCTGCTTGATGCTCTTCCCATCGATGGTGACGGTATCGTTGAAGTAATCACCACTAATAGAGCGGGTATCAAGATAGGTGATGTCGAATCCATCAGGGTCGACCAGTTTGTAGGTACGACTGTCGTCAGGTTTAACTACAGAGAATAAGAGTCTTTGCTGGGTGAGATGGGAGAATAACTTACATGTAGTCATACAAGGGCCAACAGCCGCTTGTTTGGTTCTGCTATTGCAGAGATCGGTCTCATCTGAGTTGAGCCAAGTATCACTGCTACCAGTGTCAAGCTGAAAGCTGATGTTTTGACCAGGGGTACCGACTTGAAATTGGGCGTAATAGCCACCCCCTGTGATATTGTTCAGAGCAGCGAGACTGAGAGTGTCGCGGCTGTGAAGGGACGACTCATGATGGAATCTTTGCTTTACAACTGGGGCAGAGACAGTGCCAGCAGAAACTCCAACGGCGAGAGACGTTAGGATCGTAAAGGTTCGCATTGTGCTAAAGTCAATTGGGAGGCGGCCGAATAGAGTTGATGACTGGCGTGCACGATGAAACTGTAGCACGCGTCGATCTGCAACGGTATATGTACAACAAGAAACAATAAACGAAAACAAAAAGTATATAGACTTTTAAGTGGCCAAGGAATAAGCTTAATTCCAATGTATTTATTTAGCGTCGGTAGTTCAATAAAAAGGAGTGAGACGAAGACGAAGACGAAGACGAAGATGAAGAAGATGATGACCATTGTAATTTTTAGAGGAGCAGCTGAACTTTTTGTCTTTTGATGAGCTGGAGAGTGCCAAGACTTGCCCAGGCGGTTAAGGCAAGTTAGTAGGTAGGCAGTGCCTAGGTACGCCACTAAAACGCCCGAGTTTGAGCCTGAGTCTGCCTTATTAGGTGTGGAGATCCAATTGGATTCATGCAATTCAGCCACTAGAGTGCCCTTACATTATACATATAAGGGATCTTAGGTACCTAGGCAGTCCCTGGGGAAGTTCCGGGGTTTGGCATTTTTAGCGGTCCTCCAAGGATCTAATGCTAGATACGCTACAGTGGATGCCATTCAAGTCGGGCGGGAATCTTCCATCCTTCTGTGGATTTGTAGGAAGAAGGAATTGACAATTGCTACGTGTACAAGGCTTAGTTTTGTTGAACAGTCTGGGGACCTACGAGTCAGTTGAAGCCTGAAGGATCATGTTTTATGAGTCTTTGAAGATGATCCATCTTCACTGTAATAATGGGATCAAGAGACATTAGACAAGAGACAGGGTGAAGATTTATGTTTATCACTAGAGCTTTGAGTTTTGTAGTTTTTGCACTGTGAAGTATTTCTCTTCTTGTTGTTCTGTCTTGTCGATACTTTGATTGTGGGCTGATGTGCAAATAAGGCACAGGCATCTCTTCCTTCATCGACACTCCTATAGCACAATTTCCTAGGCCATTGGTGCTTTGTGTGTGACTTTGCATGTGAGTTCTTGCTAGAAAGAAGTCTAAACTTCTCCCCACAGAGCGGGCATTATATTGGAATGATTTAAGTCTTCAATTAGTATATTAATTAGTGATAGCTCATGGTGACAATCGGAGTGAGTGACAGAAGTTGTGGATAACTTGGAAGAACTTACGGGACGAGTCCGTGGCACCACGCCTTACTCTTGGTTTCAGCCAATGAGGCTTTGCAAAGGTTCAGTTGATCCTCCAAAGTCTCGGCGGGTTCGTGCTCATAGTCTTCTATCCACACGCAGACAGGCTTCAGTCGCCGGACTTGGGCCTGTAGACAGCGTAACTCCCAGCTGTCCACCTTTCTCTTGACAGTGTTAGGCCCCGCCCTGATCTTGTTGTACTTAATCTTGTCGTAGCACTGAAAAGCAACGGGGCCTATCACCTCCGGATCAGCTGGACGGACCCTTTCGTTTTCAGACTTGATGGACCAATACCGGTCCATCAGTCTTGGGTCCCAGAGACAGTTGAATGTTACAGGGTGGGCTCCGATGGTCTGTACGACTCTCTCGAAGGCCACCTTGCAATCCGGACACCAGTCAATGACAATTGCCATGACACTGACTGGCTCGCACTTCTTCCGGAGGAGGAACCTGGCAAAACCGATGAAGGACTTGGACCACTTGCATATCCATCTCTCGTCGTGCGAGGAGTGGCCACAAGGAGCGAAGAGAAGATGGCGGTCTTGACACATCTCGTTAGTATAATCTGTGAGGGGAAAGGAAAAGTTGAAGAAGATGGAAAATGAAATCAAGGCTTGCCTCGAAATGGGTTGTAAGTATGTTGTAGTGTTGTAGTGTCGGAGTGTTGGAATGTTTGTATAGTAGGGTAGGTATCAAGATCAAAGATTATGATTAGAATGTTTGAAACGCCGAGTTAGTGTTTTCGATTGTGACGGGAAAGTTGAGAATGATGAGGAAAGAAGAAAAGTCTGGGTAGAGAAGAGGTCACATATTTATACCAAAATCTTGGAGGCAATAGCAGTCATGAACCGTATTCGGACTCTGGCTGAACATATGCTTCTTCTCCCGTGTTCAGACAGAAAGTGACAAGAGACAACTTAAGAGCATCATCATTGATGCATGTTGCCGAAGGGTATGCACTTGACTGAATGCACAGAGCCACGGGCTGTGTTGTTGGGAGCTATCACAATATTGTGGCCAATAAGTCTAAGGAAATTTCCCACACATGATACGTTGAATAACGCTTTGACCATAGAACATGTATGTAGTATTCTCTGAACAAGCCGATGGGCAAAGCAGGTGAACGAGGAACAATATATCAATCAGCTGTTCAGTGTCTGAACAGTGAACGTGAGAGACAGTCCTTGAAAAGGTTCAAGTGTGACATAGTTGTCAAAGACACTAATTATTATGTATGGTATCAGTCAACAAACGAAACGAACAAACAAACAAGCAAACAAACACGGCTCATGGCTCAGAGATAGATCACAGCTTCGCGCCCTTCTCTCCGCCATCCTGCTTAAGTCGAACAACGCCCTGAACATTAGCAGTTAGCACAACTCTCATGTCTATCAAATCAAATCAAATCACAGTCAAGACTCACCTCTTGAAAACACGTCGCCAGCAACGCCCCATCCTTACCAAATATCTTCTGTGTAACAACTCCCCTGCCATCTCCCGCCCACGGACTCTCCATCTCCGTAAACATCCACTCATCCGCCTTGACTGCCATTGGCTCGTGGAAGTAGATGCTATGATCCAGACTCACGAGCATTCCCACCTGTGCCCGCCCCTTCCAGTCCTCCACGTTACTGCCCATGCCCTCAAACTCGCACAGGCTCTTGACCTGCTCCTGGGTCTTCTCATCCAGCGACGGTACCTCTTCGGGTGAGAACGGGAAGCGCCACAGTCCGTGGAGGCGGGAGACTGTGCCGATGAAGTAGCTATCCGACATGTAGGCCAAGGCGTTGAGATGTGCTTGGTGGCCACCTCCAGCTGAGATCTTTTGTCGCGACCGCATCCACTGTCTGCTCTTGCGGTCCTGTGGCTTGCAGTTTGGGTCCTGGGCGCCCAGTACTTCAATCCTGTGGCTCTGGAACGGTCCAGTCCTTGCCCACTCTGGCTCGCCATCCCAGTCATCTGCCGGCGGGCTCACATCCTTGGGCAGGCTTGCCGCATGGCTGACCTCGCGTCGCTTCTTCTCAGGAGGTGTCTCACGCACGAAACTGATGGTGGTGGTGAAGATGCACGCGCCCTTTTGCCGCGCTTGGACCGTGCGTGTTGAGTATGAGCGTCCGTCGCGTACACGCTCAACATGGTAGAGAATGGGTATCTCAGAGTTGCCCGCGAGCAGGAAGTAGCAGTGACATGAGTGGACTAGGAACGTCTCTGGCACTGTCTTTTGCGCGGCAGCGAGACATTGTGCGATGACAGCACCTCCATAGATACCGCGAGCACCAGGAGGATGCCATTGAGGCTGTGTGTTTGTAAAGATATCCTGTGACCAGTCAGTAACGCTAATTGATTATTTGTATTGATACCATGTAGTGAGAATAGTATCACATATCATTCATTGATATCATATCCGTATCCTTGACGTAGCTGAACCAGGTGATGGAAAAAAAATGAGGCACAACTTACAGGGCCTAGAACCTTGATCTCTGTGACGTCCAGTACATTCTCAATCAGAGACTTGCTCTCATCGTGCTCTGGCGGTCGCAGTAGAGTCGGTCTAACGTGGTCCTCAATGACTGTCATTTTGCTATTCCGCTCCAATTGAATGCGCTGGATTACTGCTCGATGATGCCGGAAAGAAGTTGTGGATACTCAGGAATAGTGAATAGGTAGTATAGACTACAGACTATCTTTTAAGGAGAAAGATGATGTATTTAGAGACCGAGCTTTCATGTGCTGTCTCACTACGCGCTTCCTAGAGTCCCTACCTTAGTCTAAGCTACGTAACCTGCCCCTGATGAGTTGAAGGTGGTGCTTTTTTACCGAGGTTCGGTCGGAGTCTCTGCCGGCCGTGGGGCCGAATCTACCTCGTTATCGGCCACTCAGAGGCCGGCAGAGCACAGTTATTCTCCGTTCCGGGAATTACGACGGTATCCATCTTGATTTTATATTACTGGTAGCTCAATAAATGCTAATTTGACCCTCAATACCTAGTGATGGAGATGCGTTTGCCACTTGTACTCCTCTGTATAGGCTTCCAGAACTCTACCTACTATATCGAAACAACTCCCCCTACCATCGCAATAGCTACATTTCTCACATCTCTCAGAGCCTCTCTCTTTTTTGTATAATTAACAATTTTGATAATCAATAAATGTATCACCGAATCGTATCCTCGTCCACATGGTCTTCATAAATTGGTTCCAACCCCTCCCACGCAACTTGGGGATCACCGTTTGGACCAGCCTTCTCGCGTCGCTCCCAGTATTTGCCAGTGAATTGCCAATACTCCTCTCCTGTAATCTCGCAGCGCGCCTTTCGGAACCACGCTGGCACAAACTCCTCGCCACGCTCTTCTCGGAGACGCCGGCGCGCTCGTTGAGCATTCTCCAGGCGATTCTTCTCGTCAGCAGCAAAATCGTACTCTCCATCCTCCATAGCCCGCTGATCAGGTCGAAGGCGAGAGTCAGTAGGTGGAAGCCATGGTCGGAGCTTGTCATCGATATGGTTGAAAGTCAAGACGAATGGCGTCAAGTTGAAAGGAATGCCAGTTGGTCGCTCATTTGCCTTCCAGATGAGATACGCACGGTTGGGGTCTGTAAGACCACCGTGGGCCATGTCACCGCCACTCTCCTTAGGTTCATCCACGGCTGCTTCGTAGCCTGGGGTCAGGCGAGCGTACAGCTTGGAGTTCCAGCGACCACCAAGACTGACGCGAACCTTTCCAGTTGCATCAGTAACCTTTCCAGATACTTGATATGCGCTCGATGCCTTCCAGCCACGTGGTTTGAACTCAACGTGAGCCACCTCACCCGTTGTCCAGTTCTTGATCTCCATGACACCATAGTTGTCGACGGTTGGGTTTCCAGTGATGATACCAATGACAGACGAGGTAACCTTCTTCCATGTGTAAAGCTCCTCCTTTCCTCCAGCGGTAGGCCGAAGCTTGAGGAACCATGTACCCAGGGGGTTGATGTCGAAGGATTTACCATAGAACTTCGACTTGACAGCCGATTCACCCCAATAAGACCACTTGGGTGACTCTGCGTACGCAGCGCCGACTGGAGGGTGATGGCTGACTTGCTCGATGAAGAAACGGTAGTTCTTGTCGGGCCGCACATACTCAAATGTCTCTCCCAACAGAGGGTTGAAAGGCTTGGCCACACGTCCGATAGTAGAAGCGTACTCACTAGCAGCAAAAGCAGCCACGTAGATAAGTCGTTCAATCGAGTCGCCTCGGTCAGCAGCCAGGTCAAGCAAATCGGCATACTCCATATCCTCTCCGGCGCGGTAGAGGAGGGAAGTTGGCTCGTTGAAAGAAACAGGTAGAGTCATCTTGGTCATGTCCTTGCCAATCATCGACTTCAGAATACCCTACTCCAGATTAGTATTGTTCGTATGTCACCTATATGTAATAAACGTACCCAGAGAGATATCTTAGGACGGTCATCGGCGTCCATCTTGAGCCTTGTTCGAATGCCGTTCTCGTAGCCCTTGAAAGAGGAGCTGATGTCCAGACCGCCAGAAACGACAATATCCTGAGACTTTGGCTTGACCTCCTCCGCAGGTAGTTCAGATACCTCAACCTGGCCAGCATCCACAGCGTCGAAGAACTCGTCCTCTTCTTCAGATTCACTCTCGGACAAGTCCACGATGATTGTGGGTTTCCTTCGGACGCTCTTCATCGTAGGCGATTTAGGCGGTACTGGTGACAGTTTGGTGGCCGCATCTTCAAACTTTCCTTCTTCATCTTCCTTCTCTCTGTCGTCGCTCAATTCCTTCTCGACAATTGTGTCCTCAATACGGGGCATGGCCTCTTCTACACCGACGGGTATCCCGCTTTCGATCACCTCTCTTAGCGCCCTCTTTGTTGCCTTGCGTCTCTTCTCGGCCTCTCCAACGCGAGCCTCCAGAACCTCTTGCTCACGGGCCACTTGCGCCATGCTTTCCTCCCACATACGTCTCATATTAGCCTCGCGATCAAGGCGGTATTGCCAGTAGGCGTCACGATCCTTGGAAATGCGCAGTAAGTCGGCCACCAGAGTTGATAAACTTCGAATGGCGGCATCGTATGTTCCCAGAGCCTGCGTCACACTGTTGTCAGAGAGGGGTGTGTTCGGGTTCTGGTTCAGCTCGTTGAGAAGGGCTTGGTGAACGTGAGACATTGTTTCGAGCTGGAGCTTAGCTGATTGAGCAGTAATGTTGAGTGCATCCTTAGTAGCTGTGGGTTCTTCATGGATGCTCATATCGTCGCCATAATCGTCATCGTCATCCATATCGTTATGCGTTGGCGCTCCATTCCTAGGTGCCCGCGAGGTGCCTGCATCAGTCTCAACATCAACAAATTCATCTTCCTCAAAGCTACCAGTTGTACCAGGGCTAGCATGGTTTGGTTTCTGATCGACAGACGATATCTTGGACAGAGACCTGCTTGGAAGTTGAGAGCTATTCCTGCGAAGATCTGCGACGCTGGTGTTCTCGCTATGAGATTCCTGGAGAGAAAGTGTACTTGGGTCAGCCTTAGCCTGCCTCAAGAGCTCCGCACCTCGAGCTGCCCGCTTCTCTTCCTCCTTAGCCTGGTCCTTGGACCACTGGATGGAGTTATTGAGAGCCCAGAACCATCGTTTGGCCTCAACCTCATGGTTCGCCTTAAGGGTATATTTGACAGAGGATTTGCCATGGATTTCGAATTTCGTCTTTTCATCAGGACTCATATGGAGTTTTGCAATACGCATGTTTATGGCACCACGACATGCGGAGCCTGCATCGTCTTGGTGCTTGTAGTAGCTGAGAACGCCGTCCTCAAGCACGAACCATCGTAGTTGGTAGCCCTTCCTGTAGTTGGTCCATTTCTTGAGATACCCCTTCATCTCACGAGCCTCTCGGCCGGCTAGAGGATCGCTGGATGCAGAACCTGCCGTGCCCTGGGAAGCGGCTTGCCCCAGCACGGCTTTCTCCTGGATGCCACGTTGGGCAGCCACAGCTGCTGGAGACTTTTTGAGGATGGCCTTTGTAGCATCGTCGTTTGTAACGGATTGAGGCAGCTTGCCCTTTCGATCGCGACGGAAAGGGTCGGCACCATGCAGAAGCAGAACCTGGATGAGGTTGGTGTTTTTCTTTCTTGCAGCTTCGTGAAGCAAAGTGCCTCCAGTCTGGACTGTAAATGGTTCGGATGCGAATTCGGGGCTGTTGATGTCGAGAACGGTCTTGACTCGGTGCTCCTCGAGAACACCAGCAAGTGCGCCATAATTGCCTCGCGCAATCAGCTCTTGGACTTGCTTGACCTTGGCCTCGGCGAAAAGCGATCGTGAGAGCTGCAGCAGCTGGAAGATCTCGGGGTTTCGTGCGACGTCGAGTGGAAGTTTGCCTTGGGCGTTGGCGATAGCATCATTGATATCCTTTTGCTCGAGAAGAAGCTTCACGACTGTGGTGCGGCCCTGGATTGCAGCCAGGTGAAGCGGGGTGTTGCCATCCTTGTCGCGGGCATTCACATCAATCGATCCCTGTCCCTCGGACAAAACGTATTCAATGACAGGGAATTCGGCACACTGGATCGCTAGGTGAAGGATTGTGGTATCGTCGAGAGCGCTTGTGGCAGAAGCGCCTACTGATGAGATGCTCGCTCGCGGGGCATTCTCAGCTGTCTCACGAAGGGCACGGGAAATGGACGAGGTGTCGCCGCTTCGGAGTGCCTCGACGAACCTGAACTTTCGAACGGACTGCTCGAGGCTTGCAGTGCTTTTCTCGGCAGAGGGCGATGAAAGGAACTGCTGGGACTTTGATTGAGAAGCTGTAGGCGAGAGGCCAGCCGAGGAGACGGACTGCTTGGCCCCGTGGCCTCGCGGGGTCTGCTGGTGCGCCATGGGGTTGACTGGGTTTGAGGATGAGGGAGTTCTCCGAAGCCTCCCGTCTTCGGAACCGGACTCTTCGTCGCGAGTATTGTTGCGCCGCAAAAGAGAGAGAGCGGCGGCGGATTTGGACCGCTTGTGGGTGCTGAAGATAAAAAGATAAACAGCGGTCAGTAGGTGGAACGACTTTTGATGCTGGGGGGTTGGTCAAGCAGTAGAGGGGAAGCTAAGTTTAAGTACGAAGCGAAGCATGTGTGATGTGGCCCAGTTGCGACTCCATTGCATCTACTGCATCTGGCGTGCGTGCATATGCAGCGGTAATTGTGAGCCAATCTGACAAATGCAGCAGCTCTCTTGGTGCTGTAAAAGCCAAGTAACAACGGTAGGTAATTATCACTATCACTTGGAAACTCACCCGTCACCGGCGTCAGACATCTTGGCCAACGTCTACCAATAGATCGAGCTTCCCCCCAAAGTCACTGTATGTATATCGAGTCGAGGCGGGGAACAAGAGAAAATAGGGGCCAGACACCGGATTTGCAACAAGGAAGTGCGCTGCAGTAGGTATCGTGTACAGGGGTCGGGCTGGTCAATGCCAAGCAGTTGTGAATGCTGAGCTTTGGTGTTGATGTTGGTGAGGTGAAGGGGGGAAACTTGGTCGTCAAGTTGCAAGGAAAACAAAAGCGACCGGATTTAGATGATGCTGTTGATGGGATGAACTCGTCACAACAGAGCTGATCAGCCAAAACCCAATGTTAGGTCGCGACCTTACCTTTCCTAGGTACTGTACAAAGGTACAGCCCAGAGAAAGGATACCTTAGCAACAGCGCTGTAATCGGTCATGGAGGGGCTCCTTTTGGAGCTTCACGCCAGGTGGGGAACCTAAAAGCTTCTTGGACAGGCGATAGATAGGTCGTCTAGGGGGCACTGCCACTATCATGACAACCTTCGGATTTTACCAAAACAACCTGATAAGTTGAATCTGAGGTCCCTGTAATCTCCAATGTAACATATGCCATACATCGCTTAACCTGGCACAGCTGAGCATTCGTCACCATTCGGAGATTTCATACCGTTGCTACCTCACTCGGGCTGTTTGTCACTCTGTACATATGAGGTCCCTCTTCCTCATATCCATCCCGTCCAATGACGTCTTCCCCTCGAACCAATCAATCAATCAAGCTTTACCGTGACAACAACCGGGTTCCTTTGTTAGCCCGGAAGAGGCTCGAGCCTCCAAGGTCAATTCGCCCACGACCAGGCAAGTCTTTGAGTTTGACGTCGCCAAGGTAACTTCAAATGATTAACACTGCTCAGAAGCCTTGCCATTCAATAATCAGAGGCACGTGAAACTGAACAGTTCTTGTTGTTCATACTTACCTTGCCTTGAACGTGTTTGGTGCAGCCACGAGGCACACTCAACAATCCAGCACGTATTGAGATATAGCGGCAGCCGCTGACGTAACATTCTGCATTAAAAAATATCCCTATTTTGACACTGAAGCGCCCATCAGATAACAAGTGTCACCAAAAACACATATACGCTATACTGCAGAGCAGATTCGATTGATCAGCAAACAACGTTGCAATATTATGCTTGGAAACAGTTCGTCAGGTACAGAGTATGAGCCATGTGTGACGGTTCAGGTCATGAAATAATCTACATAGTTGGACTCCTTGCATCAAATAGCATTGATTTCTAACCGTGACATTTATATGTATTCGTTCTATACACATTAACATAAATAGGATGGCATGAAACTGTAAAGGCCATTGACCTCTACGTTAAGAAGGTATAATCAAAAGAATCCCAACCTTGCGGTCAAGAGAAGAAAGAGGAGCGATCAAAGAAAATCTAAGGAGTGTATCTGTTGCTACAGCGCAAGCACCTGGAGGAGCACCATACCAACCATTAAGGCCAAACCGACAGCGAGAGAAGAGGCTCCGGCAGTAGCGGGAGTGATCGGAGCCGGAGTATAGGTTGGGACCGACGCCGGTACTGATGTGTAGCCACCAGTAGGTGCGGCAGCACTGGAGGACCGCTGATGCGTGGGCTTGGCCTGCGCGAAAACTCCGGGCTTAGCAGCTGTCTTGAGCGTAACAGGAGGGACAGCAACGCTGGTGTAGGCGGTGCCGTTGTAATGAGCCCCCTTGGTGGCGATCTTGGGCATCTCAGGCACAGGCTTGTAGATCTTGATGGGCTGAGTTTGCTGCGCAGGCACAGTAGCTGTGGTCCACGAAGCGATCTCCGTGGTGATGGCGCCGACGACACAGTCGGGAGTACCGGGAGCACAGTGGCTGATGGCGTTGACCTGGCTTGTGTAGAGAGTTTTGATCTCGTGGTTGTAAGGGACATCACTGGGAGCAGGCTTGCTCTTCTCTGTCACAGGGCAGACCGTGGTGTAGAGGGGGATGGTCTCAGTGGTAACAGATCCATAGGGGCAGTCTGCAACTTCAGGAGGACACTTGGTGACGGTGTGGACACTTGTGGTGTAAACAGTCTTGGTCTTGTACTGAGAGGGCACAGCGTAGTTGGTGGGCTTGGCCTTGCCAGTAACGGGGCAGACAGTGGTGTACAGAGGGATGGTCTCGGTGGCCACGTAACCATCCACCGCAGTGTGGACTCGGGTTGTGCAGACGGTGCTTGTGGTCATGCTGACAGTATATGTGCTGTCAGGGTACTTGGTGTAAACAGGCGATCCCTTGGTAATAGTTGCAGTGCCAGAGGGGATAAGGGTCGTAGGGTTGCCATACTTCTGAGTATAAGAGGGAGCACCGTAGGTCGTGTTCCAACCCTTGAAGGTGCTGAAAGTTGTCTCAGCAGTGGCAGACTCGGTTTCCTGGGCAGAATCCGAGGTCTTGGCAGTCCCGGCGACTGTGTTACTCTCGAGAGTGGCATCAGTGGTGGAGGACGAGTCACCAGTAGCTGTGGCATCGACTGTGGCAGATGCAGTACCGGTACTCAAGACACTGCCAGTTGCGGTGGTCTCAGTGGTGTCAGCTGAAGAATCAGTGGCCGGGGCAGATGTTTCAGAAGCGGCAGTGTCAGCGACAGAACCAGAAACATTTGTGGCAGAGCTATCGGTTGCCTCGGTTGCTGAAGAAGCATCAGATGCAGCAGAGGTAGCCAGTGCTGATGTGAAAGTAGCTGCGGAGGTATCAGAGCTGGCAGTAGAGTCCTCAATGGAAGAAACACCAGAGGCTGTGGTAGTATCAGTAGTCGTCAGCCCACTAGTTGTGGCAGTTTCCGTGGAAGAAGCGCCAGTTGAAGAAGCATCAGTGGAAGAAACATCAGATGAAGAAGCATCGGCAGTAGTTGTGTCAGATGTTGTAGTAGATTCGGCAGTAGAAGTAGCCTTAGAGGTAGTGGTCAAGGCAGTGGTGGTTGTAACGGGAACAGGGTCACAACCATACTTCAGGGCATCCATGACATGCTCATTATAGTTCTTGCCGTCAATCTCGTTACCAGCACCACGAGTCAAGTCCCAGAGAGAGATGCCAGCAAAGTGAGTCTTGTCCTTGAGAGCACAGACGAGATCCTTCATGGCTTCCGGCTCGAGATAACCTCCGCCTGGAGCAGCAGCCTCGCTAGCAGGCAGACCAACATAGAGCTTGGCGTTCTGACTGCATGCACTGTCTTCGACAATGTCCTCCCAATCATCGTAATTGAATCTATCCCATGAAACGGAGGGGTCGGGGATAGCATCACAGCCAGGGTTGTTGTAGAACTGGATGAAGAGGGCGTCGAACTTGGCCTGGTTGATCATGTCTTTCATGTAGAAGTATGGGTTGCTGGTAGGGCACTGGGGTGCACCGGTAATGATGACATCGCTGTTTAATCGGCGAAGCTCGTTGATCATGGCGATATAAGGGCCGTTGGCTGATGGTTGTTAGCTGGTGCCAAGGTCTTGGAGATGTAGGTCATCACGTACGGAGGTCATGCTCGATATCAAAGTCGAAACCATCGACAGCAGGACGGGTTGTGCCATCGTCACTATCAAAAGGACGAGGACCACCCCAGCTCTGATCGTAAGGACCGAATGCCTTGTACAAGAAGTCGGCGAAATCAACGCCCTTGTCATCGGTGGTCACCTTGTAGTTGCTTCCAGCTTCGTTGTAGACTCCACCAATGCTCAGAAGAACCTTGACTCCGCGCTCCTGGCAGTACGGAATGCCCTCCTTGATAGTGTAGCATTCACTGAGGAGTGATGAGGCAACTCCGTCTTTGTTGCTGTAGACACCAGCTGCACAGTGTCCGGCAAAGTTGGTGCCAAGATAGCCCGACTCTGTATGTTCGGGGGCCTGGTTCACAAAAGACAGAGTAACGTACTCGGGGGCGGAATCACAGTAGGACTTGAGTGAATCGGATCCAAGTTGACCCTACAGAAGTTGGTTAGTTGATTATTTCCAAGACTGTAAGTTAAACAAACCCAGTATCCATTGAGTCCTAGGGAGAGACCAGAACCACCCGGAAAAGAGATCGAAGACATTGTCACGAGATGGATGACTGAAAGGCTGTAAAAGACTGTAATGTGGCCAAGGCCGTTAAAGAATGTGTGATGATACGATTATCAAAGAAAGGACGCAAACCAAAGTTTGCAATGAGGCCTAGGACTGAGCCGTCTTGAATTTACTGTCAACAGAGTTGATGGGAAAGACAGGGAGGAACATCGAGGAAGAGAGGGAAAGCCATCTATTATGGAGGGAACTACCACTCGGAAATTTCTGCCCTAGACGCATCTCACGATGACCAGAGCCATCTCAGCCGTTGGTTTCCAGCCATTTGAATCGGTAATTGCCTATCTAGGACATAGTAAGGAGTCTTGTGGCTAGAGGAGGACCATTTAGACGTAGACCCCTGGAGTTGTCGATGGGGTACGGCGAGATCGGCCGCATCGTGCAAAGTAATCTCCGCCTTGGAACAGCAGAAGAAGTCTCTTTCTGTAAACTCTTGCAGTTCGGACACCTGAAGGAGGCTATCGATTTCAGGAACAGGCTAAGCGTTGGTCGAGAGTGGACTTGGGCGGCTGAGGGACTATCGAAAATGGGCGTCTGAGCCGCGTAACCGATGCGCCAAGGTGAGAATGGGGACGGTGATAAGGTAGATTCAGCCGCTAAGCTGCGTTTATGGTGTCATTATACCACACTATGATCGATATGGGAAACGGTTCGAAGGGGAATTATGGAAATTGAATCTTGGCAGGCCAATGATTCCCATCTAAGGTTGATAAGATGGAGATGGTTGATGTCCATTTGGAGACGGCGCCAACATCAGGGTGTCTGGTCCCTACGGCGAAGCTGTAAGTCATAGGGGTAGTGTAGATGGGGATAGGGAATTGGCTCGTTTCGATTATCTCCGAGTATGCATGTTTAGAGTGTCGTTGGTCCGATTACCTACGCAGTTGATAATTCGGTCGAGGGGCCTTAGCCCAGTATTCAGGGAAAGGAGTTCGCAGGGATACCTAGGCTCTGGTGACAAGAAGATTTTCAGATGTATCACTATGTCTCTGTATCTAGGTGAAGAAATTCAAGTCATTGCAAATGATTTTTACTGCAAAATATCTCAGTGTGATGAAAAGAAACTGAGAGGGGCTGTCACTCGATGTTGGTATCTACCCCTGTTACACGTGGAGTCGTGGAAGACTACCTAAGCGATAGAGCTAGTGGTTCCTGCATCTGAATCGACCAATAGCGTGTTGTGTTCGCTTTGATCAACACGCTGTAGGGCTAAACTTTTAGCGCAGCTACTCACCTCGTCACCGCTCCTGATTTCCACTTTGAGTAAACCCCTGATGCCTCCGGAGGGTTTGGCCAGTAGTTTTATCACAGAAGTGACGGCTTGTGCCCTAGAGACTTGGCGGTGGTGAAGCGCGTGAACCCCTGATGATGATGATAATGAGAAGGGTTCAGGTTTGGCATCTACCTACCACGTTGGGAGATTGCCGATCTGGGGTGAGTCCCTGCCTTTGATCGACATTTATCGCTTTCTTCCGAGTGGCATTGATCTGTCAATGACATCAAATGCTGTCACTGTGTATCGTTAGATTCATAGCCTGATAAAACCCGTTGTTGAAGAGAGTGGCTGGCTCAATGGCTGTGAAAAGGAGTCGAATGATCTTCCGAAGCGTCGTCAGCTTAACCTTGAGTGTGACTTCTCTTCTCTTTCTTTTTAATGAGCCTGGAACACATAGTCTCGTCTTTCAACCACACGCTAACTGTCTTGTCAGCCAGTCCAATACTGTCCAATATTCCAGGCTGTTCAGCTTGGCTGGTCTTTAGAAAAAGCACGTTCGTGGTGTTTATTGATATTGCTTATAACTGATGCAATCCCCCCTGAGAGATGGTTATTTACCAAAGCTCACCGATTGCCAGTATAATTTCGTTCCCATTCATATTCCACAACTTTCTCAGTGGGTTATCTCTCACCAAATTACCGCGTGTTACTTGGCAGTCGGCACAGATCTCCAGCTGCCAAGGCCGTCCCTTGCCACCGTCTGAAAGGCCTAGACTACTTTTACCAATCACCGTTCGATATTGGGATTTCTTTCTTTTTGGCCTCAGGGTATTGCACAGCGCGGCTTTCAACTCTTTGTCAGAACACATCTCGCTGGTTAAACTGGATTCACCTCTTCGTTGCCTTTTGACTCCATGCTCTTCTCTTGGTGTCGAGTCATCTGTTAGTCGATGATCCTCTTCGAAATGTCCGAGCATGATCCCTGAATGCATGGGCCAACAAATGTCACTCTCGGTGCTTTGTTGGATAATAAATGGATTAACCTACCACTCAACGGGGCATAAGACGGGTTTGATCCGCTCCCCACCAAGGTACTTTATCCAATGGGAAAGGATCGTTTTAGTACGTAGTTCGTCAACAGCGACCATCCTTTCTGAAACTTACAATCCACTTGTTGGAGACTTTGAAAGGACAACTTCATATGAACTTTTTTTTTTAAAAAAAATGGTAAGAAATCAATTTTACTGATTCGCGCTAAATACATCTAGAGACTTCTATTGGTCGTAATGCTACCATTTTTCCTTGTTCAAATAGCTTCCCGGGCTTGGGCAGAGTTGTCAGCCTGTACTTAAGCTGTATCAAGAACGACAACCTCGGCCTCAGCCTCACCAATGCTCTCAACGGCGAGCTTGTCACCCGCATTGACATCATCAATGAAGGCACCATCACCCTCTTGGATCTCGGAATCCTCCCGGCCATCCAGACGAATCTTGGCCTTTCCTCCCTTGGTCATGGGCACATGCACATAGACCTTTCTCTTTGTTTGCTCAGTAGCGCCTCCACCGACGGTCCACTCAAACTTCTTACTTGGCTCGATAATACCGGCGGCCATGACAAAGTCGGCGTGGATGGGGATGGTGTCGGGGATGACAGGCTCAGCGTCCTTCTCCTGCTGGGCTGTAGCTTCTTCGCCTCCCTTGAGAGGGCTCAGGATCTTGACAAAGTCTTGTCTCTTGGACTCATCGCTGAAGTGACGGGTGTGGTATCGGGGGGTGAGACCACGCTTCCAGGGGATGGCCCAGATCTGAAGAAAGTGGACTGTGTCTGACTTGTGTTCGTTGAATTCCGAGTGGGCAATGCCAGTTCCACCAGTGGTAAACTGGACATCTCCACGATGCATGCGGTAAAACTTGTCAGACTGTCCTCCCTCCTTGCCCTTGGTGAGCATTGAGTCTCGGTGTGTGAGCTCTCCTGAGAGGATGTAGCTGAAGATCTCAAAGTCCCGGTGAGGGTGAGTAGGGAAACCCGAGTTGGCCTTTACTCGGTCCTCATTGAGAACGCGAAGAGAGCCAAAGTGACTAAACCTCGGGTCATACCAGTCGGCAAAAGAAAAACTATGGTAAGTGTTCAACCAGCCATGATCGCTGTGGCCTCGGCTGCTTGAGCGATGAGGAGTGATCTTTGCGTGGCGGAGAGACTTGGACATGTTCTTTGCAGCGTTCATTTGACTCTGGGTAGTTGAAGTAAATGTTGTGGTTTTGTTTGTGAAAATGTTTGTTGTAAGTTGTTGAATGTGAGTGAAGTAGTTGCTTGGATAGATGATGATGAGGATGGAAATTGCAGCGACGAAAATCGCAATCAAGGGACTGACGCGAAACATATATAGACGAAATCACCGAATTCACGAGAAAGTACCTGCATGAAAATAGATTCGATTGATGATGATTGAAAAACGCTGACAAGATATAGCTAAGTATGCTTTGCTATGTAATTGACTTTGTAATGATTGCTCAGCGATTTGGTTCGCTACTACGCAATAATGTGGGGTAAATAGAAAGATTTCGGTGATTATCTCAGGCTTACACAGACACTACTAATCTCACGTGACGTGACGTCCATCGTCTTCGTCAATCGAGGTGAGCTTTGGGCACACGCTACCACCAAGTCACGCTCCAATGATGAAGCTGGCATTAGATTGAAGCTTAATTGGAGGGGCAATCGAGTATAGTTCGACTGAGTTCTCGAATGAAAACTAATTGAGCCTCGAACTTTGAATACGATATGCGACCTTTTTCTTACTAGACAGCCCAGAACAAAAGACTGAAAGACATTAGACTGAGAGCTGATTGGTCGAAATCATTGGTTGCTGATTCTTCCTCCCGCTCGCCAACCACCACTTCTTATTCATTTCATGAGATACAGCATTCATCCCTTGGGCATCACAACTAGCAAACATTTTTGTAACTTAGTCGCCAATTGACAGCCGTTCCAAGAATCTAAATACGGGTTCTTCCAGCTCCCTACCAGGTTCGGTAAGGGTATCCGACTTTCTACTCCATGAGGGGTACTTCTCCCTTGTTGACTTGGTCACCATGACGCACAGTACAAACATCTAAGGCTCAGCCCTTTCAACACCAGCCTCTAAGAGGGCGAGACAGACATATCAAGGATGAAAAAGAAAGGGGGGGAAGGGATCCCAGTCTGTTAATTAATCCTGGCTGTCAATGTTGCATGTGCCTTGCATGAGGAGGCAGGAAGTGCGGCTCATGCCCTAGAAGTGGTTTTAATAAGTGGATTGAAGGTGATGGAGTTTGAGCTTCAGCTGTGTAAGCCAAGAGCTCAGCTTGCTCTTGTGTCATTGAAGCGTTTAAGATCAGTGACATTTATGTTTAATCACTTTGAGTTATCCTATTCCTGCAGTCAAGGTCTCTAATTACTTCCTTCATCTCAAGTCACCTCGCATAACCGACGTTGAGCATTGGTTGTGTTACACGCATCTCGAAGCTCTAATTATAGGATCTCACCACCACCAAAGAATAAAGTTAGATGAGACCAAAATCAGGAACACAACACGCCTGAAACGATTGATCCGAGTTTAAGGATAAAGAGGCGGGTAATCTAAATTCTAGCAGAAGCTGATTTAGATGTCAAGCTGATTGTTCCAGATAACTTTTGAGGTGGTTGGTCATGTCTCAGACCCCTGTCCATCGTGATAGTCAGCACAAACACATGTCACCATAGCTGATCGTTTCTTTCAGACAATTAGATGTGGATGTTCATTAGTCCAAGTCAATTGGAACACATTGAGAATAGCTCGTGTTCATGACCGTTGAACAACTTCACATGCAACCCATTTGACTCAATTGAGGATGGACCATCTCACACACCGTCATAGCAAGTTCCCGACGGGCCGTGGGAGCTATACCTCTATAGGCTTAGTTGCACCCTGTTCAGTGTGTTGTCCAACGAAAAGCGCTGTGACAACACAGCAGTCAGTTCAGCTGCATTATCGCCTGAGGTGAGAACACGAGTGTCAATTCTTGTGTGCCCAACATCAGTAGTCTCCCTCTCTCTTTTCGAGTACAAAAGCACAGATAATTCTCAAATCCAGTCTGTGTGTATCCGACTTTTACATCTTTTTCCTTTGGTAAGTATCAATCACCCCTCCTCCCTCGATCCCTGTCTCGGACACCCAATCCTTGTTTGGTGGAGCAAAAGAGGCTGGGAATGGCATCGCTACTCGTCTAGTCTAGTGTTACCAGCCTCTCCAAGGAACCCAACCTCGCGCAAAGAATGCTCATAGTCCAACCATATCTCATTCTTCTCTCTTAGCTTGCAGCATGCACTTGCTGTCCTTCTTCTCGCATCTTGTTTTGTGATATCAATTGGTCAAAACGAGCTTGTGTGTTGTATGTGAGTGTGTGGAGTGGGAAGAAGTCGGTCTGCATTCCAAGTTTTACACCCTCTTGCAGCCTGTTGTTGCTCTTGATCTCGCCCAGAAAAAGAATCAGAACAAGGATGAACTTCCAAAACCTCAACTTCGACTTTGTGGAAGCACCTCGTACGTGACACTATCACACCCTCTTTTACAGATACACATGCACACACATTACATTACATTGCACTACACTACCTTACTATACACCTACACTCACTACACTTGCATACTTACATACATCTACACCAACACAACCCACACACACACACACTTGGCACTTAACTGGCTTCGTCTGTCGGTGTCGCTGACGAGCCTACCATCGCAGGTCAAGGTCCTCCAAAGAGGCAGACTCCTGGTCAACAGTCAATTGACGACGACGATCAATCATCTCAGCCAATTCTTCATCCATATTATGATCTTAGACAGCGTGTAGGACGAAACTCTACCAATCCTTCAGCATCGCCGCCTGGTGCTCTATTCTTTGCTCCGTCACCTCCTTCTCTACCACCATCAAAGGTCACAGCCTCGACAGCTGAGATCTACGGCCCCGAACGATTATTCGGTTCTGATCTCCCTGGAGGGTTTGCGGCACCTACACCACCAACGCAGACGCATCACACTGCACCACCTATCGCTCCCCCAGCTGCTCCTACTGCACCTACAGCTCCTACACCTGGGTCTGTTCGATTCGACGAGGCTCAATTGGCCATGTTCGCCGCTGAGAACGCAGCTCGTATGGCGAGTATCAAAGACGAGCTGACGATAGCCGCTGGCAAAGTCACTCCCGGCGTCGACGATACACCATACATTCAGTACGCTCTCGAGGCTCTCACGAGGAATCACGGCGGTCCTTCTGCTGCGCATTTCCCCTCCGGATCTTCCAATGATTATGAGGAGGACTACCCACAACCAAGACGGTACGCCGATGAGGACATGGCGAGGGGATACCCTCAATTGACACAACCGGAGCCCGCTTACGTTGAAGATCGTTTACCAGAACCGATCGAGACGCAAGCTCCTCGCCACGAGATGCCCGATACCTCCGTGCACCCTGCGCCAAATGCTCGCCATCACAACGAGCCCGTTGCTCATCACGATGTACCAGCCGTTCCTCGGTCACCAACTCCTTCAGATCACTCTGAGCCTGACCAGTTCGCTCAGAGGGAAAAGGCCCGCCCTCGATCCATCCCCCTTGACCGAGCGCATCCTCCTCTCGTCTTCAAACCTGCCATTCTTCGACCAGTCTTTATGTGCATCTTTGCCTTGTTGTGTTTACTCATGATAGCCGCTCTCATCTTCTGCGCTATCTACTCGCAAAAGGATGGTGGTTTTACTCCATATCCTGGAAGTATCTACAGCGGTCAATACTTTTTGTTCAGAATCTTGCCTCAAATCTTCGCAGGGATCATCTTAATCTACGCCCAATCCATCGTCACTGCTTCAATGCGAACTATACCATTCACCGCCATGGCTGATGCTGAGCCCCGGGAACGATATCTCGCACTCTTCCGACGATTACGTCCCATGACTTTTCTCATTCCCTCGTTCACAGGACCCTGGCAATTCCAGTGCTTCAGCGTGTGCACATGGCTCGCTAATTTCACGATCCCTCTGATGAGCACAGCTTTCACATGCATCTTCAAGGACCAGGGTTGGGTTTGGGCTGCAGTTCAGGGTATTGCTTGGACACTTGTCGCGCTCTACATCTTGTTGTTGGCAGCCACCGTCGCTTTGATGATGTTCTGGCGCAACCGATGGACCGGGCTCTTGTGGGATATTCGATCTGTGGGACATCTTCTTCCCCTGTTAAGTCAGAGCAACACTACCAGCAGCTACAACACTCCGGAGGTTATTCAGAGCTGCGCTGTACAACAGGACCAACTTCGCCAGCGTGCTCTTGACCGACTCGGATACTGGCAGCTGGATGGTCAGCAAGGTGGCGTGTGGTACGGCATCGGCTCCGTTGGTGACGGTGGTCACCCTGATTACAGAACCTACGACGTCGTCCTCAAGAAGCCCGAAATCTCGCCTGCGTCTTCTCTCGATGACATTGAGGCTGAAGTTCGCCACTACAAATACACGCCTATCGCCTTGCGAACTGCCGTGCTTCTGGGCTCAGTCATCTTCATGACCCTCTTGATCGTCGCAATTGTTATTGTCTCCTTCTTGCCTCAGACTCGACTGGACCAGGGATACTTCCCTCAGGTCCCTGCCCGACCTGGGAGCGGAGCTTTCTCTGCGGCTAACTTCCTCTACGCATTTATCCCCTCTCTAGTTGGCATGATCATGTTCTTGCTCTTCCAAAGCCTCGACAACGCTCTCCGCATCCACCAGCCTTGGGCAGATATGTCCAAGTCTTCTGGTGAGATTGCGTCCAAGTCCATCCTCGCCGATTACGCTGCTTGCTACCCCTTCCAGTGTACATGGAAAGCTCTCCGTAACGGCCATTGGCGTGTTGCTGTGATCTCTTTCATGGCCACAGTCTTCATCTTCATCCCCATCCTCGCAGGTGGTCTCTTCATGGCCCTGACCAACTTCCGTGGCCAGGTCAAGATGTTCCCCAACATGCCCGTCTTTGGCGTTCTCCTCGCCTTCCTCTTCCTCTACCTCGGCTGCCTCTCTCTAATGCTGCCCGGTCGCCGGGCCCTACGCATCCCTCATTCTGTCGACAATCTTGCTGAGATCATTTCTCTCACCGCCGCTCGGGAGACTCTCTCAGACCCTGCTTTCTTAGCCGTCAGGGACACCACTGACCTCAAGGCCCGCCTGGGTCTTGATCGCTCTGATCCCCGTGAGCAGTCAATGTGGTACTTTGGTGGTTCCAGGGACGAGCGCTACGACAGCGTCCGCCCTATGAAACGATTTACCGAAAAAAGAATGAGATCTCATAGATCTACCTGATAATGATGCTCATAAGCACGACTTGATGCTGTAATGTCTAAAGGGGGTTAATGAGACCGAACGGGCTCTCATGATACGAGCCCAGTCATGATTTGATTGTGTTGCGATATTTGGCTTATTGGACGCGTATGGTTTTGATTGTTTTGGTGTACTCGAGGCGCTTATTGGGTTTTACTCGCATGTTATGGCTGCATTGTTTGGGCGTTTTTTGGAAAAGGGTAAATACTTGGTTGATGTTCACACGTTCAAGGATAGGCTTGTTTATGTACGCTGAAGAGAAGGATGCCTTGGGACGAATGGAATGGAAATATTGGAATGTACCATGTTGCTGGGGAGTCTTGAGGAATTCGTCACAGTTTGGCGTAAAAGTAATGTCTCAGTTGTTCTTAGACTGCTTATGTTGTGTGTATGGCTGGGGAACTTTAGAAAGGATGAATACGAAAGAAGAGGAGACAATATCTGGGTCTTCAGACTCCATTATTGTCGATTTTCAGCTGCTATAAGTATCATGACGTGGTCCCAATGCGTATGTGATAATTGTCATGGGCAACAAATGTCTGTGTGGTGGGGTGAGACATCACCAACCACATGAAGGCATTCACAACACCAAAGCGAAGCAAAGCACATGATCGTATGTCTGAGAATAAGTAGTATGTGGACGTCATCTTCAAGCTATTTTCATTCGGCCATAGCCGTTGGTTACTTAATCCTATATAAAATAATTGCTATCATAAAGAACTCCCCATAGCCTTTCCCTCTTTTGGTCTTTCTGGTCTCAAATCAGGAATGTTCTTTCATGAGAACTCATATCCCGTTAGTTTGAGTGTACCCACACCTTTGTTCGTCAGTCAAAGAACCAGCCACCTTTTCCTTGCGCCTGCACTGAATCTGGTATTCAGGCGAATGCGTCTGGCTCCATGAGCCAAAACCAGTATAACAAAGGAAATAATGAATAACGAGTAGTGGTCCACGTGCCACTCGCCCACCCCTAGATTGGGGGTTTTCCGGAACTCCGTGCTGGTTCTCTCGGAATTCATCCGTAAAAGGAAGAGAAGAAGAAAGGAAAGTAAAAAAAGAAAGGTCGTTATAGTCATGTCGCGTCTGGCAACGTCGATGCGTATAGCGGAGTTATCCACTTGAGTCATAAATGAGTGTGAAGTTGTCATAGGTCGTAGAGACATCGTAGTTGGTATCATCATGTACGTGAAAAGAAGGCGGTCGTAAGAAGAAAAAAAAGCAAAAGCAGCTGAAGAAAAAGAAAGGTGATTTGGTCATCAGCCTCGACTGCGTCGTCCTAGCATACGCCCTATGACATCGTTTTGTCTCTTGCGAGGCGATGAGGCTGCATTTCGCTGACCTGTCTTTCGTTGGTCACTTCCTGACCGACGATGAAACCAGAATGAGCGGCTGCCAGACTCAGTATCAGAGTCATCATATTCAAAAACTGAGTGGGGCTCAGCCTCCGGTTTCTCTTCCGTCTCCGGTTGTGGAGTTGGCGGAAGAGGACGCATGCAAGGGAGAGACTTCTTTGAGCGCATCACAGAAGCGGGTGGCTGGGTTTTGGGTGCACAAACATGTCCCGCAGAATGGCGTAAGGCGGTTTCAGAGTGTGAAATGATGTTTGTGGGTGTCAAGGCTCGCATCTCTTGAGATGTCGTGGGACGTCTGTCCTTTGGTGTAGGAGGTCGGGGTGAGTCTTGAGAAATGGCAAAGCGTGCAACAAGTGGTGAGTTCTGGAGGGAGCGGAAGATGAAAACCTCTTCGTGGGGACGGGGAGGACGTTGAGGCTTCTGCCTCACGTCTTGAGAGCATTGCCAAGATGGGGTCATTGGTGCATTTCGAGGTGGAAGTGGGAGAGGCTTTGGGAAGGGGGAGTAAGTTGCACTTGGCTTTCGGCCTTGGTTCTGAGCACTCTTGGGGAGAGGCCATGGGTTGAGACGGCACTGCTCAGGCTGCTTCTGTTGTGGCATCTGCTGGATCTGCGGCTTTTGCTGAATATGCTGTTGGGTTTGTGGGTGGGGGGATGGAATCAAAGCTGGATACTGCTTTCTTGGGTGTGCCTGGTGGTTGTTGCTCTTGCTTGGAAGCCAGAAGCTATCCCAAAGCTCTGTAGCATGAGCGTGATACTGATAGTCGTCGTCCAGAGAAACTTCCGAGTCTGTTCGGTCGTCGATCAGACTGGGTGAAGATCCCTCAGAGCCCAATGACGCTCTGTCGTCAGAGAAGCGACTTCGATAGTGCGTTGGGCGTTCCGGCTGTTGAGGATACGAGTAGTTGGTGACAGGGTAATACTTTGAGACGAGCTTGAGGTCGGCCAATCTGCTAGAGGGCTCCATGGTGGATCGTGAAGTTTGGAGCATGAAATTAACTTGCAACAATATTGATATCGAAATGAATAAACCAGGGATGCAGACGGCATGATATACAAATAGATATGAAAGCAGAGAGAGAAGCTGTCAAAGGAAGTTGAAACATAGCGTGGGTCCAGTACACCCACTTTGAGCGTTGCATTGCATGTGTCTATGTTGATCAAGCAGACGCCCTTGACCTGGAGGGGCATTCCTGGGTAGAGGGGCTTCTCAGTCTAGCTCTAGCCATGGAGCCATCCCTCTTTTCAGACAACCCCAAGAGCATTCCGAACACTTGCATCTTCCCAAGGGCTTTGACAGGAACATGGGCTTGCTCTAGTTCGGGCTCGGGCCTCGGGGGTTTGTTTGGTATGCAGACGCGCGATTGATCCCTTGCGTCACACTTTTTGACTGTCATTTTCTGCACTCTCAGACTTGCAGTATCCGTACAGAGTACTGTAAATTATTACAGGTCTGCTGCAGATGCATGATTCTCTTTTCTTTTCTGCATCTGAGGTGCAGTAGCCTGTCGGCGGATGACCAGAGTGCATCTTCCGTAAAGAAGCAAGGTGAAATAATGATTCGGATAGGAGATTCAACTCCGACGACACCGGAAAAGGCAGTCAATTGCTGGTAGGCACCAAAATAGACCAATGGACAATAAACAAAGGAAAGCTGGGCGCGAAGGCACAAAGCACAGTATACTTGACTCGTTCATGGAAGCAACAAAGGTCTTCTGAGCAGCAATGGTATGGTGAAGTCGCATATAGACGGCTTCAACAAGCTTAATTCCTTGATTCTGAGCTGTTTACTCAGGACCAGAAATAATTAGTGTGTCCGTTCAGCACGCGTTGTGATTATCCCTTATAAGCGAGACAGCAGGTTTCCAAGGAATCGGGTCCCTAGTACTAGGTCGAGACACGCGGGAGCTCGTGAGGTTTGGTCCCTGGGGAATGTCAGACTCTGCCCACGATCGGCGAACAAGGCCGATACTGAGAGCTATGTTTGGCCCGCGTCTTTGAACAGCAGTTGAGCCCTTTGTTTGCATTGAATATCGCAGTGTGGCCGAGACTGGTAACTCACACTCGGTATAGCGGTTATTGTTTGGTTCCAAAGGCATCATGAGAAAAATGATGGCAGTATCTGTTGACACGCTCAGTATGAGACGCGTCTGAGCGCTCTGCTCAACTGAAGCATCTCGACATACGAGACTCAGGATAAGGCATTCAATACGGAGACCAGCAAGACCTGGACCAGCTGGAGCGGACAGAACGCGAGTCGCGACGGAAGTGACTGACACAGGCACGGCCTGAGCCGAGGTCTCGAGGGATCCTCCCTGCTTAGATACTGGGTATCCAGAAGATGGGACTCAGAGAACTGTGCAGTCTCTGACTGGGTGGAGTCGTGAGACACTTGTCTCCGATAGCTCAGAATAACATCGGATGAGTGTTACTTGAGCTGAGATTGTGGATCTTTGATCCGTAGCAACGCAGTCTCTTTGTGGAATATGAAAAATGCTCTATCACGTCTGGATTCATTGACCGGCGACTCCGCTCGGTTCAGAGTTGGAGACTGTTCCAGGGGATAAAGGCTGTGATGTTGAAGATAAGCTGAAGATTCAGTGGCGAAGAATTCACAAGTGGAAGAGGAAGCTGAGGAGGGGCAGTCCTCAGTAAACTTCAGCTTGGCTCAAAGGAGGCACGTAAGCGACTGTTAGTTAGTCCATTATTACGTATACTATCATGAGCTAGACATCTCCCTACCTCAGTATTTGCCAATCAGAACAACTGCCGATGACTGGAAAAGTGATATGTAGGAAATAATGCACTGAACAACTTTTTATCCCTGACTTGATGGTCGTATCGGCAGCTGTACCCTGCATTAGCTTGCACATCTCTTGAACTAAGCCTAAGGTACCGTACTGCATCGTAGACGCAGGGTCCCCACCATCTCCAGGAACCAAGCCCATGGAGAAAAGAGATGATAAGGTACACTAACTGCCTAGTTACTAACTAACTTGGTTGCAAACTCAGAGATGAATAACGAAGCAATCGAATCTTCAATTTAATCAGAGTGTGGTAATCTAGAGGCAACTCAACAATAGGTAGAGCCAACAGATACACATACATCACTTTTTTCTTTCCTGTATCTGCATTTGTGACCTTGAAATATTCTTCGGTAGCGAGTATATATCTCTACTTACTAAGGTTAGTAGTTAAGGTAGTTCTTCTCCCTTTACTGACCAACAAACTCCCTCATCTGCATCCTACATCTCCCTCAATGTCACCTTGGACCCTTTCTCCCGCATGAAAATCTTTCCGGTCAAAAGATGAGCTTCATCCTTCAATATGCACTTGTTGAGTCGAACCCCTTACTCAAGCATCAGGACTAACCTGCATGACACGATAGTGACAGTTTCTGAGCCTTTGCAACCCCCTTCTCTGGCCAGTTCGCGCGATGCATGTCTTAGAATGGTCTTGTGCCAGGCCACCAGCCTCGCTGCCGCAAGGGCTTATAGCACCCAAATCGCTCATGCATAGCCTTTCCTCGATCTTAGATCGGCGATCTGACTGTGTTTCTGCCCTTCTTTATCGGTCGTGACGTCCAAAATCTGATGCTTCGTCGAGCGCAGGAATGGTGATGGTGTTGAGAAGAGAGCTATCTCGTGGCTTTCATGCACGTCTTGTATGTGTCACATAGTTGCGATCGAGAAAGTGCCAGATCAAGGATTTTGCGATCGTTCAGCAGCTGAAATGCAGATTGCAAAGTGTGCCTGCGTCTTGCATCTTAGCTGCAGACGAGATGCATGTTTTTGAGCTATTGGAAAGATCTGTCTAGGCAGAGATTTATTGGAGAGGGGCAAACCGAGTAGTGAACTTCTCTGGCTGCAGGATCATTCATCCGAACTGTCTGCGCATCTGAATTGTATACGGTGGCTTCTTACAGTCTTCGCACATTGGATTCGATAACCAGGGTCCCGAACGGCCCTTGATGGAGGGTGCTTAAGGCTGAGAGCTCACTGACACATATCGTACAGCAAGCCAACCAGATGTTATTTCCATCACATCAGATAAAAGCCTATTTCCTGAGACCTCTCATGGTTGACTTGTTACTCGACAATATTCGAGATGAGCCGTCTCTCTGTCTGAGAAGCAACCAAAGAATCTCGATCGAGTTCGTAGGCGTCCAGTAAGAGGACTCGATGGTGAATATGTTGTAGCAGCAAGACTCATATCTCAAAAACTGGTTTTTTTTTTTTTTTTCCAAGGTAGGGATGCTCCAAACCAATGTTCCTGGTTGCAACCATCATAGGATTCTACTCGATCGCTCGATCTCTCAAGACACTCTTAGCTCTGCGAGATTTTAAACTTGTTATAAAGAAACCAGTGGGCTCATTAAACTTGTGGCTCTTTTCCATATCTCGCAGAACGAAATTGTCTCCTTGATCGAGATGAAGCCTGATGAGGTTTGTGATGCCCTTTTCTCATGATCCTCACACTGGAGGATACTCGCAAAACTATAGGGCATCAGTCCACACCATCTCTCGTTTCATTCCAACACAGTATCCGATAACGAACCGGTAATGCCACAGAACATCCGAAGGCGCACTCTAGGCAAGACATGGCTACCTACCGAATTGACTAAGTCGCCTCCATCTTCATCAACCAATTCGAGAATCGAAGTACTCAGACAATGCTGCACCTTTGCCCAACGGTCACCCTACAGAAGAGCAGCTTCGGCTCAGCGAATGTGATCATTCATGTTTCACTCATCGGCTGTCTCATACGCAGTTGAGAAACTCGAACGCCAACTGAAGGGAGGGAGTAGGAAGTGCTTGCTCGGTGCGCCTCTGGCCAACAGCTCGATTCACCTTTGTCATTTTGTGGACGTTTGGCGATGCTTCTGGTGTTACACGAATATGCAACATGCAAGATGCAGGAGAGAGAAGGGGGGGGAAAGCCCAACGTTTCCCAACAACCTGTGAGAATATCCACAAGTACTTTGTTGGGTGAAGCATCCTGTATAAGGAACAATAGCTCCGGAATTACCTGGTATTGACTTGAATATGATCCAAACCGCGACATTTCGATGCTTTTTCTCAATTACAGACACCAACCACAAAACTCAAAGCCTCCAACTGCTCCGCTTCAGCTTCAGCTCGAAACCGAACTAGGGAAACGAGGAACAAGACTTTGATTGGAGGCTGAAGACCCCGTAAAACGGGGCGTGCCGTGACTCCCGCTCCTCCAGACCAGATCTGGAATAGACTGGCTCATGAGCGTGATGCTATGAGATTTGCGCTGTCCTTGAGAAGGAATCAATTCATCCCTCACCGACTTTCACATCATATGCTCACACACTCAACGTTGGGCTTCTCAGGACTAAGGCCTAAAGTCGGTAGAAGGGCTTGAAACAGAATAACTTACGGCATGCAGCTGTAGGAAACGTGGCAGTCAACCGTTGTTCGGCCTAACTAACGCCATGACGCAGCGTTACACTCGGCCCCGTTTTCCACTTCCCATTTCGCCCAAGCAAACCAGCTGCTCGGTGCGGAAAGCATGGGCCAAAACCAGGGTTGGGGCGGGATCAAGATCCGGTTCCCGCTAACGGACGACAATTCTCACTTACAGTGACAAGATGAGCCCTAAAGTCCCAGCTAGCTCGAGGTCCGACGGCCAATGGTGCAGCACGCCTCGTCCTGTCAGTTTTATGCCCAAGATTCCCTGGTATTGAGTTCTCGTACGCTGCAGCTCTGCTTCCACCTCGAACCCTGTATGTCAGGGGCGGTCAGTATGATTGAGAAGGTCAGTGATCCAGACGATGGCCTATGCGCTTCCTCAGTGGCCCGGAGCTCCTGGATAACTCGATAGAGACGTACTGCCATGTAAAGGTTTGGGGAGCTCAAGAATAAAGGCAAATCCTTTGAGAAGGTAACGACTGCTTTAGACAGTCAGATCAATACTAGTCCGACTAAGCTTATCGGGTTTCGATAGAGATGGTTCAAGCCTTATTGCCCAATGCAACCACGTGTGGTAACAATGCCAGGACTCGGCGAAATGGGATGGAATGATGTGATATGGAAAGTCAACGGGATTAGGCGAGTAGACAGGTCAAACGCCAGTATCCGAAACAATGCATGAGAATCAACAGAAGATGGTTATGAAGTAATTGACTGACATACAAACCTCCAACCGTTTGTCATTGTCCTACTCTTGGGCAGTTATCGGATGGATTTACCCTAGAATCAGACATGGTCCCCGGCGCCCTACGTTGTTCGAGGGTGTGTAAGGTGCCTTAGGTAGAGTCTAAGAACGCATACTACGTACCGCACCCTATAAAGTCAAAGACATGAATAAAAGAAAGGCAAAGACACTCGGCTCGAATTGCTTGTTCATCAATGATAAGGTGGTTTAAAGAGTGACGTTTTAAAATCAATATATTTGTAGTATCTGTCTCCGTCTGGCAGAACTCTCGCCGGCTAATGCTAGTATAATATGATGACCCTCGATCCCAGTCAAGCCTTGAAGAATAGTGGCATTAACTATTGGTTGCATTAGCAGAGTTTTTATCGCTCTTCGTTCGTCAAACCAAGGAAACCTGGCGCAACCTAAGGTAGTTAATCCCATTAAGTCATCAATTCCGGCGGGCAGTGCCATTGTCGGGCAGTTCCATCCATGGTTTGAGGGAGGAAACCTCGGCGCAGTTTTGATAGCGCAACTTCCTTACCTTACCTTAGCAGGTAGGCTCCTACGTCAGTGCGTGCACCTTCTTCTGCCCCTTCCAACTTGTACTTTACCTTTACCTCTTCTTCTCATCATCACCCCTAAAGAATAACCATTCGCACACGATGGTGATACATCAACTCATGCGTGGATAAGAAACCTCCCCGGAAAGACGCCATTGGCCCCAAAAGAGGCGTATGTTGCTCTTGTGCTCCCCTTGCTTCGTCCTTCCCAACCGCTCGATTTACTTAGCTGCATTTGCAGTACTGCTTGCTTGTACGGGCTCCGAGCTGCGCAAGACGGCTGCGCGACAACGTTCAAGCCATTGCGCGACAATTACTAATTTTCGAGCTGCAAACAGATTCGCTGGACGACAAAAGCCCTTTCAAACGGCCTCAACAAGAACATTCGATCAAACGAGACGAGCTGCTGATTCGCTGCTCGGCCACACGCGCGCAAACCTCCAAACCTTTTTTGTTCCTTGCGTTGGCATCGTCGAACAAATGCGATTGCGCGCAAACTCGCGTTGTTTCTATAAATTCCACCGCATAAAGTAATTGGCTACCTCAGTCAAATACTGTTCATTTCGCGCTGGTTATTTTACGTATCGCGTGCGCGTGCGTTTTGTGCGAAGTGCTTGCAGTTGGAGATTCTCTCTTACTAGTGGCTCGTTTCTCGAGGATCTCTCAGCTTAGGTTGTCTGGACCTGGGTCTGGCGGGCGGTCACTGCAGCTCGTAGTACCAACCCCCCCAATTTTCCAGCTTCGGGCCTGGCTTGGGTTTCCTGCCACCAGCTTTTTTTTTTGACATCACCAGCCGGTGCCCATCCTCTTGGGCTCACATACACTCACCCAATTTGACCCTCCTCACCTTTGCTTCGCTCGCCTCAACATTCCAGTTGGGCAATTACACTTCTCGGTTCCGTCTCGAGTAGACTCAGACCAGACTGAGACCTCACCGTCCTTCCCGAGACCATCACTGTCATTCAGTCTGAAGAGGTCTCGCTATTCTCATCTGCTCACCTGTTTGGCAACTCGAAAAGAACCCGACTTTTTGTACAACGCATCAAGAGCTTCCCCCCACTCCACCCTCCCGAAACCTCCACCGTAACGCAACACACCACCAGCGCCCGCTGGTGATCCTTCAACTTGTCGAACTTTCGCAACCCAATTCCTCGCCCTTTCAGCGCCGCAGACGTGACCAGAATACGACCATCATCTGCTTCTTACGACCGTCACGACCCTAACGCGCCCACGACCCCTACCCAGCACCCGCAACGCCAGCATTCAAGGACTCCAAGTCTTGGCTCACGACCGCTGTTTAATCAGACGTCGGATCCCATTGAGCGGCTCTCCACGCCCCGAAGTCTTCGTCGAACCCCAAGATTTGACGCACCTCCGACTCCAGCACCTGAGCCTCGCAAAGTCCATATCGCAGCTGCCTCTCTCGGCTTTGAACCCAAGGCGACCCTCGCACCCGTTGACAACCTACCAGAGAACCATCCCACTGTATTGGGACTCATCCCCGTTCGTTCAGCGCCGCATCAAACTCACCGCCCCCGCCGACGGCTCTCACAGGACCTAACTGAAGATCCTGACGAGGTGTCTTCTGAGCATCCCCAATCCCCTCCGAGACAGACTCCTTCCGTACCTGCAAACTATCCAGAACCACACGCCGTGGTTAAGATCTCCAAGCATACCCACAGCGCCATCCTCTTTGCACTCGAGGAGGCGCTGCGCAACCCCAATCCTTTCACTCCAGATCTCGAAGAGGAATCCGCAAGCATGGCTGATCTTATGGCTTCTGGAGGCATGCCTCCAGTATCCAATGGCAAGCCAGCCGCCTCCCCATTCCGCCCTGGCGCAACTCCTGGTCAAACGGGCTCGCCCTCTGGTATCAGAGGCCCAAGGATGATCATGCAGGAGCGCGCAGCTCGGGAAGCGCGCCAACGCGCTGAGGCAGAGGCGCAACAGCGCGAGAGAGCTGAGCAGGAGGCGCGCATTCTGGAGCAGGCTCGGAGAGCAGAGGAACAACGTAGATCTGCTGGCGTTGCTGCTGGGCAGGTTCCTGACGCAGAAGCGCGTCAACCCATGAACCCTCAGCGTCAGGCGCAAGCCGTCCCTGACAACACATCAACCCGCCCCCGGGCAAACACTACATCACAAGTACCAGCTAGCCGGCCCGGACGATCTGGTACTACCAATCAACCACCTCCCCAAACTTTCACGGGCCCAACTCCCGGAAATCAACCCAATTTTGCTGCACAGGGCACTGAGAGCGGAAACCAGGGAGGTGCCAGTGGCTCAAAGACCCGAAATTCTTTTCCTCATGCGTTTGAGCGATGGGAGACGTTATCTGCGCACTGGGAAGGACTCACCAGCTACTGGATCCGTAAGCTTGAACAAAATAAGGATGAGTTGAATCGGGATCCTTTGAATCAACAGCTCGCGCGCCAGGTGACAGATCTATCTGCGGCCGGAGCCAATCTGTTTCATGCCGTTGTTGAGCTTCAGCGTCTTCGCGCAAGTTCGGAGCGAAAGTTCCAGCGATGGTTCTTCGAAACTCGAACTGAATTGGAGCGCGCGCAGGAAGTCAATGCCATGTTGGAGGCTGCCCTAGATCAAGAACGTCGAGGCCGAGCAGACGCTATCCGAGAAGCTGTCGAGAATGAGCGAGGAACTTCTAAAGCTCAAAAACAGCTTGCTGAGATGCGCAAGGAGCTGTCCATCTCTAAAGAGGAGGCGCGTCGTGCATGGGAGGAATTGGGGCGACGTGAGCAGGAGGAACGTGACAGAACGCTATCTCTTCAGTCAGGACAGCCTACTATTGTTGGAGGCGTACAAGTGGTTCCAATGACACATGGCGGTCCAAGCAGACATCAAAGCAGCCGAGCTCAAGGGGCTTATCAGACTGAGTATGGAGCTAGTTACCCGCCTGAGACGACTTCCTCTCCCCGGACTCAGCCTCCAACAACAAGTGCTGGCGAATATCGCCAACAAGGCGGTGGCCTTCAAGCACCAGTATCAGAGGGTGGTTACAGCGAAGGTGAGTACGTGATTGATGCAAATGGCAACTTCCTGTTGGATGCCCAAGGAAATAAGATTCCCTTCGCTGGACCACCTTCTACATATTCCGGTTCTGATGCTGAAGCAGAAGAGTATGCAACGCCCGCTACCACCAATCCACCAAGCGGCAAACAAGATTCTCCTTCCACCTCTACTGGAGGAGGAGGCAGTGGAGGAAGCGGAGGCCAATGGACTGGCGCATACTCAGACCCCCAAGACTATTCCGGCCAAGGCTATGGGACTCCTGGCTGGGAGACAGTCCCTCGTCATCACCACCCTACCCGGCTGAGTGATGTCATGGAAGAGGAGGATGAACGCAGCCGAGCCAGTACGAGCCGTGTATAGGACTCTGCGAGTTCATGCTGATGCACATGGCCGGCGTGTATACTGTTCTCTTTTCAAACAGTAATTTAATTGCAACCAAACGACACATTCATTTGAAGCCGGGCCGGTTACAAGACAAATACGGTCCACCACAGCAAAGGAGAGCCCTAATTCTTTTTTTTATATCAGTCGTCGTTACAGTTCTATGTTGGAGCGTTGTCGCATTATTACAGCCATTCCCGCTTTACAGCACTGGAAATTCGGTTCCAGGACGTGTTCTATTGTACATTCGACCGAAGCGAGTTTCTTCGACCAAGTCTGCATCTAGAGAAGGTCTTAATTATGTCATAATCATCCACACCATGCCTGGGACCCTGTTCGAATTGACCGCTGTTTGTTCTATCGTATCTATACATCAGTTACACACATCGAAGCGAACTCGGGATCACACAGCAAAACAATTGCCTCGTGTGTTCTTACCTATCTCTTTTATTATGCACTTATCATGAAAAGTTTCGGACGACTGAATTTAATTGCGACGAAGAGTTGTTGCGGATATGGTTTTGCCATCACGAAAGCTTCACTTCTGACCTGATCAGTCCGGGGACAACTTTCGCTACTAGGGGACATTTGGAGTTCACATCTGTTGCATGTATGGTTTCATTGCTAAAATAAGAACGAGATGCGGAGTTGAGGGTCTTGGAGTACGGAGTGCGTATGGAAATTGGAGTTATTGCTGCTGTTTTTCTCACTCGCATGGATGACAGGAGATCCTGGCCAACTAATAATTGCTAGATGGGATCGGTGTTGCAGGGCCACATTCATAGGGACTAGAGCGCAGGGTCAATGTAAAGTTTCTACGTTTAACGATGCAGACATTTGACCAATTTCAAGCAACATGTTATATGTTCGGGATTGATATTAAGGTGACTAGACCAACTGCAACTGCGCTCGCTCGAAGGCATCTGTGGATAGAAAAAGCAAATACTCCAGCGGCAATGCGTTGTCGTCGATACTATTCATTCGAGCCCTAAAACGGATATGTGTGTGTGGACATTGGTATGCCTTCGAAAGGTTGTTTGAAACCCAGGAGCCTTACCATGGACACTAATCAAGAAACCCAGAAGAAACTCTACACAAGAAAACGCCATTCGTTCGCCTCTCGTACTCTTCACAACTCCAAAAGCTACATAGAGAGATATTTCGTATTCATACAGCTGCGTCACCCCTTGTCTCAGCACCGCCCTGCTGAGATGTGGTGCCCCAGGGAAAGCCATCGCTGGTGCTAGCGTGTGATGGCTGGCGGTTTCTGCTTCTGAACCAACCCAACGAGAGGATGTTACCAAGAGCGCCTGAGTCTGTAGAGCTCCTATTTCTCTGGTATCGACGAGCTTTGAGACCTGGAAATCCCGTGCTCTTTCGCCTTCGTCGCGTAAGTCGTCGAGGCGTAGATTCGGTGCTTGGCCCAGATTCATCCCCAACAGGGCCACCAGTGGTAGATCTCTTGGTTGGGAGCAGAGGTGAGGACTCTGTATGGCGCGGCAGTGTACTAGACCGTCTCCTATTGCCTGGAGTACTGGGCTCGTCTCGATCCTCCAACTCATCCCAAATCTCAGCTCGCTCAGCCCACCGAGGGGTCCTCTTCCGAGAGAGGACCAGTGGTGTTTCGTCGATCGCGGGCGGGAATGTTTGATATGTATGTGGAATTGAGTCTTCATCTGCAACGGCATTGTCTGAGTCAAGCAGCGACTCTTCCTCCTCGGTGTCCTCCACAAGTCCAAGACCAGGGGCAAGGGACGACTGTCCAACGCCGGGTGTATGCTGCTCGTCGCTTAATCGCCATGAGAGTGCCAGGACACCCGAAAGCAGAATAACAGTTCCTAGAGCAATGAGACATGCTCTTAGGGGCGATATTAGGCTTGTCTGGTTGAAATATATCAAGCCGTCAAGAATAGCAATGATGTTGTAGACACAGAAAACCAAAGGGTAAAGAACCGATGTTGAAACAAGTTTGAGACCTCGGTGTAAGTAATAGAGCTGGCAAAGAGCCAGCGTGACGAGAGCTAGGACGATGGCCCAGGACTGCCAATGCACGAACTGGTTCCGTCCAGCAACAGTCTTGATGACCAGCTCTACCGAGGACTTGGCGAACAATAGTGCATGAGCAGAGAGATCTCCACTGATGACGCCGTAAGTAATACCTCGAGCCAGCCGAAAGCGGGCGTCGTGTGATAGGCTCGACATGCTGTTGATTAGATCAACGGCCAGCGCCAGAGTGAGGACAAAGAGCGCCTGGAGTATCATCCAGACAATGTATGGCCTTCTCGCCATGAGTTCCAACAGCTCCTTCAAGTCATGTGCCGGCGAAGGAATGGCTCCGAATATAGCGATCAATACAGCGCCAGTTGTAACTAGAATCGTGCCGGACAAAGACCACCTTGTGAAAGGTTCGCTGAGGATCAATGATGCGCATATCGAGTTGAATACGAGGCCAGCAGCCTGCAAAGTCGAGAGAACGGGGAGTGGAAGCGTCGAGATCTGAATAGTGCTTCCCAGCAAGTTCGCTACAATAAACATTCCCATGCCAATCTGCCACCTCCTCCTTCGGTAGGGAGGCCGTCGGACATCGTGAGGTCCCTTTTCGTCCTCGAGTATATGCGACTTTCGCTGCAAGGTCAGACCTAGACTCTGAACACTGGTCGATATCAATCCAACAATAATTCCAAGCTACAGTCGCCAACATTAGTACTTTTATCCATTCAGACAGCGCTGTACGCAACGTACAGCTATGCTCCCTCCAGAAGAGATGCCGCCAAGCAACCCCATTGCGCCTGTGCCAGGTCCGAGGTCATCTGGCAAGGGAGAGTTGAGGCGAATTGTTGAGACGTCGCATAGGCAGTGTGTTTGGTACAAGGGTCGCTTCGTATCACTGTACTAATAAAGAGTGTAATCGTTTTCGATAGATTCAAGGCGAATGGCTGGTTGAAGCGCCAGTCGTAGGTAACGCGGGAGGCTGTTGGGCTGCCGCCGATCGGAGAGGTATACCAGCAAGTGCTTTATCGAGAGAGGAGCGTAGGATATAGAGGATGAATATGAATACCCAGTTTGATGCTATAAACCTATGTCTTGAATTGGAACTAATCAATAGAAAGTCGGAAGCGGACAAGCTTGAGTCGAGCGTGGGACACCTGACGTGAGTAGAGTAGACTACACTACCTAGAGCAGATAGGCATGCAGCTCTCACACGGGACTAATTAGCCACTGTGGCGGTAAAGTTACATAATGCACATGTGAACCATGCAGAATGGCCTTGACCTGATTTCAATTGTTCACACTCAAATCTGTAAGTGTTCAAAATAAGGTCCTTCCCACAAATGTACCTCATCCTCTCAAGGACTACACGTATCTTGCGATGAGGTGTGAGAACGACACTCTTTGTCGAATGGCTGTGCTACCTCATTACCTTACGTAGGAGGTACCTTACGTAGTGTACTCTAAACAGTGGGGAACAACTGTGGCTTGAACACCTAACCCCCAGCTCCAGTCGGTTCCCTGCTGGAGCACAGTAAGATATAGCTAAGGAGCTGGTAGGCTGGGTCTTGGAACGGCTGGCGTCACATCCATACCTACCTACACAGCTACCAACTCCATCATAGTCCATCGCCGACCTTGACCTTCACTAACAAGCGGCCATCGCCAGCCTTTTACCACTTCAACCTTGACCCCATCCAGGGCTTTCCTTATCATCCTCTCACCTCTCGAATCGAACAAATCCATATAAATCTGCCCATCATGTCGCAACACGCCTTGTCCGACCAGCAGGTACGCATGCCCAAACGACGCAATCCCTCTTCCATCTCACCAGTCCTCTAATTCTAACGCGCGGTTCTCCCCACAATTAGGTCAACAATGAGCTCAGCAAGATGACGGCGTTCATCAAGCAAGAAGCCATGGAGAAGGCCCGCGAGATCGAGATCAAGGCCAACGAGGAGTTCGAGATCGAGAAGTCTAAGCTCGTCCGCCAGGAGACAGACGCTATCGATAGCCAGTACGAGAAGAAGTTCAAGCAGGCCACCATGTCCCAGCAGATCACCCGCTCAACCGTTGCCAACAAGACGCGACTCAAGGTCCTCGGCGCCCGCCAGGAGCTGCTCGACAACATATTTGAGGAGGCCCAGAAGAAGCTCGCCGAGGGTGCCAAGGATAAGGGCAAGTACCAAAAGGCACTCAAGGGTCTCCTGCTTGAGGGTTTCTACGCTCTGGATGAGCCTGAGCTCCAGGTTCGCGCGCGCAAGAAGGATTACGATGTTGTCAAGAAGGCCATCGAGGAGGCTGCCAAGGAGTTCAAGAAGGAGCTTGGAAAGGACATTACAGCAAAGATTCAAGAGGACGATCCTCTCCCTGAGGGAATGTACGTGCAACCCTGTTCCAGAAGATCCCTGAAGCGGCCAGCTAACAGAGTAATAGTGCTGGCGGTGTGGTTGTTATTAGTGGAAGTGGAAAGATTGACATCGATAACACTTTTGAGGCGAGATTGCGACTCTTGGAAGAGTCTGCTGCTCCTGCAGTTCGAGAGGCTCTATTCGGCAAGAATCCTAACCGCAAGTTCTTCGACTAAACCCCCTTTGGCCACCATAAATATCTTTATATGGGAGCTTCTACGTACGTACCGTTTCCATGAGTGCACGACTGGGGAGGCTCTTCAACCATGCGCGACCCGCATTGTTCATCAGTCTGCGCTTGTAGTTTAGAGGCTGTGTATTGTGTTTGACTCTTTTGTCTGATTTGGGACTTGGCCCGCGGTAGAATTGATTACACGTTCAAATACTCGCGACATACAACAGTACCTAGTGAATCGCCGCACGCCTTCATCCTTTTCGCCTAGCCCTGTAGCTCTCAAGTTCATTTCACCTTGACCACGATCGTATCGGCGTCTACTGCTTCGTGGAAGACATCCTCTGATTCTGTAGAAGATGGTTCAGCCACTTGATCCGGCACACTCTGTGGTGCTTTCTTGAGGAAGCTCTTCATGTAATTCTGCTGCTTCGGAAGGAAGGGATCCTCTTTCTGACCTGGCAGATCAAATATGCTCTTCTTCACCTTTCGCCGTGTACGGACTGAGTGCGCAAGTCGCTGCTGGACCCATTCTATGACGCTTTTGGCTTCTGTACGAGCGAGTTTCATACCCGCATCGTTGATCTTTCGCCAGATTTCTCTCAGTCTGACTGCAAGCTCGTCGACATCGCTATTGAATTGTTTTTCCTTCTCCGGATCAGCAGATGGTGCAAATGAGCCGTCATCCACGACGATGTTGATAAGGATAATGTTGGCCTGGAGGAGGGCGAAATCTGTCTTGGGCCCGACGAAGAAGTCCTCGTGATCCAAGAGTGCTATGACGCCACGAATAGTAACCACATCATCGGGATGGTAGCGACCCAAGCTTGGGTCGTTGAACAAAAACACTACAGCCAGTCGCCGTCTAAGCTCGTGAGATCTGGCTTTGCTGATAGGCAGACACGCAAGAGCATTGGTCCTCACACATTGTTCTTTGACTAATGTGTGCAGCTGTGTACATGTTTCAGAGCACTGCATACGTGTCAGTCAGAATCTCGCGTACCACCCTTGAGTGTAACTCACAAATGTGTCCCAACCAGGCTGAGGAATAGCTTCGAGCAGGGCTTGGATAGAAGTTTCGTAAGTGACCAACAAATCAGTCTCATATATCAAGAACTTGTCCATTGACATACGTAGGAGCGTCCGCGAAGCATAGACAACCGACTCCTGGGACATGTAGGGCGAGATGGCCGTGAGGAGCGATAAGAAGGAGCTGAGAGATGACCAGTCGCGTCCTTCATAAGGCTCGGCACTTGGTTTCAGAAGATTCAACTGAGAGTCTTGTTGTTCAAGCTCGGAAGAAGCGCCGAATCGACGAAATAACTCCTCCAAACGACGCGGCGTGACAATGCGCGCAACTGCTTCTGGGCACGAGCTGAGCAAGTTACAGTATTCTCGTCTGACAAGGGTTGACTTTTGGGAGGAAACCTCATTTAGTAACCATTCGAAAAGCTCATCCGGGAGTTCCCCCAGCATGTGCAAGATGGTAAGAGGTAGTCCTGAGGCAAGATGTTGCTCACGTGTCTGGTAATCGCCTTGAGTCAACAGTCTCCATGGCCCTTTGTTAAACTTTTTGGGGGCAGCTGTGGGGGATGGTATTGTATATCCTTCACGAAAGAAGCAATATCGAAGCTGTGAGTGTCCCGGTGCTGACCTCTGAACGGCTCTCATTACTTTCTGGGCATCTTGACCGGTGTTGTTCTTGACAATGCCCTCCATCACATCCCGCGACATCTCATCTGTTATCATTTGTTGATCATGTTGTTCAGCAGTTGCAAAGGCCTTGATCTTCAAAGCACTTGCATGAGTCGCATCGTCCTGTCTAGCATCCTTTGCGAGAGCCTTGAGGTCGAATTTGTGCTTGGACATTATCGCCAATGGGGACGCAGGAAACTCGACTGCAGTTCTCTTGGCCCTTGGGGTCGCAAAGGGATTGTGAAGAGGGGTACCAGCAGCCTTTCCTGGGCGACCTCGTCCGAGGATAGCGGACAGATCCTCCAGCGAGTCGTCTGAGGATGCTGCAAGATCATCTTCTTCGTCTGAATCCTTTATCTCAAAGTCTCGGGGTATTGTTGCCGTCTTCTTGACCGGAGCCGCCAACTTTTGTTCCAATGGTGGCTGTGGTGATGATGGTGGGTTTGGTGTTGAGGTTCTGGGGGCCTTGGATGTTTGTGACTTTGTTACGGGTTTGAAGAAACTCATAATATTCCCATTTTTACCCTTTTGAGACATGGCGTATCTGATTTGATAGCCAGCGGTAGTTCTTAAAAAATGCAGCACGTTATTTGGAGAGTCTCCTGGTATTGATACCTTCACCTGCAAAAATGACTGCAGGTACAGGGTGTGTGAAGGAAGTACAAGATGCAGCTGCGACATACTACCTAACCGCGTTAATGGCTTTAGATTGAGACGCGTTGGGGTAAGGTGAGGCTGATGATTAAGTGTGGCTGCTGCGGCTACCTGGGGACCTAGACGCTGACTGTGATGAGTTACGGATATGAATAGCATCATCAATCATCATGCGACTGTGTCTAGTGCCTAGCTTAGAGAAATATCTACTACTGTACTCTGTAGAACAACCGATATCTAAAAGAAGTTACAGGTTGCATCTTGGCCGCTGACAGACCTCGCCCTACAGATGTAACCATTTCTAGATGTGGCGCTGTACCAAACGGGCGGCTAAGAGGAATGGTGACAGTTCTTGGCCTGTCCCCCTTTCTCTAGGTAGACTAGAGTTTCCAGAAGAGTCCCTTCTAGTTCACAGCATTGACCAGGCCTTTATCACGATGCAGACGTAACGCTGTTGTTTTTAGCTCACTGGTTCGTGCTCCAAGATACGCGGCGTGTGCGGGATCAAGCCTCATAATCTACGTATCAACGACACATGGGTGTTTCGTCCATGCAGACTGTGGTCGAGAAAAGGGGTTCATTATGCGTTTAATGCTAACACCGCCGAGAACGCTGGGGAACGATCGTCGGAAATGGAGCCTTTGCGTTCATTCCAGTATCTCGTCTCTTATTACTGCACAAATCATAGTGCAATATTGAAATCGGGGGTTGAAACCTTGTGTCTGGTATGCGACCCCAAGATGTTGACTTAGAGCTTATTTCTTTCGGCATTGGTTTTAGTGCAACTTCGATGTTGGTGTAGGTAATGATGCTGTTAAGAAGGATTATTAGGTCTAACAGGCCCAAGCTGACTGTAGTGTAAGCTCAGATTGATGTGGTTTCGGCATCCGAGCCTGACAGGAGTCCAGGGCTCGGGCTATTGTTATACTGCTTCTTGTTAGATGTGACGCCTGAATACGACAGTGGGTCATTTGCGAGCCGGTCTCAGATGTCCAATCCGAGGCTGACGCAGCACAGCCCAGCTCGGCGCGTTCCATTCTTTGCTTCTGAAGGGTTGGATCAGAAGTGATGGATCATATGGATCCTTCCATCTCTCTAGCCTGGGCAGTCCTTGGGTTGATGAAAATGCACTTCAGACCAAGAATTAGAGGTTGACCGTTTGACTCAGGTGTTACAGCCAGATGGTTATACGTCATACAAACAAAACGAGCTAACAGAGGCGATGACATTTTATCATTCTTGAAATTTACGCCCGCCATCACGAGGTATATAGATGATTTCGACCAGCCAATATGATCTTGGCGATCTAGTTCTACTCGTGACATTTGGCAACCCCTGGGGAGTCCTGTCACTGGAAATTTGGACCTGCAGATGGTAGGCTCAGGAGAGGAGACCCCTAGCAAGGGTCCTCTCCAGTTGACGAAACAAGGAGCAAAGGGCACTCGCGTTCCTGAGCGGCTCTGAGCTAATAAGGCTTTAAGACAGGGGAACAATGGGTCTCTGTTGTTACTTGCATGTACCTTAGCCAAGGACAATGCAATGGTAAGAAAGACAGGACAGTGCAGCAATAAGGGCAATTAAGTTAGTGCAATGTAGCACTGTAAAAGAAACAAAGTGCTTCGTACTCCATACAGAGCGTGTGTTTCGTGTTCCCGTCAATCCTCGTACGGGAATAACACAGACTCGAAAAAGATCACATCTTTCAACACCTGGGCTTGAGCAAATTGAGCTTGGAGTCAGGCTGAATGATGAAACGTCGATTTGATGGCGAATCTCTACTAACCAAGTGGAACCGTAATCCGTCACCTGCGGTGCAGCACGTCCTAACGTTAGAAGAGGCAAGAAAACTTATGACCTCTGTTCTAGATGACAAAAAAGTTTAGGCAAAGTCGACATAGACCCTATTGGCTTTTATATCAATCTTTTTTTGGCATCCCAGGCCAGGTTCATAGCTTTTCTTGAGGCACGGCAACGCCGCACTCAGCACCGCAATTTGTTCGTTCCATGGGCTCCGTGAAAGTGGTAGACCCCGCTGTGTTTGTCAGCCCGGTCTGTTGATTACAAGTGACCGACCGATGCTGCTTTATTCATTCATCAGTCATGTCTGCATCTGCTTATGAGTTACAGAGTAGTCCCATTGGATCCATGACGGCGGAGAAAGATCGTGGCGCTTTTGCTCGCTCGCAAGTAAAGTCCGTGAACCCGACAATGCGGAGGTAAAATCTGGACATAACGGGACCTGCGGAGGTCAAGAGAGGAAGGCGCTCGTATAACCCTGGGATGCCTTATGCTGCCAAGAGGCATAATAGAATTGAATGTACCTACTAAGATATTAGATTAGTAAGGTTAGTAGTACCTTGGGTAGGTAGGTAAATAAACAAAGGACGCCGCGGATCAGGAAAGAAGCGGAACAGAATAAACAAAAAAGACAGCGGCCAAAGTCTGTTTAATGAGGGGCTGATATCCATTCTTCATTCATTCATTGAAGCAACGTGGGGCTCATGCTACATACATACCTTACAGTAATAACTTAACCTTGCTGGTCCTCTCTCTAGTCTCTACCAGTATGAGGCAGGGACGTGAAGATCTGGTCGAAGCTTGTTCCTCGGTTGTCTATGAGGCTGTCAAGTGTTTCTCTACCAGGAATAACCCTTCCCTTCTCGTACTTTGACAGTAAATATCCTCGTAAAGGAAGAAAGCAGTCTCAGATCTTCGTTACAGCGTGGTATTCTACATCAATAAAGGAGGACGAGGCGAAACCGGATCTTGTTGCCGCCAAGCGACCATTGAGATCATCACGCAAGGTTGGATAAATAAAAGAGTGGAGGATCCCGTCTTGAAACATTGCAACTGCTACCTTCAAGTTCCTGGAGAAGTTGCTACCTATCTATCTTCTGTTCTGACTATTGCTGGTACAGTATCCGTACATATTGTGCAGCTATCCCCTGACCCCTCGTCAGGAGACTTGTGCAGTCACCGCTCGCAGTCATCTACTTATTTACGGTCCATTGTCCAGGGTCGTCAACGCGGTGAGGATCAAAAGATTCGACAATTTACCAAGGATGGTACTCAGAGAAACCCCGCCCTTTTTCGGTGTACATGATCCAAGGGAAATTCAAAGCCATTGATGACGGTCCCGACAAGTAGCCACCATATTTGACCCTTAGGGACTAGTCGTAATGGCTACAACGAATAGATGCTTATCTGATTTTTAAGATGTACGCTATCGATATCTTTGGTTGCAATGACAATGGTCACGGCCGGAAGGGATTGGTGACATGCCCGTATGCGGAGTCCATTCACGGAGGCGACGGAGCCGGAGCTTCCATCCATGGACATTGGATAGGTACCTAGGTTAGTAGGAGTACCTAAAGTTTAGGTAGGTACTCAAACCTCAAAACTCACGATGGTTCGTACGAGACTAACGACTCTTGACAGAAAACACGGACCGGATATCCAGGGTCGCCGTTCACTTGATTATATCCTTGGCAAATCTTAGGCGCGACCTATTGTAAGTTTCCCCCTTTGCAAGGGGTTGGCTGGCTGGTGCTTCAAGGGGGCAGTAAATGCCAGCGGGAGGCGTATGCAACAATAGATCGCTGCAAGCTATTAACAAAGCTCGCAAAGGGCTGAGTGATTTGTTCGAAGCTAGGTAGGTCACGAAGAGTTCCTAAAGATGCAGATATAGTGGAAGGGTTCAGTCAGTGCATGTTTATTACTAGAAAACTGTTGCAGCGCATTTTGTTGTGTTGTTGTTGTCGTGTCAAGGTAAGTAAATAGACCCCTGGCTGACAAGACTCTGTTGGAGTTTCTCATCCTCTCCAACTCCAAATGTAGAAAAAAAAAAACCACCAGGAGTGTCGGGGATATGTAGCGGCCGACCACGCCGCGAGACGCACGCAGTGAATGCCCGAGGGAGCCGCCCGTGTTCCCAGGGCTGAGGTATGACTGATCTATTCACGTTAGACCAAGATAGTTCGACCGCCTAGCTGCTGAGAGCAGTACGGCTGTACAACACAGTCGAAATTCCCGACGACTTCAGTTAGAACCGCGGCGCCGGCGTTATTAGTGGACTCTGCAGGTCGCTGGGAGGCGGGAGATCCATAGGTTCCATTGGATTTTGACCGTTGCCTATCCGTACCGCTGAGAAGTTAACTACTACTAACTAATTCATGACGGGAACCAGGGAGTGCAGTACTAAGTTCAATCGGCATGTAAGGTATGACGGATGCCCGAAAGTACCGTGCTAAGCCTGGAGTCCGCTGAGTAGAAGACACTTTGTTCGTGATGCGGCCTAATGAATGACATTGAACGTATAGCAAGCAGCAATGCGACAACACCGCCTTGTCAAGGCTGTCAAGGCAAGGTAGAGGGTAGGTATGTAAGCACTGCAAAGAAGCTCAGCTGCTAGGCATTAGTTAGTCGTTAGTACACAATGCGAGACAGCGCATCGCAATCGTGAGAATCCAATCCATCCAATGCAGGCATCCATAAGAAGGATCCAATCTGTATGCAGGAGCAGATCCATGAGTACTTAGGGGGTACATTCCGGGCAGATGAAAGAGTGCGTCGGATGGGCCGGGATCAAGACTCCCCACGCACACCCACCCACAAGAAAGCCTGCGACCCACGCCCCCGACACCCACTCTCCACTGCCCATTTCCCTTCAGCAGCGCTCCTCAGCGAGTCCCAGCGGTTGTCTCGAGCGGGTACCACCCAGAAATGGCCATCCCAGAGTGCTAGAGTCTCAGGCTCTCTCGCGGCCACTCACTTTAACTGGCGGACGGGACGGGGCCCGGGGAGGGTCTCTCGTCTCTCCAAAGTCCACCGTAGCTTTTTTCCCTTGCCGCCCCGTTCTTTCCATCGCCCATTGCCTTTGCTTACACAATTCAATTCCCCTTGTACCGTACCTTCTTCCAGCCAGCCCGTTTGTTCTTCTCGTCAATCCCATCTCGTCACCATCAACAACCTTACCTTTACTTCTCTCCACGTTCACCTTCTTGTACCGTTTCGACGATCTTCAAACGGTCCTGGCGAAGCCGTTTCGCTCTCGACTTTATCACATCGTCGCCGCCAATAGTAATCTTTGACTTGTCGAGCAGCTGGTGTTGCTTCAATTGTACCTGCTCCATTCACTTCGACTCTGTACCATATACGCTTAATCAGACGCCTCTCGCTTCTCTCGACTCCGACTTGGACTCGTTCAGTTTCCCCAATCTGGCTGGCATCGAGGGGCCGATCGGGCGCTTGCCCGCGACTTCATCATGACCACAACAACAACCTCTGACGGCCACCTTGATCCGCAGGCCCTCAGTGCTACCCAAAGATCGCGATGGGCCACACAAAGAAAGAGTGTCAACAGTAGTAACAACAAACGCAATTCTCTGCTCGAACGTATGGGACATAGGAAGACAGGTTCCAATGAGAAGAACCCCCCCTCCGACGGATCCGACCCTCACGGTGACAATGGCCAACCGCCCCAAGCGAACCCAGAAGACCTGAATGGTGGTGAGGTGGACGAAGATCACGAGAACCGCACCTTGTTCTTTAACCAGCCACTGCCTCAAGAGCTTTTGGATGAAAACGGCCATCCCACTCAAGTCTTCACGCGAAATAAAATCCGAACAGCCAAATATACGCCTCTATCATTCGTTCCTAAAAACTTGTGGTTCCAATTCCACAATGTTGCTAATATATTCTTCTTGTTCTTGGTTATCCTGGTCGTAAGTTGACCATCCGGCCCCCTTTACCCTCGCGAGTAACCCTTAACCTTGAATTAGATCTTCCCGATTTTTGGTGGTGTCAATCCAGGTCTCAACGCCGTTCCGTTGATTTTCATTATTGCAGTGACTGCTATCAAGGATGCCATCGAAGATTACCGACGAACTATTCTCGACATCGAACTCAACAATGCTCCTGTCCACCGATTACGAAACTGGAACAACGTCAATGTTATGGAGGGTGACGTTTCCATGTGGCGCCAATTCAAGAAGGCCAACTCAAAATTCTTCGGCTCTATCTGGCGAGCAACTCAATCTCTGTGGTCCAAGAAGGCGAAGGAAGAGAGGGCGAAGCGGAAGGCCGGCCCTACGGAGGACGATGCGCCTCGGCCGTCAGCTGAGACGCACCGAACTCGTCAGTCCATGCGTCAGTCCATTGCATCGCCTTTCACCGGCCGCGAGTCCTTCATGTCCGCCCGAGAGGACATTCAGATGACCCCTGTTCCATCACCGTCACCTCAGGCCACACCTGCACAATTTGAGATGCCCGACCAGCAAGATGCCAAGCGCGCAGAAGCTTTATCGCAGATGAAGTCTGATATCATCAACTACAACCACCCCCCATCCGGTGCCCGATTTCAAAAGGATACCTGGAAGAGTCTTGTCGTTGGCGATTTCGTTCGTATATATAATGACGAAGAATTGCCCGCCGATGTCATCATTCTATCTACCTCCGATCCTGATGGAGGTTGCTATGTCGAAACCAAGAATCTGGACGGCGAAACTAACCTGAAAGTCCGCCAGGCTTTACGTTGCGGCCGAGGTCTAAAGCATGCTAGAGACTGCGAACGTGCAGAGTTTGTGATCGAAAGCGAGGGGCCTCAACCAAACCTCTACAAGTATAACGGTGCCATCAAGTGGAAGCAGAATGTCCCCGGCTACCTCGACGACGAGCCCGAGGATATGACGGAACCTATCACCATCGACAATCTCCTCCTACGTGGATGCAACCTCCGGAATACTGAGTGGATTGTTGGTGTAGTTGTTTACACCGGACATGACACCAAAATCATGATGAATGCCGGTATCACTCCTAGTAAGCGTGCTCGCATTGCTCGAGAGATGAACTTCAATGTCGTGTGTAACTTTGGTATCTTGCTTATCATGTGTTTGCTCGCCGCTATAATAAACGGCGTGGCATGGGCAAAGACAGATGCGTCTCTTCACTTCTTCGACTTCGGATCCATTGGTGGCAAACCAGCTATGAGCGGATTTATCACTTTCTGGGCTGCCATTATTCTGTTTCAGAACTTGGTGCCTATTTCGCTCTATATCACCCTGGAAATTGTGCGAACCTTGCAGGCTATCTTTATTTACAGCGATGTGGAGATGTACTATGAACCGATCGATCAACCATGCATTCCCAAGTCATGGAATATTTCGGACGATGTTGGCCAAATCGAATACATCTTTTCCGACAAAACCGGTACTCTCACGCAAAACGTCATGGAGTTCAAGAAGGCAACGATCAATGGACAGCCATATGGAGAAGCCTACACGGAAGCTCAGGCAGGAATGCAGAAGCGACTTGGCGTTGATGTTGAGAAGGAAGGAGAGAGGGTTCGCGCCGAGATTGCTGACGCCAAGGTTCGGGCGCTTGCTGGTCTCCGCAAAATTCACGACAACCCATATCTTCACGACGAGTCTTTGACATTCATTGCTCCTGACTTCGTTTCCGATCTCGCCGGCGAGTCAGGCCCCGAGCAGCAGGCAGCCAATGAGTATTTCATGCTAGCCCTGGCTCTCTGTCATACTGTGATGGCTGAGAAGGTTGATGGTGACAAACCAAAAATGATTTTCAAGGCACAGTCACCAGATGAAGAAGCCTTGGTTGCTACTGCTCGTGATATGGGTTTCACTGTTCTCGGAAGCTCTGGTGAAGGCATCAATCTGAACGTTATGGGCCAGGACCGACATTATCAAATTCTCAACACGATTGAATTCAACTCTAGTCGAAAGCGAATGAGTTCAATTGTTCGGATGCCTGATGGTCGCATCGTTCTCTTCTGCAAAGGCGCAGACAGCATCATCTACTCTCGCCTTAAACGAGGCGAACAGAAGGAGCTCAGAAAGACAACTGCTGAGCATCTCGAAATGTTTGCCCGGGAAGGTCTTCGAACACTGTGTATTGCCCACAAGGAAGTTTCCGAGCAGGACTACCGAGCTTGGAAGAAAGAACACGATGCAGCTGCTTCTGCCCTCGAAGAGCGGGAAGAGAAGCTGGAATCAGTGGCCGAACTGATTGAACAAGATCTCTACCTTATTGGTGGTACCGCCATCGAGGATCGTTTACAAGATGGGGTACCCGACACAATTGCTCTCTTGGGTAATGCTGGCATCAAGCTTTGGGTTCTCACTGGCGACAAAGTCGAGACTGCTATTAATATCGGCTTCTCTTGTAACCTTCTCAACAATGACATGGAATTGATTCACCTCAAGGTCGACGAGGACGAGACAGGCGAGATCACTGACGAGACCTTCTTTGATATGGCAGAAAGACTGTTGGACGATAACCTTCAAACTTTTGGTATTACTGGTAGCGATCATGATCTCGCGCTTGCCAAGAAGAACCACGAACCGCCCGCCCCAACCCACGGACTTGTTATCGATGGTTTCACACTCCGATGGGTACTCAACGACCGCCTAAAGCAAAAGTTTCTCCTGCTCTGCAAGCAGTGCAAGTCGGTTCTATGTTGTCGAGTCAGTCCTGCGCAGAAGGCTGCCGTTGTGGCTATGGTCAAGAACGGTCTCGATGTCATGACTCTTTCCATTGGTGACGGTGCCAACGATGTTGCCATGATTCAGGAAGCCGATGTTGGTGTTGGTATTGCTGGTGTTGAAGGCCGCCAAGCGGCCATGTCTTCTGACTACGCTATTGCTCAGTTCCGGTTCCTCCAGAGACTAGTGCTCGTCCATGGTCGATGGTCATACCGCCGTCTGGCAGAGAGTATCAGCAATTTCTTTTACAAGAACATGGTCTGGACCTTCTCCATTTTCTGGTATGAGATCTATTGTGATATGGATATGACGTATCTCTTCGACTACACGTACATTCTCATGTTTAATCTCTTCTTCACTTCGGTCCCTGTCGCTATTATGGGTGTTCTGGATCAGGACGTGTCTGACAAGGTATCGTTGGCTGTTCCTCAGCTCTACCGACGAGGTATTGAGCGACTAGAGTGGACCCAACTCAAATTCTGGTAAGTCAACTGTCGTCGACATCGATGCTCTGTGCTAACTCTGGTAAAGGCTCTACATGATTGATGGTGTTTATCAGTCTATTATGGTTTTCTTCATTCCGTATCTTCTGTTTATGCCTGGCACCTTCTTGACTGGCAACGGCCTTGGCGTAGAGGACCGTCTTCGATTTGGCGCCTATGTTGCTCACCCCGCCGTCATCACGATCAACATGTACATTCTGATCAACACCTATCGTTGGGATTGGCTGATGGTGCTCATTGTTGTCATCTCTGATGTGTTCATTTTCTTCTGGACTGGGGTATACACTTCCTTCACCTCGTCGGAGTTCTTCTATGGTACTGCTGCACAGGTATATGGAGAGGCAACCTTCTGGGCATGTTTCTTCCTTGTACCTGTCATCTGTCTCTTCCCACGATTTGCCATCAAGGCTCTCCAGAAAGTGTACTGGCCTTACGATGTCGATATCATTCGTGAGCAGGAACGAATGGGTAAATTCGCACACCTCTACCAAGTTGAAGAGGCCAGTGATCCTCTCACTGCAGACACCAAGAGTGACAAGTCCAAGTCATCCAAGAGTTCAAGGAGGTCAAAGAAGATGCCTAAGCACGTGGCTTATGGTAGTGTTGATGAGGATTTACGGCCTATTTACCCCCCTTCAACAGCGACACGAACCACTACATATAATCAACACAGCCAAAATGGCAGCGACTCGACCAATTACACGGCGCATCGCATATCGTTGGATGTACCAATGCAAGCCCGGCCGTCGATTGACCGAGCGCGACCATCATACGATCGTATGCGAGCCTCGATGGACAGGGTACGACCCAGCTTTGAAGCCAGCAACGACTTCACATCGGCAGCGCGACTATCGAGGATCGAGTCAAGTCAATCGCAAGGGGGTCGATTCCGCCCTCGACTAAGAGGACTTTCGTTGACTAAGAGTGCCAACATATAATTCCGGCTATTTGCATCTCGCTGTACATGATGCTCAACTCGACTATTGCTGACGACACGGCTCTGCGGACCCGGTGCCGAGCTTTGTTTCTCTCGACCTTTCCTTGCTTTTGATATCCCAGGCCTCAAATGGCCAGTGATGCACTTACGATCTGCATGAGCGATCTATGAGTTGCTTTCCGCGGTCTTTGTATGCTCATGCGCTTTAACTAGCACGCAACGAAGGCAACGAGGTCGAATTGGTTTTTATTTATTTTATAATACCCCCTATGCTTCAGCTGCATTGAGCTAGGAGGTTTGCTTTTACACACGCAGGGCGTTTTAAGGGGAAATGCAAAAGGTTTTTTTTTGTTTTCTTGTATGAATTGATTTGATTCTTTGGTGGCTTCGGTACTATCACTTTTAGTCTTGCTTCATCTCCCATGTTGTTTCACACTTTTCTTTTTAGCATCTTTAGAGCTGGAAAGCAGCAAACCCATTCTCTGACGAAGATACATTTCATTATTGCGCAGTCGAAGAGAAGGAGAATAGCGAGACGAGGAGACGGGTTGATTGAGGCTGGAGGGGATGTCACACTTCAGGAAGTGAGCTTGGAGCTTGAAAGACAGACAGAAAGAGTGGGAGAATACAGCGGTGTTGATGCTGTAAATAAGAAGCGGTTATATAATCAGGTTGTCATCTCCTTTTGGAGACCAGAGACGAAAATCAATAAGACGATATGCAAATTCAATCTCAAGTTCGAATCCGAGACCCTTGATGCTGGTGGTGGTGACTTTATATGGCATTCATTCATTCTCTGTAGTGTGTGGTCTTATGTTGCTTTATGGTTCGAGTTGATGAGCCTCAGAGTCACATTCAGGGCGAGTACGAATACGGCGGGTCGTTTCCCTTGGCGGTCAAGGCTTGGCAGGAACAGTGAATGGAAGGTCCCTGAAGCTAGCTACGGTACGTACCAACATTCAATTCAACCTACCTAAGAAGGGACTCAGACTCCAGCTCCCACTTTAAATAACACCCACCCACCATCCGTCTTGAACCATCTCTAGTTGTCGCATGATATAAAAGGGGACGTACAGTTTCTGCAGAAAAGACAAATTGAGCTTGTCAGAATCTGCAATGGAGAATCAAGAACAAGAACCATTGCTCCTTACCGCTTGGCGGAGGTGCAATGAGTTTGCTGCAGAGCACAACATCTCGTACGTTATGTTACCTATGCTTTACTTTAGCAACGAGCCCATTGACTTTGACCTTGGCCTTCAAGCTAATTCACCCTTCACAGGCAATCTACAGTCTCTGCCGTTGGGACAGTCGCCGCCATTGTCGTTGCAACTCTAATTCTCCGCCTCACAAACGCTATCGCTACAGCCTCTATCAAAGCAGCCACCGGTCGTCCTCGCAAGTTTACCGTTCCCGCGCCCAAGATCCCAGAGCCTTACTCCACCGTCGACGCCCCTTCAGTCAGGGTCTCTGGCAGCTCAGCCGTTCAATGCTATGCACCAGCTACTGGCCAGTTCCTAGGACAAATCAACCCTTCTACGCCTGCTGCTATCGATCGAGCTGTTGTCGCCGCCGCGGCTGCGCAGAAGGTATGGGCTGAGACAACCTTCGAGGAACGCCGGGCTGTGTTACGCTCACTGCTGCAGCACGTCCTCGACAATGCTGAGGACATTGTTAAGATTGCTTGCTTGGACAGTGGAAAGACTATGGTGGATGCTCAGCTGGGAGAGATTCTTGTCACAGCTGAGAAGCTCAAGTGGACTCTCGACCATGGTGAAGCTGCACTGCGCCCGTCTCGTCGTCCTACCAACTTTCTCATGATGTACAAGCGCAACACTGTCCACTATGAGCCTCTTGGTGTTGTTGCTGCTCTTGTCAGCTGGAACTATCCATTCCACAACTTCATCGGTCCCGTCATCAGCGCCCTCTTCTCTGGAAACGGTATTCTTGTCAAGGTTTCTGAGCAGACTGCCTGGTCTAGCCAGTACTTCACCAACATCGCTCGTGGCGCTCTCATTGCCCATGGTCATGACCCTCAGCTTGTTCAGACAGTCGTGTGCTGGCCTCAAACCGCCGGACATCTTACTTCACATCCTGGTATCAGCCACATCACCTTCATCGGTTCTCAGTCAGTCGCCCATCATGTTGCTGCTAGCGCCGCCAAGAGCCTTACTCCTGTTGTCGCAGAGCTTGGTGGCAAGGATCCCTTCATTATTCTCGATTCTGCTTCTCGAGACCTCAAACGCATCGCCGAAGTTATTCTCCGTGGAACCTTCCAAGCCGCTGGCCAGAACTGTATTGGTATCGAGAGAGTCATCGCCCCTCGTGCAATCCATGATAAGCTTGTCGAAATGCTCGCTCCTCGTGTCAACGCCTTACGTCTGGGCCCTGAGGCCGATGTCGGTGCCATGATCTCTGATGCCTCCTTTGACCGCCTTGAGGAACTCATCGCTGAGGCTGTTGCCCAAGGAGCCCGTCTCCTTGCTGGTGGCAAACGCTATAACCATCCCGAATATCCCACTGGCCACTATTTCCAGCCAACTTTCCTTGCCGACGTCACCCCCGACATGCGTATTGCACAAAATGAGTGCTTCGCTCCTGTTCTTACCCTCCTCCGCGCCAAGTCATCGTCCCCTGAAGATATCCTCGCCATTGCTAACGCCCCCAACTTTGGCCTCGGTGCCTCTGTTCACGGTTCCGAGCGCGATCCCAACCTGCAGCCCATCGTCAAGGGCCTCCGCGCCGGCATGGTCGCCGTCAATGACTTCGCCGTCTACTACGCCGTCCAGTTGCCCTTTGGTGGTGTTGGTGGCTCTGGTTACGGCCGCTTTGCAGGCGAAGAGGGCCTACGTGGACTCTGCAACATGAAAGCCATTTGTGAGGATCGCTTCGGCTGGCTGGGCATCCGCACTGGTATCCCTCCCCCAGTGCAGTACCCTATCAAGAGTCAGCCCGATAGCTGGAAGTTCACACATGGTGTTGTAGAGCTGGGCTATGGAGCTCCCTTGAGAAAGCTCAAGGGTCTCGGCAACATTCTCACAAACATGTAGATGAGAGCCACAGAGATTGGAAGAGATGGAAAAGCTGAAGACACATGCAGGGTGCCAGGCCAGGACATGTATGCCTCGGCTGGAGTGCAATAAGGCACAGGATGAACATAATTCTCATGAGCCATGAGCAGATCAGTTGATTAAAAAATGTAGATAATATTGTCCGATCTGCTATCCGGTCAGGACATGTGAGTAAACAAACAATATTGTTAATACCAAAACCATAGTAAGTCAATGCGCCATGTCATAAATCCTGAGCCTTGAACACCTTTTCCAACCATTGCCATCTCATCGTCAATGTCTACAACAAGCAATTGCTTCACCATCGTCGACCATACACTTCACTCTCTTCCTTTCTAGGCCGCCCTGGCCGTCTCTGCGATGAAGCCGCAGTTCTACGCTCGTTGTCATTGAAGCTCTCGTTGCCGACAGCGGAGGGATCTGCGCCAACAACAACTGGGTTCTCCGAAGATCCTGGCTTGAAGAGGTTGATGATCTCATTGATGCCGAGCTTGAGAGCCTCCTTACGCATGCCACCCTCGATGGCCTGCTCGGCCAGCTCGCGCTTCTTCTCCTGCAGCTCAAGGATACGTTCCTCGACAGTTTGAGCAACTGTGAGCTTGTAGATGATCACATCGACTGTCTGGGTCAGACGATGGACACGATCAATTGCCTGTTCTTCGACGAACTAGCAAAGAAGTTAGCATCATGATATGAAAAGGGATTGAGAATAGGAGAACATACTGGGTTCCAGAAGGGCTCGAGGATGACAACTCGGGTCGCTGCCGTGAGGTTGAGTCCTAAACTACCGCACTTCAAACTACACAGCAGGATGCGGGTCTGAGGGTCGCCCCTTAATTTTCGTAGACTTTCTTCACGTTGATCGTTCTTCATGCTGCCGTCGTAACGGACAAAGCGGAATCGTTCCTTGCGGAAGAAGGGCTCAACGAGATCAAGCATAGAAGTGAACTGAGAGAAGACAATGAACTTGTGTTCCTTGACTTCACCCTGAAGAATCTTGATGAGCTCTCGAATCTTGGAAGAAGCGAGAACTTGAGGGGAGTTGACATCGCGAGACGGATAGAAAATGCTGTCGTCTTCTTCAGACGAGACATCTGATTCGTCAGAGTCAGAACCAGAGTCAGATCCCGAATCTGAAGCTGATGATTCAGAAACAGCTGTCGTATCAGCAGCGGTGGTATCGGCGGCCGTAGTATCAGCATCTGTGCCTGTCTTTGTGGTGTCAGCTGCATGAGACGGCCCGTCGTCCAGCGTCTGGGCAGCCATGCGCTTTGTGATATCTGTCAATGACGCCAAGGAGTCATCAGAGTCAGAAGCCACGTCCCCTTTGCTCTCGTCGTTTTCGATGAAGCTGCTCAAGTTGCTCTTGTCTTCAACCTTGCTCTCTTCATCTTCTGAGTCATCGGAGCCAATCCAGTCGCCTCCGCCCTCAGCATTCTCATCTTCTTCGCCACCAGCCTTACCCAGATGTATGGAGCCCTGCTGATCCTCGGGTACAAGCCATGAGCCTTCGGCCTCGTCTTCCTCATCATCGCTGTCAACGATGGCGTTGCGATTCCGAGGCTGGCGAGCTGTCTGCTTTGGGGACTCGGCGTCCTCGTCATCACTGTCAACTACCGTATTTCTGTGGCGAGGTCGCCCCGAGGTCTTTTTAGGGGACTCGTCGTCATCCTCATCGTCATCCTCATCGTCATCGTCGTCAACCTCAACCTCAACAATTTGCCTGTCAATGACTTTTTCGTCGACTATTTCCTTCTTTTTGTCTTTCTTCCTGCTCTTATCCTTGGGCTTCTTAGACTTCTTGGGTCGCTCTGACCGCTCTGGCCTTTCGTGGTTGTTAAAATATGCTAGGTCATCGTAGCAGTCAGAGCAGATGTCTTTGCCCGACTTATTGTCTTCGGCACTCAAGCCTCGCCCGCAAATATTACAGTCTTTAGAAACGATGCCCATACCGGCGAACATGTCAGCCATGGCATCAATGTCTGTATCCTGGGTCTTCTGGGTAGCGTCTGTCGACATTGCGTCTTTGTCCTTCTCCAGCTTGCCCTCAACCAGCTTGGGATGATTACAGGCCTGGCGTAGGCGGAGTAGCAGAGTCAAGGCGTTAGCATAGTTGACTCTGCCTTGCATCATCTGCTCGATACTTCGGTCTGCTCGAGCAGCTAATCGATCGTAAAACTTGCGCTCTGCAGGTGACAGTGCAGTCGATATAGTAACAACCTTTCGTTCGGTGACCTTGAAGCCTGTTGAAGACCCCTCACCCTCGGCGGAAGGCTTACCACCAGGGTTAAGCGCGCCAGCTTCCTTGAGGATTTCTTTGGTTCTTCGCTTCATGAAGCATCGGAGAAGACTGTGTAGTCTGCGGATGGCAATGTGACCGCGGCCATTCTTCAGGGGTAAGTCAATATGCTCCTTCCACTCCTTGAGATCATCGTAGGGTCGAATGCGGAGGAATTTGACGAGGGACTGGAGTTCGTCGAGGTTGTTCTGCATAGGTGTACCAGACAAGCACCATCGGTATTCGGAGTTTAGGGCGTAGCAAGCCTTGGTAGCCTTTGCATTACGATTTTTGACTGTATGGGCTTCGTCGAGAACGACTCGCCACCAGTGCAAACCAAAGCATCCCGCTTTCAATCCATTCTCAGCATCTGAGGAATTGCCATGTTCAGAAACCAGGATTTGATATGTTGTGATGACAACATCGTAGAGAGCGAGCTCCTTAAATCGCTTTGTACGGCTCGGTCCATGATGTACACAGACTTTGAGGCCATGGGTCTTTTCCACTTTGTCATTAATTTCGTGTTCCCACTGTCGAATCAAAGCAAGTGGCGCCACCACTAGGGTTGTCTTTTCGATCTTCTCAAAGTGCTTCTTCCACCCAGGTGCGTCTTTGGCTGGCTTCTGGTTGGTGAGGATGAGTGAAATGGTCTGAAGAGTCTTTCCAAGACCCATGTCGTCGGCGAGGATGCCTCCTTTGGGGACTTTCCCTCGCTTCACAGGCCCAAGTTCTCGTCCTCGCATCCACTCAACTCCTTCGACCTGGTGAGGTAGTAGCTTGACCTTGAGGCCATCCACTGTACCGTCTTTGGGATCCTTTGGATCTTCTGATTTCTTTTCGCTATCAGCTTGGCTCTGTTCCCCACCCTCCTCTTCGCCCTCCTCCATGCCACCCTCAAGCAAAGCCTTCAAATCAGCACTCGCCTTGGCAGGATCTGTGTAGAAAGTCTCCTCGCCGTAATGTCTTGCGGGCGCATATGAGGATGCAACTGGTGGTGCAGAGGGTGCACCTGAGCTGAACATGGGCATTGGTGGTGGTCTTCGATCCTGGTATACCGGGCCTCGAGGGCCTGTGATTCTAGCACTGTTGTTGCTGTTGCTGCTTCGACTATCAAGGTGGTGTTCCGGTCGTGTCTTCTGCCGTATGAAAGGGTCTGCTCTCTGCTTACGAGAGGACATCATCTTGGTAGGATGACCGAATGTGGGCGTGTTGGTTGCGCCGACGGGATTAAAGGGGTCGCTCATGTCTCCCCGAACTTTGCCTTTGAGCGAGCTCATACCACGCACAAGGGCAGTGATATCATCGTCGGGAGACAACTCGCGGGATGTGTTTTCTCCATTCGGAGTGATGGAGTTTAGAGGCACCTTGGGAGGCGCCCGTTCGTTGACCATGGCACCGAGGTCTCGAAGAGCAGTAGAATCGCTGAGACGTGTCTTGGAATGCGTATGCGTATGGCGTGGGGCAAGTTTGGAGAAGTCAGGTTGTTGTTTTGACGAGAGGGTCGTTTGTGGCTTAAATGCAAAACGACCACCGGGCTTTGGTTTATTGATATGTTTATTAGGCGACCGGGTTGAAAGGTTGTCGGGGTACTTCATTCAAACGCCGGGCGGTGAGTGTCGTCGTGAGGGTATGTGCAGCTTGGTGAAGCCGTTGAGTACAAGGGACTTTGCATGAGTGTATCGTTTTGGTATCGTCCAAAAATGACATAATGAATTGCCCCAGCAACGGATTGAGGGTGTCATAATAATGATTCTTTAGCAGTCCAAGCTTTGGTGGATGGTATCTCAGATATTTATGTCACCGCTGGTGCCTTAGCGCATAACCCCCTCTATATATATCGCCCGCGTAAAGCACTGTGAAGCAGGTAGCCCCGCGGTACGGAGTACTGCAGGTCCCCTTTTTCCTTCCACTCCACTGTCATTGGACTCACTTCATAAATAATCTTATGCATTTTATGCAAGTCAAATCTCAAGCTTCTATTGAAGTCATCAGCAACATCCACCAGGGAGGAAAGAAACTTGATCGTAGGTGACAAAAATACTTAAGTAACTTAGCATAAGCTTAGGATAAGTTATTATAGACTTAGGATACCCATTGCAGAGTTTATTTTGACACTCTATGTCAAGGTCTGATATTTTCTTGCTTCGCGAAGAGGAGATAATGAGCCATCCTTGACGTCTTACAGTCTGAAACCTCAAACCTCAAAATTTGAGTCCGTAACACAGTCATCGTCTTCATTAAGTGCTCTTCACAGCGTGCCTTTTGTTTATCAATATGAAAGAATTGTCTAACCATTCACTCACGTCTTGTCCGCCCGAGACTTGTGGAAGAAAGGCCTTGGAGGTGTAGGCAATAAAACAAACCATTGACACCAAACAGCCCTGGTGATGATAGTTGCGCTTCCATCAAGGCCAATACGCGCACTTTTGGCCCATTTTCACTCCCAGATAGCATTGAATCATCGACAATCACGTCATGTTGAACGAAATCAGGTTGTCATTGTGAGAATGGGGTGAAGGATGCAGACCTCTTTAGACTTGAAAGCTCGTTCATTCTTACAAGAACTCATAATACAGATATCCTGTCCATCAATTCCCGCCCAGAAAACGGATCAATTTAGAACCTTGAAAATCATAACGCTCAGCAATAATTAAAGTGGTTTTTCCTCTTCCACAAGTCGTCCCGTTAATTGCTTACTATGCCAGAGGGACAGGAGCAGGGGCCTCGGTGCCAGAAGCCTGCTTGCCACCGACGGGAGGGAGGAACATAGGGAGGTAAGTAACAGCAAGAGCCATAACTGCGTCCGGTTAGCCCGTGTTCTCGATTCTCGAACGATATAGGGGTGGTCTCACTGGACATGCCAACCGAGAAGTATCCTGGAGTGGTGGAGTTCTTCTTCGAGTCCTCGCTCTCGCCGAGCCAGCTCTGGACAGAGAAAACAACCGATGCCCTATTTCCAAGTCTCGTTAGCAACCCGGCCGCATATCATATCTCGCTTGGATTCGCATCGTATCGCATCGCGCCACACCTCCGCATCCTCAAGGCTCGTTCGGCAAACGTACCATCCAACCATTTTGTTGCGCGTAAACATAGCAGCCATTGGCAGGGTGGTGGACATCGTTGAGGAGAGATCGGTCGAGTCACCTGAGCCCTTGGGCTCTTGGTAAGGGACGACTGTCACGCAGTTAGCTTCAAGTCGCAATTGTGATGACCGAACTGTGCTTCGTGCGCAAGGCGATTGACTGATACTAGGAGTTAGAGGGCAATCGTACTCAGGTCAACTCTTCTGGGGTCCTTGGTAGGCGACATATTTACTGCTGTGAAACTGCTGTGAATGAGGAGGAGTGACAGTTGTTCAATGGTTGTCGCAGTTACCTCTGAGCTCGCGCGACCTGTCGTCTCGGGGGAGGCTAGGTTGAGTTGTGGCGTTTCCTTGAGTGGGGTAGCGTGGCGTAGAGGTGACCTACCTAAATAGGAAATGGCTTCTTATGGATGCCTGAACGAAGAATCACTTATTAACAGTAACTTGAACATAAATATTCACATTATAGAAGCTCTTCAACAGCAGCGTTACCCAGAGGCAGAAATTAGAAGGAATGAAGTCATACATCTCTTTCTTGTATATATCTATATAACGGGTATCCTCCCAGGTCATCCAGCGTACTAGACATGTATCATGACAACCAAACCAAAGACAGAGGCTTAACATTGTACTCATTTCACAAACACAGCATACTCCCACGACATAAACGCCAGATCATACGCTCGCTACAACGTAGGCGAGCTTTTCCTACTCTACCCTAATGATAACCTTCCACTGTAATGCGCCAGCTTCACGAATAGCACAAGCCAGACATCCACGCTTTCGTCGACTGATGATGGCGTTCCAGCCCTTTTGAGCGCAAAGAGCACGAACCAAGATTTCCATGTCGGAGCCAAACTGTCGTTTTCTGGACTCGAAATGCATCTGTTCCGCAGCAGGAAAACTACCTCTTCGCTGAACAATATTATACTTTGAGGTAAGTCTCTCAATCGTGGGAGATTGAGGAACCTCGGACAAGTTGGTGATACAGTCAATAACAAGCACTCGTTCGCTGCCCATGCGTGAAGGCGAGCGACGGTGAGTTTGAGGAACAGCCAGAAGTTCTGACAGGGGAGCATGCTGCCGCTTTAGAAGCTCCGAAATATGAATAACAGTGTAATTATAATATTTGTGTAAGGGGTGGCCTGACTAGTGTTAGCTGTGAGACATTGACCAGAAACCACTTGACCTTACCTGTTCTATGAGCAGGTCGAGAACCTTGCCCAAACGTATCTGACCCGGACACATCGATCTGCTGAATTGTCGGACTTGACGGCGATTTCACAAACCGGACACGATGAGAAGGCGAGCAAGGGTGCGCCGTGACAAAGTTAATGTCATAGGATAGGGAGAATGAGAAGTTCTCGGCTGCAAATCCGTCAATCGACACAGCAAAGTTGACAATGGCTGGGAATGATAACAACTCAGGCTCCTTGTTGTTCACACTCGCACCGGGTGTCAGCTTAGTGAAGGGCGTGGACTGAATTGAGTTGGCCGGAGAAAGAAGCTCAAGCGATCGTAACGTAACGCTGATCAACGGTGGTGGCGTGGAGTAGGCGTTCTCGTGGGGAATGATAAAGTCGGCAGGGAACACAGAATATTCATCGGCATCTCCGAGAATGGATGATTCTCGTTCAACTCGCTTCTTTGCCCAAAGTCTCGCTTTCTTGCCCAGATGGGCCTTGTCCTCTTCTGTCTGTTAGCTTAATGCTCCTCTCACACGATATATAACAACTTACCAGCCACTTCTTCTACTTCAATATTCACCCAACCTTCATCTATGCCCAGGGGTAGAATGTCGCTGGAAACCCATCCCATGCACTCGGCTGATCCCTGACCTGCTGCAATAACTCGGCCTACGATGCATGACGTGCTCCAAAAGCTCTTGCCGGAATATACAAACCCTCCACACAAATTAGCGAACGATCCCAAACGCTCCATGGCTTTGCTATCGTTCTCGAGAAGCGTTGCCATCAGGAAATGGCACAGGCCATCTCCAGGGAGTATCAGACCATAGATATATGATTTCGAAAGCCATCCGGAGGGGTGAAGCGCCGCTGCAAGCTTTCGTCGCTGTGGTCGAGTCTTGTCCTTCTGACTACCAGGACGGTCCCAGGCACCAAAGTAAAGTCCGCGCTTAGAACCATTCGACTCAGAAGACTTTGATGATCTCTCAGAGGCCATCGTAGGAGCAGGCTTAGGCACGGAATTAATAATCGATTGACAAGCGTTCTTCGCGATGAGTCCCTCGTATGTGTCGATGTTGGGCCAGAGTAGCTTCTTGGCAAAATGAGTAAGCCCATCTACCTGTTGTTGTGGGTTGCGACCTTTAATAGTATAGGTATGGCTTGCTGTCGTCTTGCCTTCATGATGTTGACGGATGATAAATTTACTGAAGAGTGCGCCTAGCCAGCCGGTCGCAAGCGGAGGAGTAGCTGTTCCCTTTGTCTCGGAAGCGTTGCTTGGTGGATCCTCTTTGACTTTCTCAATCTCGATATTGTCGAGCCAGCTCCTGGCAAGGTGAAGCGACCACTTAACCATAGGAGTGGCGGCTCTTTCGAAGTGAACAACATCTACAGGTCGGAAAGCTTCGACTCCATATTCTTCACCCTCGGTGATGGCATCTAAGCGGATGAGGAGTTCGGTCGCAACGAGAATCTGCATGAGAAGCCAATACTTCTCCTCGGCCCGTTCGCTGGCACTACTAGCGTCGTGGATGGAAGAAGTATCCTCAAGTTCATCATTGTCTTCACCTCCCCAAAGAATCTGACCCAATCTGATCCTCCATTCGACATGGGTGAAGTCAAACCAAACGTTGGCGGTGCCAAGACACTTGATCAAGGCATTAATCTGGTTGGTCAAGCTATAGTGGTCGCGCTTATCGACAACCGAGTTGCATGGCCGCATAAAAGTGTGGAAGAGATCCTGATAAGTCTGGACGGAAGTTTTCTTCCGAAGATCATTGACCCGGTATAGCTCGGCGTTTCGCTTGAGACGGTCCAGCAGTTCTGTCTCAGGGAGACGGCGCAGGTAGCCCAGAGAGGAAAGCATGCGCTCACGTGCCTCAACAATAGCATGGGCCTTTTTGCCAACGCTGTCAAACCCGAACTGCTCTTCTTCAAGGGCGTCGCCAACGGCGAGTTCGAGAGCAGCTGAGAAGCCCATGGTACCCTTCTCGAGGCCTTGCATGCTCAGCATGTTGGGACGTTCCCGACAGCGGATGAAGAAATGGGCCTTGCGAGAGTCAACGGCCTGTGCCCGGGCAGCGGCATCCTGATTGAGATCTCGAGTTAGATGAGGCCATGCTGTAAGGCCACTCCAAGCTCTATCTTCAATTTGGACATGATCAGTGAGGTCGCGAATCTCCAATGCCTCATCAAAGGGAAATGCGACACTGGGATTGGGGGCGCCAGAACAATGCCCCTCGCTACGGGCAAAGTACTGGGGGGCTCCAGAGAAGAGCTTCTCGATCTCTGAGTCGGTAAGAGTAGACATGATTCTATTCAGCTTCAAGACGGGCTTGGACGGAGGAGAAGTGGCATTTTCCTTGTCGGACAAGGCACCCGAGTTCGGCAGAGGAGGTGGAGGAGGAAGAGGTTTGTTCTGGTCTGGTGGTGAACGCGGGGAAATGAGAGCCCGTGGTGGTGAGTGTGACGGCGACTGTGACGATGAAGGCGTCTTAGTACCTTGAGATCTGCCTGTAGGAGCTCGAGGTGGGGCTTTGCGACGGAAGCCTCGGTCGGGAAGAGCGGCGCGTGGCGGAGGAGAATGCGGGGAGGAAGAGAAGGCTCTGGTTGGACTTGTAACAGTTGATGTTGTCTGTTTGCAGTGAAGGGAGCAATTAGTTCTGAGACTGAAGAGCAGCGAAGTACAGTGCGGAGGGGGAAGGGTAGCAATTGAGGGAACAGACAAGGTCACAAGAAACTAATAAAAATATAAGTAGGTAGTGCTAAAAGGGAAAAAAGTCGCCGAGTCAATTGACATGAATGACTGGACATTGGGCCATCATGACATCTCTAGGCCGGATAATACCATCGGTGAAAGGCGCCCCCAAACTGAGCCCATTGAGGGGCCAGTTCAGGGCCCTGAACGGCAATCGCATGACCTGAGAGAAGATCGCCCTAGCACGCAACAGTGGTTGGCTGGCCTGGGCTGGGCTGAGCAGTGGTCTGATTTTCCATTGTCCTTCAGAATGCGCACTGATCAGGAAATGAATGGATGGCTTGCAGTTATGATGGAGATGGAGATGGAGGGTGGGTGTCTGATCAGGAATAATTCCAGTAAATAACATGACAAAAAATCTTGACTTACATCTCCGTTGCCCTTTTCCTTGTCTCGTCCAGTTCGATCTTTTACACGGTTCTTGGCTCGTGTAAGTAAACCATGGAGTAGATAGTCTGGCCTTGTAAAACGACCCCCGGTTGATGCAGATGCACCAATGGCACCAGAATCGTCAATGGGTTCGTTCTCATCGTTTTCGTTTTGGGCATCTCCATCAGCAATTGTAGATTTGATCGGCATTGTGCTGGTGGTGGCTGTAGATGTGGCGCCGCTCTGGCTCTGGCCCTGGGGTAGTAGTAGTGCCCGGGACTTTTGCCGTTCATGTCGCTTTTGCGACGGCGCATTCTTATTCTCACCAGTCAATTTTGGCCCTGTTTTGTCGGTGGTGTCGCTGAAACTGCTCGTGGCAGTTGACCGTGGAGACGGCCTTGTTTTGCTCAATGGCATACTGCGATCTTGTTGCGATGGATCGCAGGTCTTCCATGTGAGTGAGAACCACGTTAGTATCGACGCAACGCGGGTATCCGCCGCCGAAGGATCAGATTGATCTTGTTGATCGTGGGCAGGTCAACCTGGATACAAGCACCATCAAGCCCACTCCGGATAAAGGAGACAGGCTGTAAAGCAACAGCTTCTTGTTTGATTGACGGGTTTCCCTAACTACTGCCTCCGTCAGTCAGTTAGGTGCTCCTTTGTCTGTGTTGTGTGGGTTGTTGGTCTGCGGTCTGAACTGGCACCAGAACATCCAGCTTTCAACAATTCCCCAGGCATTTGTATTGGAATACGAAAGGGGACTCGAGATTCAAAAAGATGACTCGGCGGAGAACAGAAAGGAGCCATTGCTGTCATTGCACCCGTATTGCTATACAAATATAGGCCTTTGTTGGTTGATCCACGTACGTACGTATGAATATGCTAAGCACACAATGCTTTCCCTTTCCAGGAGTTCATCGGCTGTCTCAGGTCATTGGTGCACAATCCCGCGCAGCAGATATAATCCCCTCTCTCCCGAGTCTCTCTTGTGTCCGCTTCTTTTCTTGTTCGTGCAACATGCAGCTGTCCCCACGCGTGGATATCCAGGAGGCCTTGGGAGCGCAGGCCTTGAACCAACCTGGACGATCGTGGATGGCTGTCTGTACCAAGCCTGGGTAATATGGGTAAAACGGAAGATCTGCGATTCGAATCGATGTGAGTAGATACAGGTCCGAATCCAATATGGGAGCCGGCATAACACCCAGGACCCGGTCTATATACATACTGTATGGTACAGTACATACTGCACGCTCCAGTCTTACAGAGCAGCGGAGTGCGGAATGCCCAATGGTTAGAACAGAGGTTTCAAAGGCCCCCGGCATACGTGGGCAAGCATTGATCCTTGCAAGAGAAGGTGGACGCAATCTATCAATCATGCCAGAGTTTGTCTGCCGTACGAATGTTGGCAAACATCAAATTAGACTCACTAGTGTGTGTTACATGGGAAACATGCTAAGAAAATTATGCTCAGCCCTTGTGATGTGCGTCAAGACCCGACTATAGAGCTCATTATGTAACAAGGTAGGTGTGTATATGAACTGCTACGGTTCGATGTTATCGTATGTAGAATGGCAGGACTGTGCTGCACGTAACCAGGGTTCATTTCCTGTCATCCGGAGGGAGGCCATTTTAGCCTCAAGCTCGAGAATCCTGATGCTGGAAGTTGCGGGAGTTTGTGGGCCTCTCTGGCGGAAGCCAATGTATAAAAGTGGAGGGAGTAAGACGACGTGTTTCGAAACCGCCGTTGCGAGAAGCGAACCAGGGAGAATTCGCCGCTTCGGCAAAGACCTGGCATCGTAAAAAGTCACAAGACAAGACAAGGTGTAAGTAAATAAGCCTTCCAAGGTGAACAAACGGTCAAGTTGGAAATCCCTCGTTAGTTTCGGAATGGCATCTTGCCGAAAATAGTACAGATCATATCGGAACCTTAGATCGATATCGCGCTCGGTCAGCAACATTAGTTCTGATAATCTGAGACCTCGGACTTTTTGGGGTCAGACATATGATTGATACTTGACGTGTTTGCTTTTGAACATGTATCAGCCCTGCAATCCTCACAACCTTCTTCCAAGTCAGAGTAGAAATGTAACCCTGATTGTTGAGCGTTTTCATTATCCGCATACGGATACTGGTCAAGGATAAGGACGTGCGCACGTACAGTCTTTCCTGCGCTGCCCCGTATGAACCTTGTTCGGTAAGGTACTGACCAAGCAGAAGAAGCTCACATTCGCAACTTTGTCCGTTACAAGTTTGGATCGGAAATACTGCTCAATTGTGTTGGTAGCCGATATCTATGTGTGATCCTCAATTGTCATGACCACCATGAGGCCTTTCCGTGCGCTTTTCCAACGGCTCCTAGCGTTTCCACTCCGGCCACCACCATTTTCGTCGTCAATGGGGCCCTTGTGAAACAAGGGGCGCAATCCAGCTGTAATTGCTCGGCCCATTAAACCTTCGGCGCACGCGGCTACTTACAGCGGCGGATTTATTTGCCTTTCCCATCCCAATTGTTTATGCCGGACATTGGGCATCGCGCGGACCCCGTGATAGTCCCGTAGTGACGGGAAGCACAGTAAAAGGAAATCGGGTAACGGGATAGCCGCGAGGGCGCAGACTCCAGCCCTTTTGACCCATGTTGATATGCTTCTCTTGTTCTTTCTTCCCTTCGCGGTATGGAAGAGATGCCTGCGCTTCCTCCAGCCCATATGTTTCAATCGTAATTCGTTCAAGATGTCTTGCCTTACTCAAGACCATCCCGAATGCGACACACCAGTAATAATCCCCTGCATCTTGTCGATTCCACGGCCCGTCACACTCCCAGTTGACCAGTCGATGAAACAGAACATCTTTCTCGAATCAAGGCAAACCGCTCCCCTAGCCCTTCAGCGGAAGTCGGTAAGTGGGAGATCTGGGACGCCCAGGCATTGGTAAGACTTAGATAAGCGTGTTTCGTAGCTCAAGCTGGAGGCGTGTCATGCACAACCACGAGTAAATACTTGGGATCGGGTACAATGACCAATTCTTGCTTCCTTGTTCGTAAGCGGAGAAGCTTCAGCTCATCCTACTGATTGTTAGCAATGAGCCTGTGACGCCTGTGACAGTCCTCACTTCGCCATCCAGCTCCTGGACCAAGCTTCCGGAGCTATTCACATAGTTCCAGACGTTCGCGGCGAATTGCTCGACTCCTTTCGTTTCGCTCTCCTCTAGTGCCGGACCTTCATTGGAAAACGATGTTGCAGTAGATGTGGTTCGCGTCTTAGAGGTCTGGAGAGCATCGATTTGTCCGCTGGTTTTCAGGATAGCGCCGGTGGTTCGGTCAAGAATAATGCTGGCTTTAACACCAGGTTTCTTTGACAATCGGCCGAGCTTCTCCTCAAGGGCATCATGGCCATTAGCCTGTCCGTTTATTAGCTTCGCACGATATTTCGAGACTCATTTCGCAGCATACCAGTGAAGATTCAGCCATTCTGTTATAATAGCTGAATATGGCGATGTTTGATACCGCTGGTTGTCGCGATTTATTGATCTAGCGTGGTCGGACCTTGCGTTAAGGTGACGCCGCGGGGGCACGACGGATGTTCTGCCACCCGACACCGCCAAAATTTTAGAACCCCAACAGGGAAAGTAGATCTTATCAGTTGAAGATCAAAGAATCTAAACCTCAGTACTCCGTATAACAAAGATTATCTTGGGATTGACCTGACATTGTGCTGTATCCGAACTTCACTTGTAACTTTTATGCAACTGCTATAGTGGTCTCGACAAACCGACATCATGGGTTCCAGCAACAAGAAGAAGCGCGAGAAACAAAAGGACTTCCAGGTATGATTTCAATCACTGCGGAATTGTTGAAGTGCAGCTCACCAACAAGATATAGAAACCGAAGTTCAAGGTGGGGAAGGATAAGCCAAAAGCGTCCAATTTCACAGATACAAGTTTCAAGTCAAAGGGTGAGGAGATTTGCATATGTTTGTTTCTCTTCAATTTACTGATGGGTCCTAGCTATTGTGATGGGGCATCAGTCACTCTCAACAGTCGCACCTGATGTCGTTCAACAATTCAAACATAATCTTTCACTCGCCTCTTCTTCAAAGTCAGACAAACAAAGACGAGAAGCATTGGCCTATCTTACTTCACAGCTTTCAGCAGAACCCCTTGTCAACCCAGTGGGAACACATGCGGTTCTCGCCAAGCTGCTTCCACTCATCTCAGATAGCTCGACGCCAGTTCGAAGTCAACTTCTCAAGCTTTTCAGAGAGCTACCCGCAGAAGAGGTCAGACACAGTGTGGAGCAAGCCATCATGTTTATCCGGGCGGGTATGACACACCTCTCGGCGGACATCAGCAATGACTCTCTTGGTGTAATGGAATGGATTTTGGATGTTGCAGAGAACGACTTGATCGTATGTCCTGGAGGTTGGGTAAAGACCCTAAACAGTTTCTGTGCCATGATGGGGTGGGCATTGACAAGTTCAAAAGCCGGATGGACTTCTGGCTCGAGATCTGGTCTGCGGGCAAAAGATGCTTCCACATATGCCAGACAAATCGCCATGCTATCACGGTTCCTGGAGGCTGGTCTTCGGTCTGAAGCTGAGATTCCCGAGGACGAGTCAGAGATATGGGACAACTTATATCGAATCCCACAAGACTCGAATGCATTCGAATATCTCAATCTTTATGGTACTCGACGAGACGAAGAGGGGGAAATGTATCCCAGTCGGGATGCCAGACAACGAGTATTTGAGCGAAGGTTTTTGGAGGCGGTGCTGAAAGGTACAGACCAAGCAAAAAAGGAGGGTGGTGCTACTGGTCGAGCGGCAGCTGGCCTCGACAAAGTTCTTCAAGATGGAATGGGCGAATATGAAAGTTCGACGGCAATGGATACCCAGGATCTCCTGAGCCTCTGGTGAAGGGTTCAAGCTGATCTCATGATAAAATTAACCGCTTTCTTACGTGGAAATAGTCGCCCACCCTGTCTGAGCTAAGAGTTGTTGTGAGTAACAACTTTGTGTGATCACTTCAAGCAAGACTTGTCTAAATTGAGCTGTGCAACTTGCGACAGTACCAGGATCCGGATTTCTTGTTTGTCCTGAACACATCGGGGCCAATCAAAGAATACCTACCTATTAACTTATCGAAGCGGGTTACTACATCCCTTAGGTACCTTAGTAGCTAGGCTGATTGGGTAATATTTGGTGTTTGAGTGTTTAGAACAAAACCAAGCAAGCTCCTCCAACTTTGAAGACGCGATAATCTTATGAAAATAAAATCATTAATGTTTAGTCCCGTAGCTCTGCAGTTTCCTAAAAACCCCAGAGCATACAACATGCCAGCGCTTCCTTCATGTCGCGATGATGATATCTGAACAGCAACGTATTCATGGCACAAGCATAACATCCAATGTTGTAAGCATTCCATGGCAGATATGCAGAAGTAAAGTCACAATCACCGAAACAAATCAAAAGCCATTGATTTCACTAGCAATACATCAGGTGAATGTGACAAGGTATTAATCTTCTTCCTCAATTCGTCAAACGTCAATCTGCAACTTGACACCACAGCTCTATAGATTTGAACCAACCCCAAACTGTGAAATAGCAAGAGTAAACACTCACAGAATAACATTTCTCCGTACCTGCCTATTCACTCACCAGACACAATCTCTACTGCTAGGAGCTTGAGCCTCTAATCTTCATAGATACAGTTTCCATTTGTTATGCCTCAGATTGCAGGAAATAAGATAAGTTGGCAGTGGCAGTGGCAGCCGGCCGGCAAGCTGCTACCCTCTGACACGGGCACCTGCCTCGAACGGCAAACAAGAAGCAATTCGTCACTGCAGGCATTTCCATCTGATGCCTTAGGTTAATCCTGAGGAGCCTGTGATTCACGGCGCGCACAGTCGGTGGGTGCAGGAAGAGGTATAAATAGCCACTCCTTAACCTCTCTCTCTTCTCTTCTTTCTCCCCCTTCCTTCTTCACATCTGCATTTCGACTTCACTTTCAGTCTGCTGCTCATCTCGCCTCGTCTGAGAAGAGTCAGCTATCTCTTTTTTCTTCTTTGACTATAACATCAAGAGAGCTGCAAAGAGTTGCAGTCTCTATTGTTTTGTCAGGAAGTTGTTACCTGGTATGTTTCTCTTGTTTACCTCATCATCTCCCTCTGCTGTCGTGTTTTGGGCTATCTATTCTCTTCTCCTCACGCCTATTTTGCCTTTCACCTTTTTTAATCTGCTTCTCACATTGCGCATGATTCCTCAACTCGAGCTGGAACTTGGCTGACCTTCCTTCTTCAAGCACGTTATTTATCTTTGGTTTCGGCCTGCCTATCTGAATCAACCTCTCTCATTTCGAGACTTTCCAACTTCAAAGTCAGTTGTACAATTTCTCATTCTTCATTCCGCGGGTTCCATTATCTTTGAAACATACATCTAACTATACACCCACAGAAACACCACCATGGCGGACACTTTCGGTACCGCTGCCATGAGCGAAGCGCTCCCTAGCACCGATCAGAAGGACCAATCCGCGACTCCCGGCACTCAAGGTTACGATGCATCGCAGGGAAAATGGACTGAGCCCCAGGCCATTGACTATACCTCCATGACTGCTGGCGGCGGTGACCAGCAGTGGGGTTGTAACGCTCGTGCCTATGCCTGGCAGGATGAGTATGGTGATGTCGGTCCCAAGTATCCCGAGCTCGAGCTCGAATTGTTTGGAGATCCCACTACTCGCCACGACCGAGTTGGACTCGACTTCTCTCAGTAAGTTGATACATGCAGCAGGCTTGTCTGTCATCTAACCTGGTCATAGAATTGAGAGCATTGAGGTTCAGCAGGAGGGCCCGACCAAAATCGATCCCATCGGCTCCTTCAAGGACGCTGGCGTCCATCCCGCGATGCTCGAGAACATTGAGCTTTGTGGCTATGAGAACCCGACGCCCATCCAAAAGTTCACTATTCCCTCCATCCTAATGGGACACGATGTCATTGGCATCGCGCAAACAGGTATGTGTGGCCCTTGAGGCACTTACCGGCATCACTAATTTGCATTTAGGATCCGGCAAAACTGCTGCGTACCTCATCCCCATTCTCAGCAAGCTCATGGGCAAGGCCAAGAAGCTTGCTGCGTTCCGTCCCAACCCTTTGACGTTCCGCGAGGGGCTTGATGAGGTCACTGCTGAACCGCTTGTGCTCATTGTGGTTCCCACTCGTGAACTGGCGGTCCAAATTTTCAATGAAGCTCGTAAGCTTTATTACCGTACCATGTTACGTCCCGGTGTCGTTTATGGGGGCGTTCCTGTAAAGGAGCAGACCTCTCTTCTGCAGAAAGGATGCGATGTCCTGATCGGAACACCTGGGCGCCTGGTGGACTTTATTCAACGCCCTAAAGTCTTGACCCTGCGACGCCTGCGTTACATGGTGATTGATGAGGCCGACGAACTCCTGAATGATGACTGGGCCGAGGAGCTTAACCCAATCTTGTCCGGTGGTGGTAAGTATTACCATATACATACGCAGACGATCAGAAACTAATCATTCAACAGAACAAGATGAGGGCAACGTCAATTTTAGTCTCTTCTCTGCCACGTTCCCCAAGGCCGCTCGCGACCTGGCCAAGAACTACCTCGCGGCTTCTCATGTCCGATTCCGCGTTGGCCGTGCTGGAAGCACTACTTCCAACATCAAACAAATTGTTCTGCAGGCCGAACCCCCCCAGAAGAAGGAGCTTTTGGTCAAGCTACTTGAGGAAATGCATGGTATCCGTACCATCATTTTCGTGAACAGTCGCCAGGCTGCAGACAACTTGGACGACTTCCTCTTCAATATGCATTTGCCGGTCACATCGATGCACAGTGATCGGACCCAGCAGGAGCGAGAGGCCGCGATGCGGGCTTTCCGCTCTGGAAATGCTCCAATTCTCATTGCTACTGGAGTGACTGCCCGTGGCATTGACGTGCAGAATGTCCTGCATGTCATCAACTACGACATGCCATCTATCGACTACGGCGGCATCGAGGAGTACACTCATCGGATTGGTAAGATTATCCTCTTCTATCTGGAACTTCCTAACTAACATTACTAGGCCGAACTGGTCGCATCGGCCATCGCGGTGTGGCCACGTCTTTTCTTTCAGAGCGTGATGAGCCGATGGCCAGTGTTCTCACCCGAACACTCCTGGAAACTAACCAGGAGATCCCTGACTTCCTCCAGCAGTATGTTCCCGAAGGTGAAGCTCGCAACAATTTGAAGTTTGAGGCAGACTCTGACTTCGACCCCAACGATTACGCTGGGGCTGGTGACGCTGGAGGCGCCTGGGGAGAGGATGCTGGCAACAATGCTGGCGATGCACCTGGCGGGGATGCTTGGGGTACTGACACTGCTGCTCCCGTTGCCGCTTGGTAAATTTGAGCATTCTTGAGCGGATAAGCGGTCAAGCTATGAATGAAGACGTTAACAACTTCATCGGACATGCGATTTTGGGACAGGGTGAGCACAGCTTGCAGTTGCTGGAGGGCACAAAAGGAAGCATTGTTGAAAGGATGTTTCGACGAATCTGATTGTTCTAGGAGATCTCCTAGGTAGATAGATGCACAGAATTTCGCTGAATGGCACTTTAGTGTTTTATCTATGCCTTTGTCTACGTTAAATGTGTTTTGTTTGGCCTTCACTTTACGCAGTGGGGAATATAAGAATCCTTCAACATCTCTGAAGTCGCCGAGTCACGCGCACAATAGACGTCAGAAATCAATGGTAAATGCTTTTCTATTGCAGAAATCGTAAAGCCTTGTTCATGCTCACATTACACACAATCTCGTGCTATATAAGAAATCCTTGGACAAAAAAAGATGAGGGCAGCCGGTTGATGGCCGCCATGTAATGACGCCGGTCCCAGATGATAAACAGTTGCTCGAATTTGTCATGATCAATCGCAAAAAAAAAAATCGCTTTCCCTTTCGTTCTTTTCTCTCATTCTTCCTCTTAAACAACGGGACCAGCCTTGACAACGTCCTCGGTGGCCTCGCTCTCGTACTTGGTGAAGTTCTCGCGGAAGAGCTTGCCCAGCTTGACAACCTCGGTCTTGAAGCTATCCTCGCCTGCAGTCCAGGCCTTGGAGGGGTTGAGAAGCTCTGAGGGGACGTTAGGGCAGGTCTTGGGAACCTGGAGGTTGAAGACCTCATAGTTCTCATACTCGACGTTGGCAAGTTCGCCAGAGTGGATGGCATCGAGAATGGCACGAGTGTACTTGAGGGGGCATCGCTTGCCTCCCTGAGCGAAACCGGCACCGACCCAACCGGTGTTGAGGAGCCAGGCGTTGGCCTTGTGAGTCTCAATCTTGTCGGCAAGCATCTTGGCGTATTTCATGGGGTGCAGAGCAAGGAAGGGCTGGGCGAAGCAGCTGGAGAAGGTAGCCTGGGGCTCGGTGACGCCGTCCTCAGTACCGGCCATCTTGGAGGTGTAACCAGAGATGAAGTGGAACATGGTCTGGTTGCGGTCGAGCTTGGAGATAGGGGGGAGAACACCGCGAGCATCGCATGTGAGGAGGATGATGTTGGAGGGGGAGTTGGGAGACAGGCAAGGAATCTTGGCATTGGAGATGTACTCGATGGGGTAGGCACATCGGGTGTTCTCAGTGAGGGTGGCATCGTCGTAGTCGACCTCACGGGTGAGAGGGTCGAAGACGACGTTCTCGAGGACAGAACCGTATCGGATAGCGCCAAAGATATCGGGCTCCTTCTCGGCGGACAGGCCAATGGTCTTAGCGTAGCAACCTCCCTCAATGTTAAAGACGCCATTGTCGGACCAGCAGTGCTCGTCGTCACCAATGAGAGCTCGGTTGGGGTCGGCGGAGAGAGTGGTCTTGCCAGTTCCAGACAGACCGAAGAAGAGTGTGACATCGCCGTTCTTGCCCTCGTTGGCAGAGGAGTGGAGGGTGAGGACGTTGTGCTTGATAGGCATCTCGTAGAAGAGGACAGTGAAGACTCCTTTTTTCATTTCGCCTTTCGAGAGGTTAGCGTCGTTTTCAATAGATTCGAATTCAGAAACATGAGCAGCGGTCACGCAAGCAAGGAAGGAAGGAAGGAAGATGAAAACTCACCAGCGTACTCAGTGCCGAGGATGACCATCTCCTTCTGCTCGAAGTTGATGGCAACGGAGGTACCAGAAGTCATACCCTCGGTGTATCTGTTGGCGGGGAACTTGCCGGCATTGTAGATGGTGTAGTCGGGGTGGAAGTCCTTGAGCTCCTCTCGTGAAGGTCGGATAAGCATGTTTCGCATGAAGAGAGCATGGTAGGCACGGGCGCAGATAACTCGAACTCGGATACGGTACTTCTCGTCCCAGCCGGCGAAGCCATCAATGACATAGATACGGCTTCGTGTGTTGAGGTAATCGACAGCACGTTCTCGGTTGATCTTCCAGACCTGCAGTGATAATATTGTCAGTCATTAATTCCAAAAGCTGAAGCTGTGCAATGAGATCATCCACAGAAACATGACAAACGGCAGCCTTTCCAGAAACGGTAAAGGCCAGCCGTGTCGGGAAAAGTCGTGGATGGGGAGAAAAGAGGGGCTTGTCACGGCCGAAGGCTTCGGGGGACGGGACTTGGTGTCTCGGTCTGAAGCCGTGAGCAATTGCCAGCGGGGAAGGTGAGCGTGTGAGGACTTTGCGGGGTCAAGGCCCAGCGATTGCCGATCCCATGACACCCTCCCTCAACTTTCTCTAGACCCTCCCCGGAAAGACCAGGGGAACATGCGAACCAGGTCCAATAGCGCTAGGCCAATGAACCACTAGACAAGTCCTCGGCCAAGCATCTACCAACCAGCGACCAGGCAATTGGGTAAGAGAATAAGCACCAGTGGACAAGCCATCAAAGCCATGACGCTCATGCTCCGGGTATCCTCGGAGGAAGGCCAATTGACGTCGCTGGAATGGAGATGCTCTTCCGGCGCGGGTCTCGACGTTTTGTTTCGGTTCGCTGGTCTTGGTTATGGGCGTAAGGCTCGTGATGAAGACAAATTTTCTCGTGTTCCCAGGGCTGGGAAACAGGAGTCAGGTAGTCACAGACGATCCGATCGTGTAGAATGTATCAAGGAAATTGCCGATTTAATTCTTACCTCAGGAGTCATGGGCTTGTTGACAGGTCCCCACCTATTTGTTCTCTTGTTAGTTTGTCTGCTCATGACGGTTCGTTTGCGCAACAGGCGGAACTCTGTTGCCGCTATCCGGGTCATCACTTACCAAATGTTGTCCTTGGAAGAAGCCTCCTCGACAATTCGCTTGTCAAGGGGAGATCGACCAGTCTTGGCGCCAGAGTAGGCAGTCAGGGCACCGCTGGAGGTGATAGCGGTACCGGTCTCGTAGACAAGAGCATCCTCGTAGAGGGCGGCGACTGAAGGGTTGGGAATCTGAGAAATCACATGTTAGTGATAATCTATTTCGCCGTTGAATGGAGAGCTTCTTACAATGGCGACACGGTCATAATCGATGTGAGCCTTGTCGTGGAGTTCCTGTTCTAGCTCGGTGTGCTCCTGGTGAGGACTGTAGAGCCCGTGTTAGTGAAACCGTCCGTGTGTGACTGATCAAGTATGATGAGGAACGTACGTAACACCGGTAGGGTGGAGGGAAGTCTTGTTAACGTTGTTGGGAAGCACTGGGATAAAGTCAGTATTATTATTTTTTGAAACTCGTGCAACGGTAGCCGTTTTGTTTGGTGCGCCGTCATAGAGAGAGTGGCAGAAGGGAGTAGTCGTGTGAGGGTATCATGACAAGACAGCTCAACTGTCAATGGAGGGACAAAGACAAGACTTACTCTTGAATAAACCGGTTCCTGGAGCCTTGATCTGTGTGCTTGGACCTTTGAGAAGTTGATTTGAATAGAGAGAAGCACTTCTTTGGACGGGGTCATTCATGGCTTTTATAAAAGCTTCACGAGCAGCTCGAGATTTGGTAGTGTACGCCCTGGGGTGTGAGGCTCGCGGTGTGCTCCTCCACAAGATAGATAGCGTCCGCTTGCCGGGGTCAGACCCGAGGATGGATAGGGACGAGGACGGATGGGGAGTGAGGCTGTGACTGGCAGAGACAAGCGCGTAGTGGAGCCGGCGAGGCGTTGCAGGTGACGGGCACGATATTATACCGGAAGAAACCTCTTGGTCTTGGTACAAGGTGACGGGATAGGACACCTGGGCCTTGGTCTGGGCTTGAATTTGGGGCCGTACCCGAAGACACGATCTGGAAGCCAGCTCTAAGGATAGGATATTGCGGGACGGAGGGGGTCACGAAACGTAACCCAACCCCGGTCCAAACTTTTTGAACAATGAGCAAAGCGTCAAGGTTTTGGCGGGGAAGACTAAAGACTAAGGCCCAAATCCAGGAAGATGCCGGAAGACGACAACGACGATAGCAGTGGTCAAGGTGTTCAATAACGGGGAAAATACATAACCAAAATAACTGGCTAAACTGGGTAGCAAAAAAAAATGGACGAAAGGATCCAATCCTTGGTTGGAGCTGCTGGTGTCGATGTGGATGTGGAGGATGCCGTGCGGATAGCGCCTTTACTTCTGGACGTATCGAATTGACGTTGTTGTGACGGCAAGATACGGTACGGTACGGTAGGATCACTGTGTTTCCCCAATACGGTTGATCTCTTTTCCTTCAAGTGGTGGCGGTGGTGAAGATTGAATGGCAAGCAAGCAGCTGATAGTCACGTTGTTGATGGTAAAAGGGGAAAAGGGCGGGAATCGTGATGACAACCATGACGGTACAGAGGTACTGTAATGCAAGGTCATATAGGTAAGTAATAAGGTAGTTTCCCTCCAGATATTCTTATATACGGACTGACAGCATACATACTGCAAATTCTCCAAATTTCACCTGTAACCGCCTTATAGTTCTGGAGACCAGACAGCTAAATTCACAAAAGTCTCCCAGGTCTTTTTCTTACTGTCCGAGTCGTGAGGCTATCGTCTTGTTCGTGATGCATTTTCAGCCAATGTGTCGTCATGATCGCCGGTCCCAGCTCAAGGAAGGGCCCCAAATTAATAAAATACCACAGCGACACGAGCGAAGCCCGCGATATTCCGGGACAAGAGACTCGGCTGCATTTCAATTACACATCGAATACTTTCTAGACCTCGTTTTGCATGCATGCATATAGGTACGTACATGCTTGCAATGCATACAGTACTGTTGGTTATACGACTCGCTGTTGACGTTGACAACCATATCTAACTGAAATGCTATGCCTGTATTATCGCGAATGCTTATACATGTTCTGTGGTCCGGGCCATCTACCATACATAACCGTGCCCCTGCCAGCTCGTAACTCGTAGCAAGGGCCAGGTCGCAGTTATCATCATATCTCACTATCATCGGGACAGTACGGGGATGGTTATCAATGAGCTCTTCGAGGGGTTCAAGTTGACGAGGTATTCGGACATTGAATTCCTTTAGGTTTCGGGACTAGGAGTGAGGCCTGCAACCCTCGTTGGTCTTTATCGCGAGGGTGTGCCCAATTGGACAAGGGGTTTGTTGGTCCTGGGTTGTCTTTTGGATTGGTACATGCAATACAGTTGATGGCATTTCCTTACTCGCTCATCTGCCTGCTCGTAGTGCATGGCGATGGAAAAAGCTGTACATGTTGCACATGCGGGTTGGCATTGAAAGGTGAATGTTACACCTCATTGGCGACTAATCGTCAAGTACTTTATCTTGGCAAAGGGAGGCAAGAAAAAACTTAGGACCTTTGTCCTTATAAATGACAAAAAGACTTTGATAGGTTTAGTACGTTTCAGCAGACCTTGGGCCAGCTAATTTTGGCACCTTGGCTTGAAGCCAGAAGTTTACTTACTCCCCGGGGCCTAGTAGAAAAAGCCGAGATTATAAAGGCGGGAAACCAATCTGCATCGAAACCATTGGGTTACGTGCAGTAACGCTTACGCTGACCGGTGCTGTCTCTCTTCCATACAAGTCAGCAGACTATGAAATTTGAAGAAAAGACCAAAAACAGATCATGGAGAAACAAGCTCGCCAAGGCTGCTTCTGGGGATGGGAAGCGGTAAGGAGCAAAAGGGGGATAACTCAAGGTGAGCAAGCTAGGGCTGAGATCCAGATTGCGGAGAAGAGGGAGGCACCTAGGCAGAAAAGAGCGACAACACCGAGCCTCACCTCAAACCCGTCGGTATACGATGTCTGTGCTGCTGAAACTCGTTGGTCACCAGACAGGAACAAACAGGGAGATTGTGGATACGGCATGGAGAGAAAAGGATCAAGGTTGACGCTACGGCTCCGCAGGCGAGAATGGAGAGCATCTGGCGTGTATCTGAATTCAAGCTGCAAATAAGTGCGAGATTGGTGTAGCTCCAGCTGCTGGCACTAACATGTGCTTCGAACCGGAAGAGTTACAATACATGGCAAGGCAGGATACATTGGGTACCTAGCTGATACGTCAAATACTAACCTAAGGTACCTATGAAGGCTGAAGTTGAGATGTTGGATGAAAACATGCCTTGTTTGCTGATGGTGTAAGTGAGAACGAAGCGGGTTGTAAATGACAGATTCAATAGGTATGTATGCAGTTGCAGTTGCAATTGTTCCTTCCTTCCAAGTTACCCTGGGGTTGGGCTACCCCGCGATTCACCAATGGCAGGTTTTATTGTTTGGGGTCAGGTATTCCCACCGTTGAAAACCGAGAGTTGTACCTTCCCCTTATCCCCCAGAACTTGAATGATCGATCTCCTGCAGGCGCCATCGGAAACCGCCAACTTACACCTAGCTTCCCTTCCAGCACTGAAGCATTAGGAGGAACCTAGGTTAGTAGGGAAGGAAAGTTTATTTTGTCAACCTGCTGATATAAGGCAATTCACAACTCATCTCGGGTTCCTGAATGCCGCCAGATGAATCCAAGGTACTAACTTTTGTTTCTTCCACTTAACTTCTGTTCTTAGATCACGACCGTCGTTTACGTCTTCTCAATTTCTTAAAGTCTGACGATGTCTTGTGCCTGGCACTAACTAGCACGACATTCAACTGGGACTCTATTTCCGTCACCTCGGATGAATTGTCGGTGTTCAGCTCTGAACAATGTGGAGGCTTCTAGACTCTGGCACTCTCGCTTACCCTTCCCTTGCGCCTTTCAACACCAGCCTGGGGATACATTTAGAACAGACTCTGCACATGACTCCAGTTACCCAGTCAAGATCAGTCATGACTTGAAAAAATTTCGATTTATTGAACTAGAATCCCAGGACCAGGCTTAGTGACCTGTCTCACTGACCCTTGTACTCGATTGTGCTCCTCTTTTGCTTCGCCCCGGCAACTCATCCCGTCGGTCAGTATCAGTTGTCAGGCAAAACAACAGAAAGTCACGATAATGCAAAAAGCTTCCCGTGGGTAGCCTCTACCGGGATCTGGGTGACGTACAGACTAGAACCTGCATTCCCTGCCTTTCTCCACATGACTCGAATTTTGCGATCGGCGACTGTGATTGGCCTCATGCTCACCTTGAATGTACACGCCCCTCTACCGGTTCTCACCTTTTCAAACCGTGTCTCTACAGATTCCGACATTATCCGAGTGTCCGTTTCTGTCCGTTTCTCCCCTCAGAGCCTCCATCTAAATTACGTTTTTGGGGCTGGGCAGCTGGGGTCCAAGAACTGCGTGGGGAAATGGGATTGCGGGGGCTGTTCTTCTCACAAGAGCAGCACATCACAGTTTAGGGGATAATGTCACACCCGGTACGACTGTTGCTCCCGTTGCGGGCGCCTGTCTACCATGTTTCGGCTAACTTCCTGACTATCGTGCTCCGTCACCCGGCTCCGTCCCCTCCGTATGCCTCCGGTATGCGATGTCAACCACTCTCGCGCACCTTGATCAAGCTTGCTATGCAGGTCCCTGTCCATACATACATGCTCAACTTCATGTTATCTTTTGAGATAATAAACTGATACAGGACGTAGCGTCGATCACTGATGTGCGTCTGTTGCAGTAAAACTAACATCCCCTTCCTCCCGACCTACAAATTCCCGTGAATTATCAGCGCAGTTCGCGACTACCTTGATCCTGGGCACTGCATATTGCTTCAGGTTTGATCATGATAGTGCAATATCAGGAACCGCTGTATGCCCTGGCATCGATCAGTACAGTATTTCCAAAGCTGATCCACCTAGAACCCAACGGTATTCCGTACACCTCCGTCCTCTCGGCAACCTTCCGAAAGGACTTCCGTAACGAGACCGTTGTGTCACCGGGGACTCACTCACCTTGGAATACATCAACACGACATACAGTTTTCTACCGTATCATGATGCATCTATCACTCCCCCAACTCCCGATCCGCTGGGCCGCTGCCAGCCTGCGCCGTACCGGGATCCGCACCCGCAACCGCGTCCGCAATACCTGTTCCCTTCCTTACATGGATATGGATATGCATCATTCTTCCCCATACTCATCTCGGAATTCCATTCGGTCACCGCTTCTCAACTCTGGAACAATGATGTAGCGTCCTGTAACGCTTTCCTTGGACCGTCCCGACTTTTCCTCGTGCTCATAAACCTCGCTAACAAACTTCCTTGCTCCAACCCCTCCATCATGATAGCCCATCAACCAAACGCCATCAAAGCCCATGCAAATATCCTCCTTTGGGTCTCCGTCCCGTTGCCGTTCACTAACTGACCTCGGAGACCGTCCATCAAAGTCGAGATCCCTGCAATATCTTGCAGCAGGAGACTGGGGTTACGTATCGTGAACTAAGGCCTAGATTGTCAATTATCGTGACTTCATGCAGATTTCTAAGGGGGTGTCAAGAGACGACGGCGAAATCTCTCCTCTTGCCGAGCCTGTGCTTTACACGATTCACCGGCTCTGAGTTTTCCTCTAATCATGGGCTGCCTCTCGACCCAGACCTCAGGTGGACGATAACTTCTCGGTTCGTTATTTTCGTCCATCTTTCACTTTTTTCCCTTCTGTCTCAGTATCATGATCTTGCCTCAGTTGCTTCGGCCCTCAATGTGCCTCGCCTCGTTGAATGGCTACTATAAGCACGCATGCCGTGTTTCCTGTCCCCTTGTATGGACCTCATTCTTTTCGTCTATCGGTTTCAATGGCAGCATTGTTCCCAACATCTGGCTTTCAGCTTGCTCTCTTTCAAAGAATGACATTTATCTTGAACGTGTGAGAGTCATGATCTATTTGCTGTATCAGGACGCCATCCATACCGCACATGAGCAAGACAAATAGGTAGTGTGTCATGATTCCCTTCATCCTCCTTTTTTTGTTTTCTCACTTGCTTGTCTATATACACTTGAAGTTCGGAGAATGTATGGCAGCCATCATAATATCGCCTACTGTCTCTTCTTTCATGTCATCATTTTCGATGTCCCTCTGGCGGGTAACACAAGCGGCCTTCCTATCATCCTATAATTCCGGCACCGCGTCCCTGGTAACCCCGTAACTTCCCCAGCGCCAAGCCGTCGAAACCGTGATGATTTGCGAAGATGATTGTGGTGAATGTCCATTACATTTCCCCGGTATTTTTGCTCATGGCGCGACCTTTATTGGTCTCACATAATCGCAACTGTGCGCGGATCGAAAACAATCATCATTCATTTAAGCCTCATTGAAGATGAGCTTCGTAATCTTGCCGATAGCAATGGTTTGTCCCTGTGCGTATATCATGTTAGCTATCTGATATCCGAATATTGAGGCACTCCCCATGACTCTTGCCGCCACGCCTTAACGGCAGTGGTCTCTTGGCCCTCTGGGGACGAGACACCCAAAAGTATGGGGGTTAGTAGAATGGGGAATGGGCGTGTTGGGGCTGGGGGTGAATAAAGCCTACCTGGTCTCGCAAGGTGAAGCGACCCATCTGGGGGTAGTCCTCGAACTTCTCCACGCACACAGCGCCTGCTCCGCCAATCACTTGCATACGGGCGATAATACTGTCGCCCTTCTTGGCGTGTGTAGGGGGGTTCTTGCTCTTGCGGTTTGTTCCCTTTTGAAGCTTGTGTAGAAGGGCTGCGAATGTTACCTCCTCAATGGCGGAGTGGACATGCAGCACGCAGTTGAAACCGGCAGTCAGAATACTCTTGAGCTCCAGGATACGGATTTGGGCCTCGAATTCGGCGACAGTGTGCACCAGTCTCTTTGGCGAGCAGAGCACGAATCCAGGCAGGATATCGTCCTCCTCGATACCCTTGAGCCTTATTCGCACTTGGTCGCCACACTGAGCTAGCTGAACTTCCTCTTCCTGCTCGCCGTAGACGGCAGCAGCTTCTACGTTGGTCTTGTTGGGCATCATGATCATGTTCATACCCTTCTTGACAACACCAGCCTCAATCTTGCCTTCCACCATCGTACCAAGATCGCGGTACTTGCCATTGATGGGCAACATGAAAGGGGCGTTGACCTTGCGTTCGAGAGCCTTCATGCTGTCAAGATACTCGAGCAGCGCGGGACCATCCCACCAGGGAGCGACATCCTTGGGGATGCGGGTCTTGATACCCATCATTTGCTGAGCGGCGATAGGTAGGAAGTAAACATCGGTCTTCAGGTTATAGCCAGTGCCCTTGAGGAACTGAGCGAGCTTGGTGGTACACTCTTGGTATCGCTCGTGAGACCACTCTACGGTGGGGTCGTCCATCTTGTTAACGGCAACGATGAGTTTGTTGACACCCTGTGTCTTGGCCAGCATGGCGTGCTCACGGGTTTGTCCACCTCTCTCGAAACCTGTCTCGTACTCACCCTTTCGGGCAGAAATAACGAGGATACCAACATCGGCCTGAGAGGCACCTCCAATCATGTTGGGGACATACATCTTGTGGCCGGGGGCATCGAGGATACTGTAACGACGCTTCTCGGTCTCGAAGAAACCACGGCCAACCTCGATGGTCTTTCCTTGTGTTCGCTCCTCCTTGTTCAGATCCATGACCCATGACAGGTACCAAGACTCGCGGCCCAAGTCCTTGGCCTCTCTCTTGTACTTGTCCATGGTTCGCTCATCGACCATACCGGTAGCATACAAGATCGAGCCACCAAGAGTTGACTTTCCAGCATCAACGTGTCCCATGAAGATGATGTTGACGTGCTCCTTGCCGTAAATTTCCTTGAGAGTCTCCTGGTCGACATCGGCGGCCTGCTCCTTTTCGACGGCGTCAACTTCTCGGGCGGCGGCCTTCTTCTCACCAGCGGTGGGACTGTTGCGACCAGAGCCAGGGCTTGGTGAGGTCTTACCAGAGGTCTTAGCGGTGGCAGCCTTACCGGCCTTCTCGCCTGTCTTCTCGATGGCCTTAACGGCTGTGGCCTTCTGACCATCCTCGGGCTTATCGGTAGGCTCAGCTTTGGGGGGTTCTTCTTGCTTCACGGGAGTAGCAGCGCCGGTTCCTGAGATGGAGAGAACCTTGGTCTTGGGCTTGGGACCAGAAGCATCGCCGCTGATGCTGATCACCTTGGGCTTAGGGGCGGTAGCGGCAGCAGACTGACTGGGGGCAGCAGCGGGAGCATCGGCGGCAGGTCGTTGAGCAATCGTGGGAGCAGCGGGCTGCTGAGGTTGTTGCTGTTGCTGTTGTTGGCCATACTGGGGATAGCCACCACCTGCTGCTTTGTGTTAGTATGTCATAGTCACGGATCTCGGCGGGCTGTGAATTTTTTATTTTTTTTTGGGCGCAAGTGTCATACCATAACCTTGGTTGTTGTAACCACCGTAACCCTGGTTGTACTGGTTGTAGCCCTGCTGAGCACCGTATTGGGGGTAGTAGCCTTGCTGATAGTATTGCTGTTGCTGTTGCTGCTGCTGCTGGTATTGAGGTGCATATCCTCCATATGCTTGGCCGGGCTGGAATGAAGCAGCACCAGGCTGGAAAGAGGCGATGCCAGGTCGGAAGCCTCCTTGCGCGGGGGCGGGGTTGTTCATGTTGAGCTGCTGCTGAGCCTGCTGAGCGAGGTTCTCATCCTGAGCAGCGGGATCGTCCTCCCAAGAATTAGGTGTCGCCATTTTGATGTGTTTGACGGCGGTGGAATGTGTCGCGTAGGTAGTGGGGGGTGGTGGAGGGGGAGGAGGAGG
>JAAOAN010000159.1:0-20506 GCA_013396205.1 Fusarium mundagurra
GAAGAAGAGGAAGAAGGGGGAGATTGTGTATTGATGAAAGCTGGTAGTGCTCAAGACTCCTCTACTGAGAATGGTGCAGAAAATAAAAAAGATGGCCTAGAAGATAAACAAAAGAGAGTAAGCAATCGTTCTGAAATTAATCGTAGATCTCAAGTAGTATCGCCAGACTACTTTTCTAGAAGGTCTTTTTTCCTAGCTGAGGATTTGATGACTTACCTCGAATAATGAAGCGCGGATGCGATGTTTTCTGAGAGTATTTGAGATATTTGAAGAGTTTTTGTGATGAGGGAGAGTGAGGTTTGGGTGGAAAGAAGATGGATGCGAGAGGGGGGTTAGCGTGGCACTGGCAAGTTTATGCAGAGTGAGGAGGGTCGGTGCCTCAGGCGGAGGGCAACAAGAACAGCTAGACTTGGCTCACCTGCAGAAGTACTTAGTACTAGGCTACGGGAGCCTATAATTGTATTCTTTTGGACTGGATATTGCAGTGATTGTGTTTGGGAAGCGAGTGTCAATGTTATATTACACAGCATGAACACTCCCTTCTCAATATATTTGGCAGATGTCGAGGAGGTCGAGATGATAGAGGCATGCACTACGGTCCCCTAATGACCTTGAGCTTTCCGTATGTTCCTAGAGGTATCTCGCTGACAATCCAACAGCCATGCTGCATCTCCTTCGAGAATTCCCATCCTCAATACCAAAGGCATCACAATAGGGGATAATAAACAGACCTCCCTTTCCAAAGGCACTAGCACACAATGAACAACACTCTTTATTCTAGTTTCTTTGACATCTTGTTCAATGAGTTCTTTTACCATTATTGTGTTCTGATGTTCTGCCCGTCTGTTCACCAAGCCGTCCCCTCTGTTCGCATGCTATTGTTCACTCTAGCCTTTCAAAACATTTTCCACTACCAACATCTTAATAGCATCCAAAAGTTCCAGGAAGAATATTTAAACAACGACACGCCTTCATTTTCATATATCTCATACGCAAACTTGATCAATTCAAGCACTCGTTTAAAATCACTTCAATCTTATGCTGCAAACAACATCAATTCCTTGTTCCAATCCTAAAGAGCCACTATATACTCCAGCCATTCTAATATAGCACATACCATCAGTTCAGATACCCCGTTCAATACTCTCACGATCTCCCCTAACATCTTCAGCATCAGATATCCCCCTCCAATAATACACCATGCCTCCTCGTTTCCACTCCCTCCCGCCCGAGATCCAGGGGATGATCTTACAAGAAGTCTCCCGAGACCCTTCAACCGCTGCATATGCCGCCGTCTGCAAAGCCTGGCAACATTTCTTCGAGCAGAAAAACTTCAAGTCCCTCGCCATCGATCAACACGAGCTCACTAGCTTCCGCGAAATCGTTACCCCACGACGTCAACGGTTCGTCAAACACATCTGGTATCGAATACTTCTTCCAGAACATAAGAGTCTACATTTAACTCCCGGAAGCAAGATCGCCGAAGATCCCAGGGTGCTGTGGAGAGCAGACAACCGCTTTACCGAATGTATCCTTAGACTGTGGGACATCATTTCTCTGTGGAACGCGGAAAACAGAATCACCCTTGAGCTCAGTGCTTTCTCATATCAGGATTGGGACCATGTTACGCAACCCGAGCGTATTTTCGAACGAGACCTTGAAGCGTACAAGGCCCACAAGAAGTCAGAGTCAAGAGAACCTTACCATTATGACAATCCTCAAGGACCCTACGTTGAACAGTACGGCTTTTGGGGGTTGCCAAACACGATTTCAGGGATACAGGACTACTGGCAGGCTTTGACGTATGAGCTTTTGGGGTGGAAGGATATCGAGTTCGTCACGGCTGCCCAGGACGACGACAAACGCGTAGCATACTTCAAAGAGGAAGATGCCATACTCCCTTCAGTCCCTATCGTTTCCAAGTTCCTTATACGCAACACGCAATTCCGTCAGTTCTGGCCACAAACTCTCCTCTACATGTTTGAAAGTTTCGATAACTTAGAAGACATAACCATCGAGCGATGGGCTTCTGGCACCCTCAAGTTGGAATCAGGATGGATCAAAAATGCCGCCAAATCACTTGCCGAGTGGCTCCCAGTCCCAGTCAAGAAGTTATCCGTCAATGGAGAGAAATGCGCGGTGCTTCATGACTGGGATCCATGTGAACTTGAGAATAGAGAAGCTCTAGGAAAACATCTCCGCCAAAACTCCAAAAGGCTAGAACACATGTCTGTAGTGGATATCATCGACGCCAGCCACTTCCTTGATATCTTCCGTACCTACGTCACAGATGAAGACCTGAGAACGTTAATACGATGGCCTTATCTTAAGACACTGACGCTATCAACAGATTTATTCGAAACGCAAAAGCGAAAAGAGATAGAGGAGTTGCTCTGCTGCGCAGCGAGAGCAGCACGCAAGATGCCAAAACTTCAAACACTCGAAATTAGAAGCATGGCAGATCCGCAAATCTTGTTTCGATACAATATAGTCAAATCTATAGCAGAGATAACATGGTCAGGCCCAGTTGTCAATAGTACCCAGATAATGAAGGAATGGGAGAAAACATCTACGGGGAGAAACAATTTTGGCATAGTAAATGATTTTTGAGTATACGCGGATGGGAATGCATTTACAAGGTTACAGGTGTTGTTTCAAAGCGTTGGATCGTGTTCATGATACCCATCACATTTTGCAAAACAGTTTAGGTAAAAACGGCAATGGTAATTGATCGCATGTCTTAAAGACTAGCCAACTCCATATAATGACTATACAGTGACAAACCCATAACGAACGCCGCGTATGCATCCAGTGCTTACACAAATATGTCCCATGCAACCCTTCTCTAAACATCGATCTTCTCAACACGAGAATCCTCTCCAGAGTGAGACTCGCTATTTCTACCCTTGTCGTTCCCGTGGAAGACGGCCTCGTCTCTCTGGTCACGGGTGATGTATCCAGGTGGAACCCACTTGTGACTGTTCCAAGGCTTAAGACCCTCCTGGCCATACATGAGATCGACATTCTCCAGGGTGAGCTTTCGAGATTCGAAGAGGAAAAACCAGACGAGAAGAGCGGCGGCTATGTTGGCTGCAACGAGGACGAAACCGAAAGCATAGTTGATGGCATCGGCAGCGATAGGAGAGAGGAAAGCAATCATGACTGTTATAATTGTTAGAGAACAGTGCCAAACCCAGAAAGAGCCACGACTTACAATTGCCAAGCCAGTTACCGGCAGTAGCGATAGAGGCTTGCTTCGCACGAGTACGGAGAGGAAAGGTCTCTCCTATGACGACCCAGGCCATGGGACCCCAGGTACTGGCGAAAGACGCGATAAACATGCATGCGCAGACAATGAGAACGATACCGACTGTGCTGTTGCCGACAGGGTCGATAGCTGTACCGATCGAGGCAAAGACGCACAGCCAAGCAGCTTGCCAGATGGCGCCGATGAACAGAGGCCAGCGACGTCCAAATCTCTCAACGAACCAGAGACCGGCGAAAGTAGTGGCAACATTGACAGCACCCAAGATGAGCTGCGTCTGAATAGGGTCCTCAATTCCAGCAGAGTTGAAGATGGTGGCTCCGTAGTAGAAGAAGTAGTTGACACCGGTCCACTGCTGAAGGAAGTGGATGAAAAAGCCGAGCATAGTGCGCCAGACAAGCTTGGGAACTGAGCTCCTGGGATCGAAACACTCGAGCCAGCCGCCCTGGCCGACCTGCTTCTCCTTCTCAAGGATGCCTCGCATTTCTCTCAGATCGTCCTGGACGAGAGGGTGTTCAGGCGTCTCCTTCTGACCGCGAAGACGTGCGAGTGAGGTCTGGGCACCCTCCCAGTCGCCCTTGGAAGCAAGCCATCGAGGAGACTCGGGGACAGCCAGGATACCGAGACCGAGAGGGAGAGAAAAGCCAATGCCGAGGCCAATGACGATTCTCCAGGATGCGTCGCTGTGGTCGATGTTCTTAAGACCGAGACAAACAATGTTGGAAACCAGGATACCGATTGTGATCATGAGTTGGTAGGAGGCGACGACAGCACCACGGATTTCGCGAGGGGCGCATTCGGACTGGAACATGGGAACACCGACAGAAAGGTTACCAACACCAAGACCAGCAATGAATCGACCCATCATCATATGAATCCACGAATACATCGCCGTGATCTGGATGACATTACCAATAATGAACAAGGCGACTCCGAAAGTCATGCTCTTGCGACGTCCCCACCAATCAGATGTACTGGAAGAACGTCAGTTGTTGTATTGGGTTGCGCGAGGGTCAAGGAGACGTACTAGGCACCAGATAGAGCACCGATCAAACTTCCAATACTCATGAGACTGACCATGGTCGACTGAATGATAGGCACAAAAGCCTTTTCGTCTTTTTGCTCATCGTAACCGGTTGCGAAGCGGAAGATAAAGTCTCGGAAGAGGAGCATAGAACTAATCTGCCCAGTGTCGTAACCGAAAAGGAATCCACCAATGGACGTGATGACGCCCAGCAGGATGGCCTCTATGCCGCAGTCGGCGCCATTGACCTTGATAGACCTGGGAGTGTTAGCCGTGGTCGAAGATGGGTATAGAGGGAGGATAGTAGACATACTTATGACCAAGCATGGTTACAATGGTGTACGACTGTGTCGCAGGGTGTAATGAGGAAAGAAATACAATAAGACTAGAATAAAGATCTATTTCCAAGAGGTATAGGAAAAAGGGAGGGAAGACGAGGTCTTTTATTCTTCAGATCCATTACCAAGACCAAGACCTGGGGTATATAAAAGAAGAAAAATAAAAACGGCCCTGCCCTGCCCTGCCCCATAAGAGAATTAGGTACCTGTAGTGGAAAAGGGTAACAGTCGGGGGTCCCGACAGGGCATGTCTTTCCGCTCCGCGATGGATGATGATGATGATGATGATGATGGAGAAGACGAGATGGGGGCGGGCATCATTTACTGAACTTGGCAGTCGTCATGGGGAAGTCAAGTCAAGCAAAGCCAGAGGCAGAGACAGCCGTTGTGCCAGCTGCAGATCACCTCACACTTACAGCACCCAAGACTCACTAACTCAGAGATGGACATTGTAAACAGAGCGTGGAGAGGTCCATGTTGCTTGTTAGTCTCTAACGAGGTTTGACGATAAAGGGCCGATGTCAGTGGCGTTGCTTTAATCCTTCATCATCTGGGGTTTCTCCAGTATCTTTCTCTCTCCATTCTCTGTCTGGCCTCAGAACCTGAACCGTAACAAGGCGAGGCGAGTAACGGGGGGAACGAGTCAGTGCAAAGTGGATCATCAATGATTGGATTTCTGGAAGAATGTGGATGCGAATAACCCCCTTGGCATGGGGTACGGGTACCCCCCCAAAACTTGGCGAGAATTTACTTTACTTACAGTGGATGTTTGCTCTCTAATTTTCTTGGTGTTGTAGAGTTTGGGCCTATGACGTAGCGTCCAAGGCACCGCAAGGTAAGCTTAAAACCGCCATGGGTGCCAGCCCCATTTTGGAGGCAGCGTATTGGTCGAGCTCTGGGCTTACGGCATCGTTCTCGGTGCGACTTGGACTGCGACCCGACGATCACTACGCGTTACACGATTCACTCTTCTCCTGTCATGACTTGTCGCGATAAAACGTTGGAGAAAAAAAACCTTGATTGTGTAGCGAATTCTGGGGTTGTTCTTGCGGAGAATCTCCAACGTCAACTCATCCCCTCATACTCACCCACAGTCACAGTCACAATCACAATCACACACTCACACTCTCTACTCGCCTATCCTTGGCTCAAGTTGCATTCATCGCCAAGTCCAGTGGGTCATCGAAACGATTCCTTGGCTCTGACACCAAGTACCGGCATATCATATCAACTCGATCTTTACCAAACCCAGCAGCACTAACCGGTAAACTCTTTCAGCTCGTTGTAATTCACTTCTCTCCAACGTGACCTCGCCTACAGTCCACAATCCCCCAGCCCAGCCCGTGGAATAGGCACCCCCAAATTCTTGTCGTCCGGACCCGCGTCTTCATTTCGGAAGACTCCTCCAGGACCCACCCGGGGCCGTGGAGAGCCGGCCGTTTACTCGGAGCTTCATGCCTGTCGCTGGAGAACGGACAGTCCATCTTGCACCGAAGTAAACGGCCCTTTTCCAACATATACTTGTCAAAATATCTCAGAGCCCCTATTTTTTTTCTTGGTCTTCCCCGGGCGGGCGAATGGACGCATGAATCCCCCACGGTCCCAGCAGTGAGAGATATCTGGGGACTCCTCATTCCCAACTCCGCGTTCAGGTACCCAGAATGGCGGAGATATGGAGCATTGTACTCTGTACGTCGAATTTGTGAAACACCAGCTGACTCTGTGAACGGACCCTATCAACGGCCGTAATTCGGCGATGCAGTAACATGAACGTGCTTGAGTAGTCGAAATATATCCCGTATTATCCTCTTCAAACATCCGACTTTTTTGTAGAACTATGAAGGATTCTCTTCGCGTGTCTTCTGAGCTGAACCTGTTCCTCGAGACTCAAGGTCAGTGCAAACTCGGTGAGTGTTGGTCCATGAAATTGCCAAGACACTCTGAAAAGAACGCATGACCCAATTCGCAAATGGGGCTCATTCGATTTGTTAGATCATGGGAAATGTTCGATTACCCCTTTGATTGAAATGCAGAAGATGGCCAAGACATTGGTGGAGAAAGGTATGTATGCAGAACTTTGTGAATAAGGGGTGATGTGAGTTATCAGCCATCCCCAACTCAACGTTGCAACCTATCACAACTCTATCTCTAAACCACATTTACGAGATAACTTACCACTTTCCAACAATCGAACCGTCAGACAATCTGTCTTGCCATTGAGTGATCACCGCCTCCAAGTTCCACTATATCTTGCACCACATTCTCGCGAAATCTATGTGCATCAGTGATACCACACAAGCTTTTGGTCACGCGGTTTCGCGAGGCGAATCCATGAGCATAAGCGCCCATATATCGTTTCTCTACGAATCGGAACGTGTAGATACTATCCCTTGTTGACATTCATGTTGATATCGGCTATCCTATCTTTCGATATCTTGTAGCACGAGACTAATGCACTACGCCTTTATTCGCGGTTATCTCCCGCGCTATATCGACTAAATCTCGGGAAGCTGAATTGGGCAATCTCCGATAGCTATTTCCAGTGCCCTCATTGTGTGTATGAGTTCGAATTTCGAATCATGTAACAGAGACGACCAGCTTCGAAGATGCTGGTAAAGTCAGCGGGCATTAGCTGATGGGCATGCGTTGTTTGTCAGGCTCTGCTAAGGCCGTCAGAGCGGGATCCCTAAGCTGATTAGAAATGTGTAAGCTGCGGAATGTCAACGATTGAAAAAGCGATGAATAAATGGTGGCCCAGGGACACAATCAACCAGCAAACTGCTACCAACTGTTGAGGTTATGTCAAGGATAAGTTGATTCTCTAGCTAAATGGAGCCCCGAGGGCGTTGTTTGTGCGTTGATAGCAGACGTGATGTGGCTCTAACATAAACTGACTGTAAAATCTGCAAATAATAAAAAAGTCTAGGTAAGCCAGGCGATTACTGAAGTCAGGGTGGAATCATTTCCGACTTCCTGGGGTTTAGGGTAAGTTCATATTTTTCTAAGAATCTTAATCAAGATCATATTTTTAGTCACTACTGTGCATAGATATAAATTACCATTCGAGTTTAGATCAATAGGCTATAGATTTAAGGTAATAAATAGCTTAGAAAAGAGACGAGTTGGCATATTTTATAAACCGTGAGTACAAGGTAAATGTTACTAACAACCTTCTCCCATTGTATCAGCTGAAGGGATCATCCATTTTGTTGACTCCAGCGTCTTCCTACACAAGTTGGGAGACCTTGGCTGCGACGGGTGAAAGCAGTCGAGCACCACCACAAAGAGAAACTAATCATCACGAGCTTCAAAGGACGCTCAGCCGTTGTCGATATTACACCATCTCCAAGATACACAGCGGGGAGGGGAGTTATAGAACAGAGCCAAATCATCCTATGTTAACTCTGCTATATTGAAAAGCTATGTCCGGGAACAAAAGAGCATGCATTTTTGTTAAAATTCGCTGTTAGGACCCCCGTCACTCGTGTAGGTAAGTTGAGTCTGGTGATCTGAGCCCGAGCCACAGGTCTCAGCTGCAAATTGTGACATGAAGATCTTTATATCGCACTGACATATCACGCCTCAACTATCACTTACACGAAGCAAAAGACTAAGATAAAAATCAATCTAACTCCTTTTGTTAAAGTCGTACTTGCGACTAATGCATACTATTTTACAATAACTATGCGTTTCATTCTGGGTATCGTTTTCATAACTCATTACTCCCTTAGTCCACCACCTTCAACATCTCGTACGCCTTGTGGCTTATCGCCTTCTGCACGATCTTGAGAGGCGTCATCTTCACCTTCTTCGTCTTCTGGGTGACGTTACTCTCATCGTCCTTCTCGACGACAACCTCCTCCTCTTCTTCCTCCTCCTCAAAACCACCGCCCTCCAGGAACACCTTCAGCAAGCCCTGTGAGTATCCGCTGACGAGGCATGTTCCATCCTCGTCAGCCTTGACAGGCTTGGGAGCCGTGGGGTCACCACCGTTTCCGGTGTATCCTGCTCGTCCGCCTGCGAGGTTCCAGAAGACAAGCTCGGGGAGTTCGTAACCCGCCTTTTCGAACTTGGCCTTGATGCGTTCGAAGGAAGTAGACCAGCTTGAGCTTGAACGCCCTTTGTAATCCCAGGGTCGGTTGTAGTGGGAGTTGGAGGAGCTGGCTTGGTTGAACTGCATGTCGCTGAAGACAAAGACACGCTTGATCATGTCTTCCTGTTTAAGCTTGTTCTCGAGAGCCATGGGAAGGATCAGGTCTTCAAAGACAGAGACAAAGTTGGTGCTCATGCCCCATTCCGATCGGTGCATGGCCCAGTACTTCTCCCTTAGAGTCTTGGTCAGATCGACTTCCTCGACTCTGGGGTGCTCGCTGAAGGTGATGAAGGTGCCAGCGAAAGGAGGCTTGGCCACCTCCGCGAGAAGGAGAGACAGACCGATAGCGGAATCGATCGGCGTGGTCTGATCTCTGAAGACAGGACCGTTCATGCTGCCAGATACATCACAGACCGCGATGCAGGAGTCCATTGTGCCCGAGTCCTTGATTCTCTTGACCAGCGAGTTCCACTGCCCGTCGAGGACCTTGGATTCGATCTCGGCGACCTTCTGATCAAGAAGCGAGTTGGCTCCTGATCGAGCAGTCGAACCGCCCGTTCGAACCTTATGGATCAATGTAGAGGGGAGAAGCGTAGCCCCAGAGATATTCGCCTTGCCTTCGGCGACCTTATCAAGGTATTTGCTGAATCGCTCGGCATCGTTCTCAATGAACAGCTTAGAGTACTGATTCATAGCCAGGGAGGGAACTCGGTCGTACTTAATGTTCTCGTACTTCTTGACGGTGATGTCTCGCTCAACGATCTCGAGCTGCTTTCGGAGGGCAGATGTGTCCTTGCGGTATTGCTCACGGGCGAATCGTAGATACTTCTCATGGTCGTCTCGAGGGCTTAGCATCGGGTGGTAGATGGAGGCTCGGGGGTATAGAATCTCGGCGATGGTGCTGACGATGAAGGTGTGTCTGTCGTGGAAGTGATCGGAAGAAGGAGCCCATTTGCCGCACAGCGAGATAGAGCGCTTGGCCTTGTTGTCTCCTGTGAGAGCTAGAATGTCCTTCTTTAGCTGTTCCGCGAACAGCCGAGCAATGGTTAGATGTAGAGCGCGGTATACAGGGTCGGTATCAAAGAGAACTCGTGCGGTCTCATGGCGGTTCTCTCTGGTCTCTCGCCTGAGTTCCTTGGGGTCGACCTTGTAGAGCCGCTCTCTCATCTCCTGTCGGGTTGAGTGAGATCCTTGGCCCCGGCCACGACCGCGGCCGCGACCTCTTCCACGTACCATGCCATCATGATGAACTCCCCGGAGTCTGCGGCCGTCGCGGTGACGAGGCTTCTTAATGCTCTTACCGCGGAGTATGCCAGGGTTTTCGGAATTGAGGACCTCCTTAGGATCATCGATCACAGTAAGCTTGTCGTTGGCCGCAATGGCCAGGATATTCAACATATCCTTCCAGTAGCCATGGGCCACCCCATTCTTCACGTCGAACTTGGTCGAGTCGTCATCATTCTCTTCTTCAACGAGAACAAGGTCATCGTATTCCTTCTTCTCGGCCTTCTTGTTGATGACCGGGCGACTCAGCCAGCAGAGGTTGGCGACGAGGGTCAAGGGATGGTTCTGTGCCAACCATCCGGCACAGCGGTAAAATACTATGCGTGAGCTCTTTCCCAAATGGATGGACCGAGAGTTGAATATGATTCTGAGAGTAGCAAGGGGGTTCTCTTCCCAGGCTCGGGTAAGGAGATCCTTCAGGCGAGGCCCAGAGACAACTTCCTCGAGTTCCTGAAAGAGATCAACAAGGGCGTCCTGGCTGGATCGATAAGCGAGATCGCCGTTCTCCGTGTACATCATGTTCTCGAGGTCCCGAGATGGCTTCTCGTTGTCGTAGTTGATCAGACCCTCCATGAAAGGGTTGGACTGGCCAGGCTGAGCTTCCTCCGCCTCCGGCTCCTGGGTAGGAGAAGATCTCCCCATAGTCTCAGTGTCCTGAGATGCATGATTCGAGAGTTTGGCGGCCTTCATGGCCTGTCGGATCTCGGCAGAGGTTGAGTTGGAGACGAGAGTGAAGGTCTCGGACTCATCAGCCTCAGCCATGGCAGCAAAATGATCCTCACGCTTATCGAGAGAGAAGGATGTATTGTGCCGACCGGCAATCATCTGACGAATACATTCTTCAAACTCAGCCTGGGGCAGTCTCAGGGCATCGTCGAAGGGGAAGAGAACGGGGACTGATGACTTGAGAAACCAAGGAAGGTCTGATTCCGATGAAGAGTCCATGATGTTTGATGACAAGTGGAAGCCTGTTGAAAAGAAGAAACGAATGTGGAAATAAGAAGAAGTGTATGTTTCTTATATACTGTCGGTATTTGAAAGTTGCCAAGGCTGAAAGTTACTTTTGTGTGTGTCGTTTTATGTTTGGGTCAGGACTGAGCTGAGTGGTAGAAATCGGTCAGTGAGTCAGATGCTCCCTCTGTAGGTTCGTTTCTGAAGGAGACGGGAACTCTTTTTTACAGTGGTTCGGTCTGCGAAATGTTGGTAGGCTTACGGCTGTATTGGTTGCATGCGGCTGAAGCTTGGTGCTTTGGATGCCTGGAGGCTGAGCTAGACCAGGAAGTCTATCCACATTGAACAGGGTACAATTTGGAAATCGCCGAATAATATGAACTGATCAGAATTTATTTATGAGAATCAGATTTGACTGGTCAGAAAATTGTGAGAATTATTGGTTCTGCTGCTCTACTTCTCATCATATGTGTTGGTTCAACATGTCGTTGTCTCTGAACACCCCTGTAAGTGACGTCTACAGCCCATGTCCTGGGAGTTCCGACAGGGGTCTTTGGCCGGGGGCAAGGGTGCTAAAGCTGGCCGCTTGACTCACCCGGGAGCTACGGTAGGTATGGGCCATCCATCATCTCTGTCCCGTTTCTCATAGTCGCAGATCGAGCTTCCTCTAATTTCTCTATAGCACTTATATCTACTAAGCTTGCGTTGCAAGCCTGCTAGCATTAGGTTCCTCAAAACTGGGATCAAATGCATCCAAGAGCCTCCCATTACCTTCAGGGGTATCACTTTGAGGAATATAGGGATCCTCAACACTTCCCTCATCTTCGTTAAATGGGTTCTCACCATCTTGATACATGAAACTGGTCACCTCCCGGCTAACATCCATCATCAAAGCGCCATGAACCCTGGCAAATCGAACGTCCACGCGAACAACTATTTTAGGCTGGTTTTCTGCATCCCGCTCGCGCCAGCCCAGCTTCTGCCGCATGTCTTGCACCAAGCTGTGATAGTCGCCACTATAGGGCATGAAGATCAAGAAGCTCAACTCAACAGACGTTAGAGTTGGCGATAAAATTTCGAGAACATTTATGACGTTGTCTTTTTTGACGATGAATCGACAGAGGCCGAAGTGTCGAAGTTGGTGCCAGTCGTTAACTGGGAGGATGCTTTGCAAAGGAATAAAGTGGTCTACTTCCTCTCCGTCGGGGTCGTGATAGTCGTCAGAGTCAGATTCATCAAAGTCGTCAACATATACAACATTAGTCAATAGACTAAAATGTTGGATATCCCTCGCCATAGCAAGTGTATTCCGCAAATGGTTACTTCGAAAAGAGCACCAGTTCATCTCACACTGGTTGCCGCAGTGTAGAGAGAGGTCAAGGTTCGCGAACCCAGGATGACTTAGGATGGTCTTCAGGTCTTTGATCTCGCTGTTCTCGGCGTCATCGAATATACGGCAACTGATCCCTGTTCGGAGCTGATTGGTGTCAATAGCCAATTCAGCAAGTTTGCTCTCTGGGTTCTCCCGTAGGTGTTGGGCGACTATACGACTGACGAGACAATAGCCGCGCCATTTATCCTTCTCCGAGCGATCCCAATCCCTCGCTTCGGGAAATCTGGAATGATTCTCTGTAAGGGGCCATCCACGCTCAATAGGGTAAATGAGACCGCGTGGGAGTGATCTGATAGTAGGCGTGAGATACCACGGCAGTGAAGGTTTTCCATGAGCAGCAGGACTAACTACCACTCTTCTCAGATTGGGAAACCGTAGTATCCCATACTTTAACGCATCGGCGTCTCTGTTGGTGGCAATAGTCTCTTGTTGTTCCTGCCATAACCTCTTGAAATGCTTGAATGCTTCTGCCGGGCTGAGTAGATGTTCCAAGGCTTCTTTGGCCTGGGTATGGTGAGGACTGTACCTCCTTATATCCTCGCGATTCTCTCGGTAGACGTGACGATACCATTCAGGAACTCCAGTGACCTCGCCGATATCCTTTTCTTCGTTATACCATGAGGTCCACTCCATTTCGTGGGCTGCATCAAAACGTGCATCGTCGTAGATGATCTCTGTGACCTGAAGCCGAAAGGTTTCGTGATCCGCAACTGCTCTGAAGACCTCTATATCGCGTAAATTGGGCGAAAGGAAGAGGCGGTTGAGACGAAGATGCGTGGCATCCTTGATATAAGTGCAGGTTTGGCGCAGATTTTTTAAGTCGATGTTGTGCAGTTCACATAATACTTGATTGAGCAATTCAGCTGGAAGACATCCAAGAAGCCCAGACGCTTCTCGACCGTCATCATTGGGGGTCATTTTCTCAAGTCATTGAGATAGTGAAGTCTTTAATCCAGCTGAACCAAGAGTCAAGTAGCTTCTATCAATTACGTGACTATTTGAAGATAGGGCATTGCGTGAAACTAGTTGTACAGTGGGTCAATTTAGAGGTCCCTTAGAGGTGTCTTAGTGTGGAGCTGACGGGGATAGAGCAGGAACGACATGTCGTTTCACGTGAGACCGTTGCAGCCTTGTTTCTTCTATTCCAACTACACGTCTTCAAGTGTTTACCCCTTTATTATCTTCTGCGTGCCTCCAATGCCTGAATATTCGTTCCGCGGTCGTATCGTCGAGTGACGAGGCCAATTGCAGTCCATTGCTCATCAGTCTCATGCTAAAGACTCCTTTCTTTGATGGCCAACTTCCAATTGTTCGCCGAGTTCTTTGTCAACTGCAGCGCCAATTCCTTGTTTCCCATCCTCCCTTTGTACTGTTGTGCCTTGTCTTGTATCTCAATGTGTCTCGGGTCTTGATGAATCGTTCGTTTACGGTCTCTTCTTTCGCGTTCTCTTCGTAGGTCATGTCTCTGTAAAGCCAGCGCTTTGGGGGCTACTCGTTCGTCTTCTCCTGTAACATGATCAAGTCTGGTCAGTTACAGTTTGTATGTATGTAAGGGGAGCCTCTCTATGGATCGAGGAGTGTCGATGCTTCGTAGGTCCTGTCGCAGCCAAGACAAGTGCTCTGACTGATGTGGCAGCGACCGGACGCGCAAGAATAAGGGGATGAGGCAGATCGAGTCTTTGAGGATGTGATCCTGTGTATATGTGTGTGTATGTTCTTCTCTGTCGTGGTATTGGCTTCGGAAGTTGTGTCTTCGAGTGTCGTCTTCAAGCGAAGGCCTGCTGGTCTGTCAGTTATGCTCAGATGGATATCAAGGTGATGCAGCAGTCGTGCTTCTTACTCTTGTCTCGCCGATAGGCTGTTCCCAGGTCGCTGCATCGTTGATGCAATGCTCTTCCTCTCTGATCGATGTCTCGTATGCCCACGGGCAAGCCGCCGCGCCGTCGTTATGATCGAGGAAGATGGGGATGACTGTTGCAGATGGTCGATGCACATCTTCTGCCTGCTGTATGGGTTCGGGGTCGAAGTGTGGAAAACACCATGAGTCCATGGCGGTGATACTGGGCAACTAGACAAGATTAGCACGCCCCAAGATGCACCGCTCCCTCAGTGAGGGAGTGATCCTCAAGACCATCGAGGTCATCGTCACCCCTCGAGCTCTGAGTTCCATGACTGTGTTCTGGTGGATGAGATTCCGATGTACTGGACGAAAGATAATATGGATGAACAAAAACAACAAGACGGCGATATCGTGATGACTTCTGGGGGACTAGTGGGGGCCCGAATAGTTTCACCAGTGGAGGGGCGGGACAGAATGGGATGCAGGCCACCGGCAACACCAAGCAGCAACACCACTTGGGCTGGAGAAGAGCAAGTGAATGTTGGCAAGGGCCATCTTTTCAATAATATCTACCTCCGAAAATATGGGGATTACGATTATATTATCTACATTTAAAATTTAGGTCGAGTGTCACGGCTGTATGTGCTAATGAACAACATATGAACATGACCATGAACATGAACATTGGCCTCGCTGCTTTCCTATGGATTTGCGAACAGATTGAGTGTTCGGCTTCGAGGTGATGCATGTCTCGATAGCTTTTAGTTCCTTCGTCCCACTGCACTGCCGCTCCTCCAACTTCTCCTGAGCCCCTCCACAACTAGGACCAACTCCTCTGCGGTGCCTCAAGAACTTGACTCCTGCAATGCCCTATCCCTTTCCCACAAGAAACTGAAATTCCCCTCGCCGGAGCAAATACTCTGTACCCTACTCCTGAGCATCACTGGCAGCGTAACTGGTCGTTACCTGGTCACCGGATCGTCTGGACTTTGTTGATTCTGCTCTCCTATAGGCTAGGGCTCGACGCGTCGGAGGCTATATCTTCTGCCCCTCTCGCGTATATCTTGCTCTCCTCTTTTCTCCCCCTCCGCAACAACATCTTCTCTCCCACTTCTCTGTTTACCCATCTCTACAGACATTCTTCTTTTCACACATCACAAAGTTTGCCTTCGAATATCTTCACTTGATCGTGTAAAAAGAGTAACTATCCAACTCCTAACCATCGTCACCCTGATCTCTGAAGCCATATCCCCATACCCAAACACCTCGACTTTCTGTTGATATCTCTCCCTTATTTTCTACCCCTTCTCCTTTCCGTTGCCATTACCAATCATCGCCATAAGAATGTCTCCTCCCACCACCAACGGTGATCGAGGCCCTGCCTCCGAGCAAGGTATTTGGGACTTCTTGTCTTTCCGCTCCGACGAGCAATCTTCTCATTCCTCCGACTTTGGCGCTGCCTTCGGGGATTTAGATTCTCACCCGTCGGACATGAGTCTTTCACTCTCCGCTGCCAGTGGTGAAGTGACCCGATATTTCGATGAGAGAGACGATATTATCCACGGGAAGCTTGCCAGTTTCGAAACTCAGCTCGACTTCATGTCAGATGAAGCTAACTTCCCCAACCTCACGTCAGAGGAACTCATGAGCCAACGCGAAGCTCGAGAGCAGGCTCATGCAGACCTGCTCAAACTCAAAGAAGAGAATCAAGCTAATCGAGTTCGATACGACGAACTCCGAGTAAGTTATTCCCAGTTAAGCATACTCATTATCTTATATTAACACTTTCACCTCCTAGGACGAGATCATTGGCTCGACTGATGGTAACCTTACTCCAACTCAGGTTCTAGCCAAGATGGAGGAACTGAGTCGGGTCGCGGTTGATCTTGAGCAGAGCAATACCGCACTGCGACGTCTGAGTGAGGCACAGGGCGACTCCTCGTCTAGAAGTGACGTAAGTATTTTCCGTCTCTTATTGAATCAGATGATTAACATTGAACTCAGGGGGACGATGAGGCTTCATCAGATGAAGACTCAGATGAGTCTAGCGTTCGTGAGACTACATCGGAGTCTGACAGCAACGAACCAGGGGAATAGGATCCCCCTAATTCACCAGCTGACTCTTCTTCTGAGATTGAGTCCCAATTTGCTCCCCGGTCAGATGGTAACTCTGCTGCCGATGGCGGCACCAATGATGCATCTATAACCCACCAAGTCGCTGCCTCTGATGATCAGGATTCCCCCACCATCAACGAGAATGGAACCATCCCTCTTCGTTCAGACGACCCGACCTACAAGATCGACGTCAAGTCAGTGTTCGATCCAGACGAGACCGCCGACTCTCGTCGAGTTCTTCTCAATAAGATTCCGCAGGGAACTACACTGACCCAGATCGCCGATGCGGTCTGTGGTGTCGGAGGTCTAATCCGAATCTCCATCATGGACAACCTTGGGAACAGTGGAACGGCGTTCAAGGTCGCGTGTGTAGAATTTCGCGACTCCGCTGCCGCCAAAAAGTACGTCGCCAACATCAAGGCCAACGGTCTTGAGCTTATCAACAGCACGGGACGCTTCTTCAACATTGAAGTCAAGCTTATCAACTCAACCTCGTCTTACGACTCCCGCCATGGGCACCCTCTTGAGTATGGTGTCGGCTCTCACAGCGAGCACTCTGGACGCTGCATCACTCTGGAGAATTTTCCTACCTCTGCCATTTGGCACCTCTTCACTCGATTTGGAACAAAGTACATAATCCGTGCTTCCTTTCTCCCGAATAACAAGCAAATGAACGGCAAACTGTCAGTTGAGTTCTCCAGTGTCTTCGAGGCTGGGCGTCTCTGCTACATGATTCTCAACCAAGTCTTCCTGCCCTACCATGGGCCTGCTGCTCAGATGGGTTTTGGTCCCACTCCCTCGGACCGCGATGTTGAGGAACTCACCAGTTCCGTGTCCAACACTATTGCTTACGTCTCCCCCAAGCACCTGTCCGATGCCTGGAATGTCCAGCCATTTAACCTATTCACCCCGTCGTCTAACTTTGCTTACGGAGCCCCCATCCCCCGACGTGCGGTTACCAGCCGTACCTCGTCCATGAACGTGGAGGTGGTCTCGCGCACCCCATCGATGAATGTCGTTCCTCCCACCCATTCAATGAACCTAGAGGTTCCTCCTACCCCTTCCATGAATGCGGAGGCATCACGTACCCTGTCGACGGTGGAGATGTTGCAAAATCCGTCTCAGTACACAGGAACAACTGTCGTCCCTCACATCCTCGTCCGTGATGACAAGAACTCTCCTGTCCTCCGGGACATTCAGATGACCAACATCACTTTCAACTTCGTTGATGGGCAGACAAAATATATCATCGTTAAGGGCCAGGTCTATTCTCGACATATCAACGGTGATATCTACACCAAGCTCGACGAACAGGAGCTCATGAGGCTCAAGCAAGACAATGTCCTCAAACCCAACTGGGCTCCGTTCTGGATGCACTACTGTGAGGCGAACGAGATTCCCTACCTGCCCAAGTATGCTGAATACGGGCGTGTCGCTAACATCCGCCGTAACCTTAACAAAAAGTTCGGATTACCGGAGTCTTGGAATCCGGAGCGACTCACCACCATCCCTAGCCAGATCAAGGCTTATCTTAACCCCAAGTCTCGTAAAGTCGTGTCGACCTCGGAAGCCGAGCGAAAGTAATCTACACAACAAAGAGTTGCGATATTGCGCAAGCTGATTATCTACGGATCAGCCGTGTTCCCCTGAACACTCCTAACAACGGTTCAGTTCTACGAAAACTGACACACCACGAACGACACAGTACGGCCGGACATGTTGCCGACAAAGGCAAGGGGCGATTGCGATTATTTACGGAATGTTTTGACGCAGGTATGGGACATTTAATCCAGGGCATTGCTATAAGGGGATGGGGATTTGTATGACATCTTTTTTGGGCCCAAGGAATCAATCAATCAAGGAATCAATCACGGAATCAACGGTAGTTTACGGTACTTTAAGGTAGTTCAATGTAAATAAGTCATTTGACACAAAATGGGGTATCTCTAATGCTATGTATCTCCGCCGTGACCGTGTGTGCTTTTGAAAAGTAATTACGCCTTCGCCCGTAATGATAGGAATCCATCTCCAACTCCATAGCCAACCTTGACTCGTTGTTTTTTCCTCATCTGTAATCTTCTGCTCCCCACCCATTCGCACTCCAGTTCTTAGCCCTCTTCTTCGCAGGCGGTTCCTCCACGACGAAAAGCTCATCGTCTTCATCATCCTCCTTACGTGGATCTGCAGCAATGGGCATTCCAAGTTCGTCTTCCTCTCCGCCTGCGAAAGCTTCACTGACGCTTTTGAACTGTTTTGCGGGAATGCCCCATGACAAAGTAGTTTGTTTCATAGACTTCTTCTTTGGTGCGTATGACGGTGCAACGGAGGGTTGTTTGGGAACTGGCTTTGTCGCCGGTTTGTCTGAGCGCTTCCGCTTCCCGTTGCGGAGGTACGCTTTGATGAGATCTTTGGGGAGGTTGGATTCTGGCTCCCAGGAAGGGTTTTGGTCAGGCGGCCAGTCGCCCTCCCAGCGGACCAAGAAGTAGCGTACTAGACCTTGGCCTTCGACATCGTAGAGTTCCATATCTTCGAGGCGTTTAACCTCCCAGCCTGGTTCATCTGTCTCTTCTGGATCTTCTTTGCTGGGGTCTTCCTGAGGAACTGGTTCTGGAGCCTTGGGGATGCTGCTTTTAGGCTTCGACTTTGACTTTGGAAGTTTCTTCTGAACCGACATAGCCTCTTCGATGAGACGCGCTGTTTGGGTTTCTGGCTCTGGGTCTGGTGTCTCAACCCCCGAGTTAGAGTATGTGAGTGACTCTTGGGGAGTCCACTCTGATGCTGAGCCTGTGCCTTGAGCGCCACCCAATAGCCTGTTAGAAGGTTGTGCTTTCTTCGAAGAACGGCCAAGCTTCTTCTTGCCTTCAGATTTGGAGCGTATGCTCGTTATCTGGGGCGTGCTTTGTCGACTCGAGGTCCCTGTTGACGAAAACGACTCGAAATGTTTGCCTTTGGTATGGCTTTTCTTTGGGACATGGGACTCGGCTGCTGACCCATGCAACAGATCCATCTTAGTGTCACTGAAAGCACTTTCTGAGTCCTCAGCAGTCCCTCTATGCTCATCCAGGCCCGGATCATCCGTCTCAGCCGAATCACCAGTCATTTCCCACTGCAACTGTCTCGCCGGCCCCTCGTCATCCGATAACCCCTCAAAGTCCTTTAACCTGTTCTTCGTGGGGGTCTTGATTGTCATGGCACCCTTCATTAGAACAGCCTCATCGTCTTCTACCACTGCAACAACAGCCGTCTCTATCGTACTGTGCTTGGGTGGTCTACCACGCCTCTTTGGCTGTGTAACCTGTCCAGCTTCCGTCTTCTTTTTCTCTGTCGTCTCTTCTTCAAGTTGTTCTTCCGTATTCTGAAATTCCCACTCTTCCAATTTCCTCGGTGAGACGTATTCCAGAATATCCATTGCAGGAACCAACATCTGCGCCGCCGGTAGGTCCGTCCATGACACGATGTATGTCATCCGTCTCGGAAGAGGGAGTCCATCTGCAGCAAGCCCCGGCGAGGGAAGGATGATTCGCTCCAATATGTACGCGGTCGAGTCTTGGGGTGGTAGCAAGCTAATAGGTTGTAGTGGAGGGCCACTTCCAGGCACATAATCTCTTGGTTTAGACCGAAGACGTACTTCGATCCGAGATCTCTTGTGTTCCTTCGGTTTTCGTTTTTCCGACTCGTCTGGCTCGAGCTGCTGCTGGGGGGACTCCATCGCTCGTGCGCCAACGCGAGTCCGGCGACCCGCGACGCCAGTTCTAGCAGGATTGCAATGGAAGAGTCGCTAATGCGATTGGGTGGGTAAAATTCATAGGTGAAGGAAGAGTCTGGGGCAAATTAAGCAAAAGAATTTCCGATCTATGTCGTCGGCGTGTTCATAAGAATAAATCTGTTTAATGAACTGTTCTCAAACGCGGCTTGTATTGTAAGAGGCTGGCAGCAGGCCAAAGAAAGAGCTGCTACCCGATGACTAAGCCAAAGACAAGGTTAACAAAGCCTAAGACAACATGAAAGGGCATATAACTACCTTCGTAGGTATCTTGTGTTTTATTTAATTTAAATAAAGGGAATTTGAAATTGCTTTTAATTAATAAATACCTTTTATAATATTTATTAAATTATTAATTAATATACTCAATATTATACCTAAGTACTTAAGTATATATATAAAGAATAATTATCCCTAGCTTAGTTGAGGCTATATAGTCC
>JAAOAN010000160.1:0-153859 GCA_013396205.1 Fusarium mundagurra
GATGAGAAGCTCCTTATCGAATGAGTGGAAAGGAATTGGATGGCATTAGTTAATCGATTGGTTTGCTTTGACCCTTTCTTTTTCGGTCGTTAATCTGAGAGGACGCGTCCCCGCCTCTCGCAGCTGATATGTGGTCGATTAAACCGACCAATCATCGGCAAGTCAAAACCGAACTGTGATACGACGAGATATTCATGCAATAACGAACAATTTATTGAGTCTACTTCATTCCCTTCTTATCTGGTATTCTACAGTTCCCTATTTTCTATCTCTAGATAATTCTTATCATCAAAATGGGCAATTCAATATCTTACACCACTTCAGACTGTCACGTCAACCTCCCAAACTCTGGATCTCTCAAAGGTCTTCAGTTCGATTCCAAGTCCCGTCGCTTCGCAGGCGTTCCCTACGCTCAACCCCCCGTCGGAAATCTACGATGGCGAAAACCTCAACCTTTTCCAAAAACACATCGATACCAATCTTTAGATGGTTCGCCTTTTGATGCGACGCATTTTGGACCTGTTTGTCCTCAGGCGAATTACTCCAAGAACGTTAGCGAGCATATCCCCAAGCATGCATACAGCGAGGATTGTCTTAGACTTAATATCTGGACGCCTGTGCCTGATCCGAACGAGCCGAATAAGAAATGGCCTGTTATGGTCTGGTTCCATGGTGGTTGGTTCCAGGTTGGAGATCCAAGTCAGGAAGAGAGTATGGACCCTACGGAACTCATATCAACTGGTGGTCTACAAGCTGTGTTTGTAGCTGTTGGTTACCGACTAAACGTTTTTGGCTTTCTTGCTGGCAAGTCTCTGCTAGAAGAGTCTGGTGGCGAAGCTGTCGGGAACTATGGTCTTTGGGATCAACGTCTCGCTATGGACTGGGTATACGAGAACATCGCTGCCTTTGGAGGCGATCCCGAAAACATTATCCTGGCGGGACGAAGTGCGGGAGCTTACTCTGTTCTTGCACAAGCACTCTATGACTTCCGAGGCAAAGAATCGCATAGTCGTTTTACAAGAATGATCATGTACTCCAATGCCATCCCAACACAGCCCAAGACTGTTCAAGACTGCGAGGAGCAGTTTGATGAGCTCTGCGAGTACTTCGGTATACCTGCAGATATCAGCGGTACAGAGAGACTCCGTAGTCTGCGAAGTATCAGTGCTGATGATCTCTCTCCCGCTATTATGGAGCTGAAGAATCATACCTTCCGTCCCGTCACAGACGATCTGTTCATTCACTCGGGTATCTTTGACTACTATCGCGACGGGTCATTTGCGTGTGAGTTCAAGAAACGCGGACTCAAGCTCTACATCGGCGAAGTGCTTGATGAAGATACCCTCTACGCCGTCACAAACCCTCCCGATCCCAACATCTCTTCCCTCCAGATGCAAATATCCAATTACTACCCTCCTCACGTCACAGATCGTCTCCTCAAGCATTATACCCTTCCGCAAACAAAAGACAAGAAAGCATGGCAGCAGATCTTTGGACGTATCATTGCCGATGGCCAAGTCAGAGCTCCATCGCGATACCTCGTCGATAATCTGGTGCGCAATGGCGTTGAAATCAAGAATGTCTGGAGATACCTCATTGCGTATCGCTTATCGTTCATAACGAATGAAGTTGCTCCAGCCTCGTTTGGTGTGAGCCATGCTATGGATAGGCCTATATGGAAGTAAGTCATGAGCCTTTACGCAGATCACCATAACGCAAACTTGCTAACATACTGCAGTTACTCTATTACTCATGGACCAACGCCTGCAGAGAGGGATCTTATGGATGCATGGATAAGGGATCTCAGAGCCTTTGTTAATGATGAAGAGGGATATACTTTTGGCACTGAGCTGACTACAGACTACAAGGTTATGCAACCACAGGGGACTATTGCCATTGAACGAGATGGACGATGGGAAGAGCTTCTACAAGTCATGGATATCTTTAGCGCATGAGTTTAGACCGCATAGCTACATTACTCTAATAGCCTCTCTAAGTGATATCGCAGTGAGATGGTGTCAGACAACATGCACTTGAAGGGTGTATGAGCGTTCAGCCCAACGACCGACGTCTCTTCTTGGACATCAAGCCAACTGACTGCAACAATCGGCGCCCAGCCATCGAGAGCATCATAGGAACGGGTGGGAACGGTCCACTCTTTGCCCAACCACCCCAGGGCTAGCCTGGCACCCCAGGTTTCGGACATGGAGCCGAAGTAGAGTGGAAAACGAAAGTCCTTCACCTTGCAGCGTAAGAGCCATGGTTCAGACCCGCGAGGAGGGGCACCCAATAAGAACTAGCCAAAGCTGGGTCTAGAGAAGGAGCTCCAGCTTTCATCAATTCCTATTGGAGATGCATATCCCCAGATTCCCCCACACTAGGTACCCCAGGTTATCATTCTCATCTCAAATAAGAAATGCAGACTGCAGGTCCTTTTTGTTACCATGAATCAACCACTCAACTCATGACTATCATGACTACAGTCTACAGCTGCGTCGGCATGAGGACATCCCGCTTCGGTTCAAGGGACTCCACTTTGCCGCAAGATTTCCATGACATCTTACTACATTTCTGCATCTTCGGGATAGTATTATGTCAAGATGCCGCTAAGAACTGTAGTATACAGGACTCTTTTAGCCGGGGAAGTAGTTTCAACCAATAAATACACTGGTTCGTTTAATGGTAAAATGAAATAAAACGAAATGAACTGAATAGACCGAGAAAGCAGGTCGTGAAAGTCTACTATAATTCTATAAAAGGTCCATTATTGCCTGATTCCCTTGACTACTCCCCACACAGTAGCGCTCGTTCCTTTATAGCCCTTCACCTTTAGGCTCACAAACCCTTCATCAACGCCTACCAACAATGAAGACTTCCCTGGCATTTGCTTCTGTTACAGCCTTGTCCTGTACCTTGGCTACCGCCGCTCCGCCTTCCAACTATCTCAATTGGAAGACGTTCAGAGCTAATGGAGTCAACCTCGGTGGCTGGCTGCATCAGGAAGCCGTGATCGATCCCAAGTGGTGGAGCCAGTACGCGCCTGGTAAACCAGATGAATGGGACTTCTGTGCAAAGCTCAAATCGCAATGTGGTCCTGTTTTAGAGCAGCGATACGCCTCTTACATCACGACCAAAGATATAGATACTATGCTGCAGCCGTTATCAACGTCATTCGAGTGCCGACTGGATATAATGCTTGGGTCACTGTTCCAGGATCCCAGCTTTATAGTGCCAATCAAGCTCGCTTTCTTAGAGCCATATCTGACTACGCTATCAAGAAGTATGGCATCCACGTCATCCTCGACATTCACTCGCTCCCTGGAGATCTAAATGGCATAGGGCTGGGTGAAAAGGAGGGTAACTATGGCTGATTTCAGAACCAGACCGCTCTTGAATATTCTTACAAGGCGATTGACGCTGCCACCAAGTTCATCTAGGAATCCGATGTTCCCCAGGGTTTCACCCTGGCCCCGATCAACGAACCGGTCGACAATCGAGATATTACAAAGTTTGGCACCCCAGATGCATTAAGTGATGGAGGTGCTGCTTGGGTTCTTCAGTACTTCTAAGGCGTCAATTCGCGCGTTGAAAAGGTCAACTCCAAGATACCCCTCATGCTTCAGGGTGGCTTTCGGCCCGTCGACTACTGGGCCAAGTACTTTGCTGCCAACACTAATCTCGTCTTTGATGTCTACAACTATTACTTCGCCGGCCGCCCGACTACGTGGCAGAATCTGGCTGGATTTATCTGCAGTGATGCAAAAAGCACCGTTAGTACTGCTTCTCCAAAGTTTCCCGTTTTTGTCGGCGAGTGGTCCATCCAGGCTGCCACCAACAACACGGTTGCCAGTCGGGCGCGGAATCTCAACACTGGCATCAAGGCTTGGGCTGCGTATACGCAAGGAAGCACTTACGGGACTTGGAAGTTCTTTGGAAATGAGCCGGTTGATGGCGAGGGTACTCAAGGCGATTACTGGAATTACTCCGACTTTGTGAAGATGGGTATAATTAACCCGTCGTCGAGGGCTACTTGTAATTGAGACGCCTCGGGTGCTACCACTCTGATACACAGTACACTTATCAATACACTACACGTGTCGCGGTCCTAACCACAAAAATGCAAATTGGGTATAATGATCTCTAGGCCGCTATCACCTCACGGGAACCTGAGGAGGGCGACTATGAGGATACTATCGCCCATGTTGCAGTCTCAGGCTGTTGGTTACTGGTCTTTGATCGAGAGTCGTTTGTGGATGAAGAAGCGCTTCTCGTGTTTCGAGATAATAAGGGTAGTGTTGTCAGACAATCATCTGAGACCAGAGGATTTGGAGCATATTCCTCACTATGTCATGCGTGGATCCATCACTGAATCAGGATTTTGGCGTGATTTAGAAATTAGGAAGAAGTGTAAGATGAAGGGGAAGATCATGCAAGAGATTTTACCTAGGGCCATGGCTAAAGCTGGGTGTCAACGATTTTATGCAATACGTAATGGTAAGAAGGTCGATATCGTATTAGATGCGGCTCATTCTATTACAAAGTCATTCTATACTGAACAAACTGACTCTCAGCAAGAGTATCATAAAGCTTCCGCGCAGCAGTATTATCATGCTTGGTAACCCACTGCACCCTCATAAATCCCTTCTCCCTCGCCACATCCGCAACAGCCTGCGTCAACTTCCTCCCAAGACCCTCCCCACGAACTTCGGGATCAACAAACAAGTCTATCAAGTCAGCACCACTCCTCACAACCAACCCAAACTCTCAACTTACCATTTAGCAAAAGAATCTCCTTCTCGCTCCAAGGCGTCTGCTCCGGAAAGAAATGCGCTATCCCAACTAATTTCCTCTCCTCCCCTTTAACTTGTCGCACGACCAGCGCTTGCAGTCCATTCTTCTCTTCGATGATGCGATCAAAAGTTCGCGCGTATTGAGCCTCGTCAATCTTGGATTTGTAAAAGTCGATGTAGGCGCGGAATAATTTGGACCATTCTTCGAAGTCGCTCCGGACTGGCTTTTCGATTTGATAAGTTGCTGAAGACATTGTGGTGATGGTTTGAGATGAAGGGCGTTATCGATGAGGGGAAGTTTTGAGGTTGAGGCGCTGTTTATTATCCAAGGTTCGTTATCGGCTCCGAGAGGCCGGTTCCGAAGACTCGGGCCGGTCTGGGCTATGAGACCGGGAGTGTCACTGGCATAATAGCGCCTTTATCGCAATCAGTGTGAGTCAATTGACTTGTAAGTGAAGGCTAGCGCTAACTGCCAGAGACTTAGTCTGGTCAAAGTCGCTGATACCTGTATTGGCTGTCTCAAAATGGTGGTGGAGGAGATACCAAGCATGATGTCATCAAGCATAACTCCGCTTCTGGCCTTGAACGATATTGCACAGACAAACCAGGTCAATATCTGACTTAGATGGACTGAAAGCTTTTGATCACATTGACTCAAGGGGTCAGATCCTTCTCATACACCTACGGACTTCGGCCAACGGATCTCATTCAGCGTCGTATGCTCAAGCGCATCTCGTATAGAAAGCGGGACGGGTTCCGGATCATGACCCGAGAGGTACGGGAGGAGATCCTTCCGCGGCAAGAATCCTCGTGGATCCCTTCGGAACATTATGGCCGAGTACTATCCGTATACTGGGCTCATAGCCTCATACATCTCTTTAACCATAGCTAGGGGAGGGAAAAAAAACTCAGGGCCTTGATCCTAAGTGGCAAAAGTACTTAGATAACTTAGTCTAAGTTTAGTATAAGTTTAGTATAGACTTAGAAGATACTTTGCTGAGTTTATTTTGACACCCATGTTATGGTTCGCTGTTTTCTTGCCCCCGGAGGCATAGGAAGTACTTGTGGTCAGAGACATGCATATGTCCCCAATGTTCATGCAGAGTAACGGTCTCTACAGGCGACTCTAGGCCACAATCGGCAGGTAGATCCTCCAATCCATGTATGAGGTGAGATTTAAGTGGTATAAATCCCTATGCAACATCGGTTGGATAGAATTAGGAATGTGGTTAGCTAAAGGATCCAATCCTAGTAATTGATAAGTCACATACGGAGTAGCTACATCGCTATATAAAAGACACCGACGAGCCGAAGATCCTCTGTCTTTCCCATTCCTCACTCACATCACAATCATCAAAATGCAGTTCTCCATCTTGAGCATCCTGGCCATCGCCACCGTTGCCATCGCGGCTCCCCAGTCGTATGTTATTCCCTCATGAGTAAACCTCTTGAGAGTCCGTTGCTGACTTTGTATAGTGCCTGTGAAAACGGCGGCCTGTTCTACTCTGACCCAAAGACTCTTGAGCCTTGCAAGTCGGCCTGCGCTGGCGGAACTTGTGCTTTCCAGGGTACATGTGCGACTGACCCCAACATCCCTCTTCTTTGCTTGGCCAAGTGCACTTGCTAGGCGGTTTAGCAATGCATAGTGACAAAGTAGATGGTTTATGAATAACGAGGATTATTTGTCATAGGAACAAGCAATGGCCAAAATGAATATTGTTTTGTCTCACAAAAGCTCAATGCGTATCACAAAAGTTCCACGATGCTGATATCCGCACCAACTTCCAAACTTTTCTCGTTAGGTAGGTATAGTCGACTATTGAGGTCATATTTATCCTTCACCTCCTGAATGAGAGCAGAAGAAGGTCCTCAAAGCGCGAACCACCAATCTCGGGCCGTTGTAGCTCTGTGAACTGACTCAACGTCACCAAATAAGGCCCTGGTACTTTCCACGCAGCAGCCTCCCAAGCACTCTCACTATCCGCATCCCAAAGCTTTGTCCGCACATCAAACGGCAGAGCCTCAACACAAAGTGCATGCATCGTATATCCTCTTCTCAACGAACTATACACGGCTAAGAGAATATTGCAGACCATTATAGTCCGTCTCACATTCTCAGAGAATAACCATGCTTTCCAGGGACTTAGTGAGCTTGGTAATTGAGTCGGTGCATGCTGCCATAGTTTATGCGTAAGAGCCCACATTTCTTCATTGTCGCGTTCGATGTCATCTTCGTTTGTGTCGTGACACTCCAGGAGACGAACTATTTGCGCGAGGCTTATTGCTTGTGCGTATGCCAGTGTGTCTGCGAATGTGCTGGTGCGTTTTGATAGACGAAGGAGACGTCTGATTGTGAGGCGGAGGGTATTGAGGCGGCTGCTGGCGAGATATTCGCCGCCGATGTAATAGCTGTAGCAAATATCGCGGACCTCTTTGAGTGGCGCTGGTACTGAAAGATTGTATAGTGCAGAGTGAATGAAGGAGGTCTTGCCATGCTCAGCAAACTGGCTTGGAAAGGATCGAAGAATGTCTGACAAGCGGTGAAGCGTCTCTTGATCAAACACCCGCACAATCTCGAGATGCAATGGATTAAAGATTTGAAGACCGTTATTCAGCGGCTTACTCATGATTCCAAGGTCATGTAATCGTGCCAGGTCTGATTCTGCCAGAGGAGGTCGAGAGCCATCATAGTAATCATTAGAGAGGACTTGTCGAATGAAGATCTGCAGCCTTGTATCCAGGACACCATTGACCAATAAACGCGACAAACTCTGAGGATTATGTTCATCCTTGAGCTTCCGAGGTTTGGCAATGCTTTTCAGTTTCTTTTCGCTGACGGTGATGGCTGCAGGGGCTGGCTCATTGGCGTACCGACAGGGAATACGCTTGGTGGAGCACCTCTCGCAACAGGGACTCGCGAGATTGCAGCGCCGTCGGGCTTTGACGCAAGCTTGACATGATCTCTGCAATAAGCCCATATTGAACTAGAGTTTCAGTGTCATACCTGATGGCTACGGATGAGAAGGGAGTGTTTCTTTAATGCGGGATTACTCAAACGATGTTTGACTAATCATCAGCGGTAGATACGCGTGTTCCAAAAGAGGACTAGTCTCCACCTCGAAGTCCAAAAGAGTTTAGCTTCCGCTTGCTGGCCAAAACAGGCTTAGACTCCACCATCTTCACGACGAGATGAGCTTGAATTGAGGCCATGATAATGATGAAATGCCTCGATGCTGAGAAATCACAAAGGTTTAAGTAAGGCATAGACTGGACTAAGAGTCTATAAGTAGTCCAGGCATTTCCAGTCATGTAACGACATCACCAAGCACAATTGACCTGCACCTGCAACTCGAAGATCCACTTACCCTGCATCTTTTATTTTATACCTACCTTCGCCATGTCTGCTGAGATCAAGAACGTTATGGTCCTCGGAGTGAGTTTCTTCCTTCATCCTCATTTAACATCGAATTCTTACTGATAAAGAAAACAGGGCCGCGGAAATCTCGGACCATATCTCATCAGAGCACTCGTTAGAGCAGGCTTCAACATTTCTGTTCTAAGCCGGACTTCATCCAACGTCTTGGAGTCAACATTTTTGGGTACGACGATTGTCAAGTCCGACTACACTTTCGCTTCTCTCGTCGAAGTCTTTACTGGTCAAGATGCCGTCATCTCTACCCTTTCGACTGCCAATATCGCAGAGCAAAAGATCGTCATTGACGCCGTTGCCGCTGCAAAGGTCAAGCGCTTCATGCCAAGCGAGTTTGGAAGCGACACCTCTGTCGATGGACTTGAAAAGATGGCGCCTTTTCTCAAGGGGAAACAAGATGTCATGGACTATGTCAAGTCTAAAGAAGCTGAGGGACTATCTTGGACAGCCATTTTCACTGGTCCCTGGATTGACTGGGTAAGTCTGTGAACTGCAAATTAACAGAGGGAAAGAGTATTCTGACGGTAGATTAGATGCTGGTTGAAGGCAAAGGATTACTTTGCCTAGACATCAAGACCAAAACTGGTGAGCTTGTCGACTTAGGCAAACCAAAGTTCACCACTACGACCGCATCACAAGTCGGCGAAGCTACAGCTGCTGCACTCCTCTATTCAGACAAGACCAAAAATGAGTACGTTCACGTCGCATCCTACAACATTTCTCAGAACAAAGTCATCGAGGCTCTCGAGCGAATCTCAGGCAACAAGTTTCAGCTCGAGCACTTGGATAACAAGGACCTATACGCTCGTGCGACAAAGCATATCGAGGAAGGTAATTGGGGCAGAGGATACTATGAGCTGGCTACTGCGACGGTCTACACTGATGCGCCTGTTACATACTTCCCCGACAAAGCAGCTCATTGGATGGAAGTGCTTGGTCTGGTTCAAGATGAGACCTTTGATGAAATGATCACCCGTGTTTTAAAGACTGTTTGAGCCTAGGATATTGATAGGAGAAGGGATCATGAGACATCACGTGGTCTGGTGATATACCTCGGCATATAGGAGCGGCCTCACCGCCATCGCCAAGCCAATACAACACGGCATTCCCGAATAATGCACCAGGATACACATTATCATCAATAGTGTTCACTGTTCATATCTCTTTTGTTATTCATGGAGACTATCATGCGAAAATCATGCAAAGCTATATGCCGTAACCAACCGTCCCAACCGTTATTTATTTCCATTTAGTGCCAGAGAGCATCATTAGGCTTGATGCCCTTCTCCTTGCAGTAATCGTAATACAGCTTGGAGAAGCTGAAGAGATCAAGGGTGAACTTCAAGGTATCATCATCATTGAGGAACTCGATGCTACCAGTGATGGTAAACACGATATCAGTGTCGTCCTGAACAGACAAGGTGTGGATAACGCCGGGGTTCTCGCAAACCCAATCTCCAGGACGGGCAACCCAGTCGTATCTAGATCGCGATAGATTAGCATGCTACTCTTGCACAAGGATTTAGGGGAGAGGGTAACATACTCCTTGTAGCCCCATTCTCCTGACATGGTGATGGCTGTAACGGTACCACGGTGTCGGTGCTTGCCCAGGCTGGCAGCGACCTTTGATCGAAGACCGACGACGAAAGTACCTGTCCTGTTCTCCATGCGCATGGGCTTCAGCTCAATGGGTCCAATCCATGGAAACCAGAGCGTATCGGTCTTTGCGTTGATATAAACATCGGGAGCGCTGTACTTGTCGACGAACGCAAGCTCCTCCCGCTCGTGCTCGTTGAGGGCGGAGCCATCCTCCTTAGGTCGCTCAGGAAGCTTGGAGACGGGCTCGGGGACGAGATCGGGGGTAGTAGTTGAAGGAGCCATTGTGGGATATGCTTTGTGAGGCGTAGATATGTTGTGCAGTAGTTAAAAAGTGTAATAGAAGTGCCAAGTTGTACTACGGGCCGTTCCTGGGCTGGATTTATTAAATGCAATTTTGTAGGACCCTTGAGGCGAATAAAAGAAGCGGAGCCGGTGAGGGGAAAGGATTAGTATTGATGGTGAAGCGATTGGTTGCGCTTGTGGGCATTCGAAACGCGTTGTCCGCGGTGTAAATCCTTTAGTCTCGGGGCATACCGCCATTTCGAGTACTAGACTGTCTCGGACTCGCGATAGCTCTGCTCATCCGGAGGGATAATCCGCTTCCCACCCACTTACCGCCTATAGTCTCAACGGCTTCTGAATTCTAGGGGTCTTTTAGGCATTAAAAGCTGTAATGTTAGCGAGGAAGTGTTATCAGCTAGCAGAGTAGGCAGAGTTTGAGAGGCGAAACTCCGGTTTTGCCTGGAGGTTGACGATCTTGTCCGCATAAAGCCTCGTCATGCAACGTCAAGCACAGACCCCCTCCGTTCTTGCTGGCCCCTGATGCTTTTCTTCCTCTTCTGGCAGAAGGATTCAGGCAAACTCCACAGACGGTCTAGGGGGGGAAAATAAAAAACGACCCCTCGATGGGTGGAACACCAGCGAATTTTGGTGCATTTGGGGTCGTTTAATATTTCCCCCGGAGGGGCCGTACAGTACAAGAGCGGAGCGGTAAGTGCAGCATCCTGACGCCTGAGCATCACTTTGACCTTATACCCACTGGCTGGTCCACTGGTCTAAACCGTTCCGAAACTAGATGACCCCAGATCCGCTGCGACGTTAAAGGTCGCGCTTTGTTGAGACTTGAGAGAGGGACGAAGGGAATGCCGTTGTGCCAAGGAGCCAAGGTCGCGGCATACCCGATTGTTCGGAATATTATCCTTTATATAAATGATAACTGATTGATGCATTCGGGGCGATTGGGTAAGAGGATTAGATACCTTGTTTAGACGCGCTGAGTCAAGACCCTGAACCAACAGCCAAGGCAACGCATTGCAAGGTATACTTTCCCAGGGGTTCAGTCCTTGCTTCTACGCACGATCTCTCTCTGCTTTTCTTTTATCCGGCCCAGATCCTCAATCTTGGGTTCCAAGATCTTCACCGAAGCACACCTCGCATTGCTACCTTACAGTTGGGCCTAAAGCTGGGCTAGCCCCTCCCCCCGGAAGTATTGTATCCGTTGGGGCTAGTACATATCTTTTCGCTGCGGCACGACACACCCGCGTAACTACCGTCTCCCCCGGCGGCAGATTCTGGGTCTTTGTGTGTAATTTTGCTTAGCCTTACGAGCTGATGCGGGAGCGAATCCGTGTCGATGCTATCGATGTTTAGCGTGACTTATGGCGCCAGCGCAGAGAAGCGTCTGCCTCAGTTCACTATTTAGTCAAAAGTATGTATCTATAGCAGCCAGAAAAAGAAAGTTTAAAAGAGTCAGAAGGTGCTGACATCCCAGTGAAGATTACTCGCCAGATTGAGTTCTGCGACGATGGTCCACTATCGATATTAACTGTCAAACAATGACAAGGTTTAGACCTGACAATCACGATGTGACAATGCACCTCATCTTTTTCGAAGGAAGAATCCTTCCAATGCCCAGAGATTACCCGCAGAACCCGAGGCCAACCTTGCAAGCAAGCCTTCTGCTATTACTCCGTACGTACTAACTATTACCAGAGAAGAACCAAGCCAAGAACGGATAACGAAGTCTTGACCTAAATAAGCCGGTGGAGCCGCCGAATGTCACATTGTGGAACCGACTAGTCGTCTAGCTCAACTCCTTAGACCTCATCCAGCGACGATCATGGCCGTTGGGGCCCTACAAGCGCGCTTTGAATTTCACCCAAGTTATCTTTTTTACGAGGGGACCTTGGATTTGATCATCGCAGGCTTTGAAGCTACTTGCGCTCTCCTTTAGTTCCCAGATCCACATACCGGTTCGTTTCGAATAGATAAATTAAAATGTTTCCTTTCGGGGAACTCTGAACTCCCCCCCTGGCGTAATTATACATATCTCGCATTGTATCCATCCTCTCGGGTTCGCGTTGGTCCCTTCGCTCTTCTCGTCATCTCTCTTTTCTCTCCAAACTTTGATCTGTATGGTTGGGCTGCCCCCCTCTAGTTCTTGACGAACTGAGTGTGCAGTAAGCTTATTAAGTCCAAACTTTGATTCGCGGAGGTGTTTGCTCTTTTTTGCTGTTTACCTCCGTGAGAGACGGGGAGACAATGGCGAAGATGGAGTCTAAGCAGACGGACATTTGGGTCGTGCTGTTTGTCACGTTTGCTGCTGCGACTATCATCACTATCCTTCGGTTGTTGAGTCGTCGGCTCAAGAGGATTCCTTTGTCTTGGGATGATTACTTTGCTCTTTGTGGATTTGTAAGTTTTTTTTTTTTTTTTTTGAGCTGCTGTGAGTGAGATTGAGTGCTGACGGGTTTTTAGGCCATTTCTGTTGGTTGGATCATTATTATTCCCTACTGTAGGTTCCCGCTCAACGACCAACGACCGATAACGATACTAACAATTGCCGAGGGCTCAATCGTGGTCTTGGACTACATATCATGGATGTCGTGAAAATGAGGAACATCACATTGGAAGCTGCATTATACCAGGGAAAGCTATTGCTCTTCATCGCCGAGCTCTTTTACGCCTTCGGCCTCTTCTTCGCCAAGGTCTCGATTCTCAGTCTCTACTGGCGCATGTTCCGAGTCANNTTGCGCCATTGAGGATAAGAAGTTCTTCTTTGGTACGACGCTGGTGCACGCTGCCATTGACATTGCTATCTTGATCCTTCCGATGTGGCAGATTGGTAAATTGCAGTTGCCTATGATTCAGAAGGCTGGTATTATGGTCATGTTTACCTTTGGCTTCTTGTAAGTGACCTTTATCTTGGGTCAATTGATGCAGTTACTGACCGACGCAGCATTTGCGCCGCTGCTATTCGACTCATTGTCGCTGCTCGCGTCTTTGATGACAAGTCCCCGGATTTGACGTGGAATATCTGCGACATTGTCATTTGGGCAACAGTCGAGGTCAATCTGATCAACGTATCCGGTACGCATTATCCCATCATGTACTCAACCATATCTAACATGTACAGCTTCACTACCTACGATCCGGCCCGCGTGCACATACATCTTCACCTGCACGCATCCCCGGACCCGAACAGGCGCCAGCTCAGGAAGTTACCCCAACAGCTACGGCCGCAGTCAAACCAAGCAATCCATCCGCCTCGACACCATCAACAAGTCCACGGCCAACGACGAATCTTCCTCAACACATCAACTCGCCGAATCCGACGACGGCGGTGGTCGCGGCTCAGTATCAGACTTTGAGAGCCACGCCATTGACAGGTTCAGACCAGCGGGGAACCAGTACACGTCTACAGTCACGGGTCAAAGTCCAGGCACTGGAGAGTTCGGCGCAAACTTTGGTGGCATTCTCGTCAAGAATGAGACAACGGTGCATGTTTCCAAACACTGATCAAACTGAACCGATTTGGATATTGAATGGAGTCAATGGATATACCTTGTAACTTAGAGTACAGTAAAATAATTAATAGCGATGAGCGAGTCATTTGGACCCAGAAACTAGGAACCATGCCAACCAATCGCAACATGGGCATGATGATTTTGGTGACATTAGTGGATTGACCCCTGCGTCTCAAGCGTGATGTGGGCTCTAGGATTGACTCGCGGTATCTTAATAAGACATGCCAAAGCAGGTTTTCTCCAGCACTGAATCCAAGAAATGTCACGGATCATTCCGTTGCAGATTCTCAGAGACTGTTTTCATCTTCATCTCCACTGTTGGCGACATGTCTCATCTCTTCAACCCACGCCATCGTAACTATTTAACCCATTCAGTTTCACAAACTTCAGTCCGTGGCCGCTTAAGCTTCGGGCGCCTGTCACCCAAATGTCATTCTACGCATTGACTTTTGTACTGACATTACCAAAAAGTCTAGAACTTTACAAAACTGAGGCTGACGATATGAAGGCCGCAAAGGTCAACACCGTTCTTGGCTCTAGGTAGTGAGCCTCTTTGCTTTTTCCACGTACATCTCGGCGTCTGCGGCCAGACAAACTCAATGTCCAATAAGAAACAGTGCCCTGATGGCGATCAGACGCATCAAGGTAGCATCGTGTCTTTTTTAGTTGATGGGAGTCAGTCGGAAGTTGGGAAGAAATACTCCGGAACTTCCGCCAATGTACGGAGTGACATCGCACCATTTGCGCTAAAGTCCGTCGGAGACAGGGTCAGGCCTTCGGTACTTGAGGAAGTGAAAGTGAGGGGAAGTTGCGATATTGGGAGAACGCCACATATTGAGTTTAGCAGTCGATAACAGGTGCGCTATAGTTTCAGCTGGTTCTTGGCAATTTAATGAGGTTGGTGGCGTTGGAAGAATTTACTGACTGCCGTACCAAGCTTTTATGTGCCGGAAGCCATTGAAGACTTACCCGAATGATGTCAACAGGGGCTTCTCGGATAAAGGAGCTCTTTCTAACGAAACTAGGCCGACTACGAGTATTCGGTCGATAAGTGCGATGCTCTGAAACAGGATCGGCATGCAACCTCTTGCACTGAAACTGCCAGAATGCCGACATGAATGGTATCACAAGATCGGGCAGAAGCGCAATCGGGAAAGTGATAGATAATGTTACTGATCGGATATTGCAGTTCGCCGAGACTTGCAACCCTGTCTTGAAATACTTACCCTGTTGTGAACCTCAAGGTGATGTTGACTTACTCAGCAATCCATTAACAAAGGTAGAAAAATAGTATAGAAATCTGCCTTTTTAGGTCATAATGACCTAAATCGTGCTGTGAATACGGTTAATTGTCAATCCTGCAGGTGTCATCCTATTTCAGTCTTGGCTGCTTATTCGTGATGTCATCCCGCGCCCTTTAGTCAACATGGTCTGGGCGGAATTCCGCCACGGTTGACCTCTGATCATCTTTTAAATGGTTGTGCGATTAAAAACTGCTTTGGCTCCTCAATGAACCAAAAATATAGAAGTTCGAACCATCTGTCAAATTTCATCGCGGATATAAAACTTGACCGATCATGTCATTGACAGCAAACCTCTCAAAGAGAGGTGAGGTGTTCGCGACGCCGACGAGCAAAATGCCAATGCTGGAGGTAGTAAACAATTTATGGCATCCAGAAACAAACCCTGACGGGTATATCAGTCTCGGAGTGGCTGAGAATGTACATGCCCAGTTGTGACACTAATGATGCAAGACTGATACTTGACAGACACTCATGCACAAGGAGCTGATTGAGCATATCACTAAAAATGTGTTTCCCCCATGCGATAAAAGTATCAACTATCCTGACTTCCAGTAGTTCAGTCTTGATAGTCATGCTCTAACAGCTGGCGACGGTTTCACTGGCTCTCATCGCCTACGAAATACCCTCGCAAGATTCATCAACCGCCACTTTAGCCCTTTTGAAGACATAATCAAAGATCAAGTCATTGTAACCTCGGGTGTAGGTCAGGCAATTGAGCTCAGTGGCTTTGCGCTCTGCGACAAAAGCGATGGCGTGTTGCTCGCGCGACCTCACTATGGAAACTTTCCCGTTGATCTGGGCTACAGAGTTGAGTGAGTCAAGATTTGAGTTTCCTGCTTATAGGAGGTCAAAGATATCTAACCGGCCATAGAGCCAAGATTATTGGCGTCTCGTTTGGAGATGTGGATCACTTCAGCATTGAGACTGTTGCAGCTTATGAGAAAGCTCTAGACGAAGCTGAGCGGCAAGGGATTCGTGTCAGAGTATTCCTGTTATGCAACCCACATAACCCATTAGGTGAGTGTATGCATATAGTTATTTAAATTTCCTTCTAATCATCCTCCAGGTCGATGTTATACTCCCGATGTTCTCAAGGCGTACATGCAATTCTGTCAGAAACATAACCTACACCTCATCAGTGACGAGGTATACGCTCTTTCAGTCTGGAAGAACCCAGGAGCTCCCACTGCATCGGGATTTACTTCAGCGTTAGCTATCAATTCGGATGGTCTGATTGATAGAGACCTGCTACATGTCCTATGGGGAATGGGCAAGGTATGTCACAGAAATATACAAGGAGCCGAGCAACACTGACCTCGAGACAGGATTTTGGATCCTGCGGTATCAGAATTGGATGTCTCGTCAGTCGGAATGAGGACTTTCTACGAGCTTGTGAAACAAATTCTTATTTCTCTGGCCCTTCGTCTCTAGCCGATCTCGCGACCGCACGTATACTGGCTGACGATGCGTTCATCGAGAACTACATCAGAACCAATCGATTACGGTTAGCAGAGAACTACAGACTGACGGCCAAGTTCCTCAGCATGCATCAGATTCCTTATAAAGAAGGATCCAACGCTGGCTTGTTTGTCTGGGCTGATCTATTCCAGCCGTTGCGCGCACATATCGATACTGCTCTACAGACCCAGAAGGAACATGGTGAACACCCTGAGAAAGCTCTTGGGACTCTGGAAGCAAGTCTACAAGAGACTCTGTTGAAGCACAAGATCTTCTTGGCTCTCGGTGCTGATTTCGGAAGTGATGTACCTGGCTGGTTTCGAATTGTGTTCGCTCACGAAAAGACATATCTGCACCTGGGTCTGGAGCGCATGGTCAAAGCTATTGAAGCCTTCCGTGGCCAACTTGAAGCAGAGAAGTCATAGATAATACCAAGACAGGAATTGTAACATACAAGTAGCTTTATTTTATACCTCAAGTAGCTCTACCCCACGCCCAGACATGTGAAGTGACATGTACTTAAGAAATCCCGAGTGTCTTTTCCTCTGCGCGCATCGACTTGTACGCGTCAATCCACCACTTATGTAAGGGTTTATCCCCTGTCCACGTCCCATCTGACCTGAGCTCATCCCATGGCTTGGGACTGAGAATGTAATGCACATTCTTGACCTTGTCATCACGCCAAATGGCTCCGTGCACACTTGGATCCCGCATCGTCTTCAAGGCGTTGTAGATATACGGTAATGCGACCCAACGACCTTTGTAAAGATCTGCCAATAGGTCCTGATCTGGAAACTGGTAGTCTAGACCTGCTTCATTCATCTTTGTGACGATTTGATCGAAAATGACTTTTGATGGGTTGATGACGAGAAGCCCGCTGTTGAGTTTGTCCAAGCCCGTTGAGATATCTGCTCCGGTAGTTTGAGCGACGTCTGGTGAAGCATGCTGCGATGTAAACGCGCAATTCTCAGGTTTCCAGTTCGGCGGATAGTGCGGCTTTTGTAAGGGATTGCAAGTACACGCATGACAAGCAGCAAACACTCTTTTACTACGCGCCGTATCTCCAGACTCGCTAATCGATGGTGAATCGAGGTGAAGGACCATGAGTTCATCCATATTCTGTAGCGGTAGCATATCAGAGTCAAGTAGAACTATTCGTGAGTAATCCGTAAGTGAGAAGGCGATCAGCTTGGTCCAGCACTCGTTGAATCGCGGGTCATCGGTGTATTCCTTTGCGGTCGTTGGGGCGAGTCGCGGTACTTGGAGGGTTGCTATGCTTCGACGCTTCAGAGACTCAACGCTGGTTTGAGATAATGTACTGGTGTATAGAACCAGCAGCGGGTATCTTGATTTGACGCATCGTAGACGATAGTTGAGCGTCAGTACGCCCTTCAGATAGTCATCATTCGTTACCAGCGTTGCCCAGACTGAATAATTGTTAATTCAGCGACACAGAGAGCCTGGTTACGCATAAAGGACCACCAACCTTTTGGGGGCAGAGTTACAGTATTCTCAGAAACCATTGTAACCGGAATAGATCAGAGATTTCCGAGATTAGACACAAATTAAAGACTTCAGCAGAAAAACCAAATCGTCGATCAATCCAGGGAAGAACCATCATAACATTGAATTGCGGCCGCGTGTTCTTTTATAACCCAGCATCGGCAGTTATTAGAGTTCACTGCGCAAACTTACAAGTCCACACGGCTGCCTCGGACGGCAATCGAAGTGGCTTGTTTATGGCGATCTCATACTAAAAAGTGAAACTAACTCCACATCCTCATGCACCTTATCCAAAAGTTGGCAACTTGGCATTTTGATGTCCAACATTGTCTCAGTGCCAGGAAATGGCGCAGCTGAAAGATGCACGATCTCCATCTCTTGGCAATCTCTCACCGATCGTTGAACGATGCTTGGCATCGGAAGAGCTGACGTTCGATGTGATTGATAACAAGTTTGTTTGCAGTCGGGGGCTGCATCGGGATGGTTGGCAGGCTTGCAATGTTGGTTATGGCTGTTCCGTAGTAAGGCCGCTGACTAATGGTGTTGAATACCACTTTCAATCTTCTTCGCGATGCATGCTTACCCTGTCTCATGCTTCATGCCTATACCCCGCCCAAGCATCCTTACCATCACATAACTTACACATCCCACTTCAGAGTCGGAAATGGGCGATACGGCAGGAATGGAAGCAATGGATGATGTTGCTGTCTATGACCTTCATGGTGGCATCGGAGATGGTGCAGAGATGGTACTTGGATTTAATGGCTGCTTAATTTCCGTTTCAATGCGTCCTAGCAATGGATCGTCGGCAAGGGACACGCAAGGACAGAAAGATCGCCCTCTACAGGATCATTTTATTGATGTCATAGACAAAGCTATCTTGTGTGAGGACAACGACGAGTATGAGGAGCTTGTGGATGAGGTCTTTATCGTGATTCTCGACGCTGGAAGACCTCTTTTCTCCCAACCGATATCTTCACAAGATGGGCGCTTCCAAGATAACCAATCTCTAAATCTTCTCTTGTTTCCCCCAGTCCTCTACTTTCGCTTAGAGGCCCCTACTCCTACTAGCTCCGTCTCCCTCACATCTATCGACTCCAGCGAAGCAAATACCACTCTTACCATCGATCCTGCCTTTGATCAATGTATAGATCAAGACTTGGAACTCAACCCCGGTATACCCTGCTTCACGCCCGAGGATATCGCCGTGACCGAGGTCTTTGTACAAGGTGCGGGTACTGTTACGGCTGCCGTTCAAGTGCAAGGTCAAGACATGTTCTGCAAGTCGCATGTTAGAGCAGGCGGACTCTTTGGTACTAGCGAGGCACGAGAACTCAATTGCCTTAGTGAGATGATCAAAGTCTTCCCGCCAAACGCAATAAAGATTCCCCAACTTCTTGGGTATATCCACCACAAAGACACCCGGCAGATCCTGGGGTTCCTTCGACAGTGGGTGCCTGGACGTAGACTTAGCGATGCCATTGCCGCTGCTGCAGCTGAGAAACGACAGAAATGGGCTTGCCAGATCCGTCAATCTATAGAGCTTCTTCATCAGAATGGATTGGTATGGGGAGATGGAAAGCCTAGCAACATCATCGTCGACGATAAGGATGATGCCTGGCTAGTGGACTTCGGGGGCGGGTACACGAGTGGCTGGGTTGACGAGGAGCTGAGTGACACAAAGGAAGGAGATGAGCAAGCTCTGAAGAAGATCATTGAATTACTAAGCGGAAGTGAGGATGTGCCTCTATCCCCATAGAGAATGATATATCCGAAGAGATACGAGGTTTACGTAGTGCGAAGGTTCGATAGTGCAGATCAACGGCAGTTCCTGGCATCCATAGTGTTGGGACTCAACGGCCGCTAGGATTATATCCACTTTGTATCTTAATGCAGGCCCTTCTCAGAGTCCGAGTCCAGGGTAGCAATGGAATACTGGAGGCATGCGCAGGCAATGTCTTCCATCGCTTCCAGGAGTTGTCAACTTGGATCGCCGTCAACTGCTGGGCCTCTGGCACACATTACCGTGATGCGCGGGCGCCGAATGGCTCATTGACTTGCTCACAGCTTAGAAGTAGTTAGCCACCGAGCGAAACCTCCTCTTTGCAACCTTGGATGCCTCCCGAAGCACCACGGGCGTAGAAAAACGCTTAATACTCAAAGCTTCCGTCAAAAGTTCCAAACGACATTCTCGGAAACCGCGGAACTAGGCATCTCCCTCTCCTTTAAAGCATCCCTTTGACCGCCTCGAGCGTTTATGCTGTGGCTGCCTTTCCTAAATACTCATGACGTATGTTACAGTTGCACGATACCTCGGGTCCCACGGCGTGCGCTGGCGTATCAGATGGTGTGCTTTATAAAGGTACCGTAGGGCTAGCTATACATAGGTCAGTTATCAGTACCAAGCATGAACGGGGCCAGCCTTTGATCTGCATGCATACGTGGGTACCTGACAGCCCAAGGTCCATCTGCCGTTCCCGGGTATAATATGATAGCAACGGCAGATAGTTTAGCCTAGCAGGGAACTTTACCCTTTTAACGATCCGCCGGATGAAACATGTGAAAAACAAACAAAAGTTCCGGCTAGAAGTTAACTCTAAAGACATCGATGTTGTATGGAAACAAGTGTTGCGATTATCGAATGGCATCATTTGCAGTTACATGACTTGACCTTCCGTGCCATTCATATAAAAATGCCGAGACTTTGACAGCAGTCGACCTGGCAGTATCACGCAGAGGGATTGAATCCATTAATCATATAGAGTTCCCCTCCGAGCTCCGCTCTCTAATAAATGACGTATTGCTTCTCGTCTCTGCTGAAATTTGCATGTTATGTGCGCGGATCGAAATCTTATTTATCCATTATTTAAACGTTGGGTGGGGTTCTCCATTGCGTGTTCCTGAATACGGAATAGCAGCCCGGCATTTGCGGCAGTGGAGCTCTCGGAATTCGGGCTCACGTCTAAAGTGCTCTAAAGTCTTACATACTTAACCTCCAAAATGCTACATCGTAAAATTACCCTCCTCGAGCCCGTCATCCCACATCGGCAGATTAAATTAAATGCAACGAAATCAACACTTTTTGCGTGCTGTCAAAGTAGCAATAGCGTTTTTCTTCGCTTAAATCGCCGTATATGGCGATAATAAGCGCTGTATCTGAGATGCATTAAAACATCGGACGATGAACCATCGCCTTGGGATGGTTATCCTGGTCCGTCGGTCCCGCCTATCCGCAGGGTGATACCCTGTGGGGGCGGCTCTGCTCCCCTGTTGGCGTGTGTGTGAGCCCAGAGCCTCAGCCTGCACCAAACACGAGTGAAAGGCACACGATAAACTTCGGTTCTCGGCTGCGGTCAACTTTAAATAGCATATCAGCTATCCCACTTTACGCAGTCCATGGCTTACACGTAGGCGAATGACGCATAAAACTTTACTTCTCTGGCAGTGAGGTGGTAGCCTCGGTTCAGGGGTTAGAGGGAATAGTTATATATTATGCATCCCGGCCGAATGGTTTCAAGGCTGTAAGGAGTATGACAGGTAACAGAGACTACTGAATCTTTGTCTGAGTTTTAGCTCATCCTGATCACTTCCACAACCTACTAATCTAGCTCAACTTTCACCTCATCCCGTCAACATGAGTTTCAGATTCCCCTATCACGAAACTCCATCGGAGAGCAGCTTGAACCGTGAGTTCTACGACGCAGAGAAAGGCCAGCACGACACCTCGGGAATGGCACTTTCACCACTGAGTAGAGTCTACGCCTCCGACAAAGCCAATTGCCATCTTACTGCTTCTCCTCCTGCTCATGACGGAAACATGTCGTCCGCCACTCAATCGACCGCATCTTTTCACAACTATAGCAAATCGGACTCTTCGTTGCCAATTCTTCCTAAGCAAAAGACCACACCGCCGCCGCCAAGAAAGCAGGCGCCCAGAAAGAGCACCCTGTTCGTCCTATGGTTTAACACCTATAAGAGGCTCTTCGTTTTTGTCGTCACCCTCAACTTGATTGGTATTATTCTCACGAGCGTCGGCCAGTTCCAGTATGCGCAGGACAATCTTGGTTCTATGGTTCTTGGAAACTTGCTTTTCGCTATCTTGATGCGCAACGAGTTGTTCTTTCGGGTACTCTATATGGCCTTTATCTACGGACTGAGAAGTGTATGTCACAAATAAGCGGCGTTGATTTGATCTACTAACGCTTTACAGTGGGCGCCGCTAAGAATGAAGTTAATGGCAGCTTCGTTTTTGCAGCACGTTGGAGGAGTGCATTCTGGGTGTGCACTCTCTGGAACTGCGTAAGAAATCCTTCTGTGGATGATTTCACTATTTGCTAACTTGTTGTAGTTGGCTCGTGTATTACATCGTACAGATTCTCAGCCACCGCAGCATCCGTGAGCCTGCTGTACTCATCACCGGAATCGTCACAGTCGTCTTCATCATAACATCCGTGGTGAGTGCACTGCCATGGGTTAGAAAGTAAGTCAAAGCCTGTTTCGCCTATCGAATTCCATTGACCTCTTGTTCCAGTAACCACCACAACATCTTTGAGCGGTACCATCGATTCGCTGGTTGGTTAGGGCTGGCTGTGAGTCATGGCCCAGATCTGTTTGCAGATTGATAATACTGACAGAGGCACAGGCGACATGGTCTTTCGTTGCCTTAAGCAACCCGTACAATGCCACTAGCGGCAAGGATAATTCGAATGCACAGTCTTTGATCACCACAGAAAACATTTGGTTTACCATCTTCATGACAATCTTGTAAGAGACCCCAGTTTACAGCGCACCGAAAAGAATAATTACTGACACTCGCATTCTTCAGGATCGCTCTCCCGTGGGTCACAATCCGACAAGTCCCCGTTGAAGTAGAAATACCCTCGTCCAAGGTCGCAGTCCTCCGTTTTAACAGGGGAATGCAACAAGGTCTTCTGGGACGCATTGGCCGTTCAGCCTTAATGGAGTATCACGCTTTTGGTATCATCAGCGAAGGACGACATTCCCCTTACCATTACATGGTTTGCGGTGTCCAAGGCGATTTTACCAAGAGTCTTGTCGCGAATCCACCTACCAAGATCTGGACACGAGAATTGAAGTTTGGTATGAGCTGCTTGCTGGGTAACTTGTGCAATTGGCTGTACTGACAGTGTGTAGCTGGAATCGGACACGCTTCTGCCATGTTCAAAAGGGGTATTCGAGTCTGCACTGGAACAGGTATAGGTGCCGCTCTGTCGACATGCATCCAAAGCAAAAATTGGTATTTAGGCCCATATGCCCAACATCGGCTTTTGCTAATAGTTCACTCTAGGTTCCTCATCTGGATCGGTTCTGACCAGTTAAATACCTTCGGGACCACGATTTCACGCCTCATCCACGATAACATCGAGCCCGAGAGAATGATACTATGGGACACCAAGGAACGCGGCGGCCGACCAGATACAATGCAGCTCTTGAGAGATACCTGGAACAATTTTGGTGCTGAGGTCATCTTCATCACGTCCAACATGAAGGGTAATGATGAGATGATGCAGGGATGCCGTGAAGGTTCGTACAACCCTACTCTTGTCCTGCAATGAGTTTCGCTGACAGTTGATGATCGATATAGAGGGCATGCACGCTTTCGGCACACTCTGGGACTTCTGAGCTTTCTATCCTTTACAGCTTCTTGCACTGAAGTTTTAATGCCTTGACACTGACCATCCCTTTGATGTTTCATTTTCACCATGCTAATACAACTCTTCTACTGTCTCTCCTTTGTTTCAACTTCCGTATTTGTTTCGAGTTTCCTTAGTTGGTATTTTTCGGGGTTTGCGACGTGACACGAACGTCTTCATGAGATTAATTAGAGGACATATAGACAGCGGAATAAACATAGAAAAGATATTAATCCATGTGTGTTTACTGCCATCTTCGCTAAGTAAGAAATCGGGGTTTCCCGTGTGCATATTGAAAATATTGAGCTGGACAAGAACAAACGGCGGTCACAAAAAGTTGGCGGGAGATCTCTAAGTTACTATTTATAGCCTCGGCCCATAAGAGCGCTTAATCCCTACAGCGGATTGGTGGCCTCACTTGCGGGGTTTTGACAGGTTAAGGCGCATAGACTACTCGATTTATTCATTCCTTATTCTTGAATCACTCCCTTATGATACCAGATGACATCAACTAGAGATACATGAAAGATAACCAGACTACAGGTAACCGGAGTTCTGTAAACCCCGAGAAGGAATGCGATACAGTGAACAATCCGATGTTACGGGGGAGACGGAGCGTCCATTCAATATGGAGCGTATCTGGGCTAAGGCATATAAGATAATCGAAGACGACGACGATCATTCTCAGCTTCTAGACAAGTTTGAAACCTATGTGCAAAAGGCAGGAGATAGTATGTATCTGAGGAGTTGAATTGCCATGGGAGTTCTAACCGATGATAGATGACAGAGAGGACATCTCTAGTACCTCTCTGGGTGTTCAAAGATTGAAAGAGATCCAGAAGCTAGCTGAGAAGAAGCTAGAAAAACTGCCAGAAAATCGAACATCCTTCTTCATTGGCGGAAAACGAATCGTGGTCCGAGAATCTGTTCAAAAGGCCATTCGAACAATTACACAATTCAAAGCTCTCATCAGCGGAGCAGTCTCAGCTGAACCTCATGCGGCCTTGGCGTGGGCTTGTATCCTGGGCGTTTTACCCGTGAGTTTTAGGCAATTACACTGCTGCCTTTGGACCCTAATGATGATATGTGACACTAAATTCGCTGTGGTAGATTCTAGAAAATATATTTCAACAAGATGAAGCTGCAGCGGACGGACTCGGTAAGATTGTGTTTTTGCTTGTGCGGTACCAAGCCATTCAGGACACAGTCTTATCTCGCCACTTTGAAGACAGAATGTAAGGTTAAATTTCAAACCCTGGCCTAATCTTGGACCAAGCTCTAATGTTTCAAGGCAAACCGAGAGTACTCAGCAGCTAGCTGCCAGCATCGAAAGCAAACTGGTAAGCATTTATGCAAAAGTCTATATATATCAAATTCAATTTGTGTTGCAATACGGACGCAGTAAATGGCGCCGTAATCTGGGAGGTATTTTCAAGCCTGAAGACTGGAAACAAAAGTGGAACGAAATTGATTCTGCCCGACAGCTTGTCGATCAAGGCATTCAAGACCGAGTCGCTGCTAAAACATTAGACACATGGGAGCTACTCAACAAGATTCAAGTCGACTCTACAGTAGCCTTGGAAGTAGTGCGCGATATCGAGACGAAGACTCAGAAGATCCAAAATGAGCAAAGGTCTATCAAAGAGGTAAGCAATCAGGATCTCAATACCACGCTACGATGTTGACATACTGGATCTTTTTACCAACAGAGGGACCTACTGCTTTCGTTACCCGCCGCTTCAAAAGCTATCTTTGACTCGACTGATGTTCTCGGAGCTGAAAACCCTTGTCTCGAAGGTACCCAACGGGCCATTCTTACCGAGATACATGAATGGGCCGAGGATCCCACAGCCGCAATGATATTTTGGCTTCATGGCCTCGCCGGAACTGGGAAGTCGACTGTTGCTCTCACTGTTGCAAATGCCTTGAAACGGAGGAGACCGTTCACAAGGGGCATTGACGCACCTGAAAGAGCATTCCTTGGTGCCAGCTTCTTTTTCAAGCAAAGCGATGCGTCACGAAACAGTATCCAGGCCTTTGTTCCTACTGTGACTATATGTCTGGCAGAAGTGTTTTCAGACTTCAAGTCCCTTGTTGCTAAGGCGATCGAAAATAACTCAGCAATCGGAACGAAAACCCCACAGCAGCAGCTTGAGACTCTGATTGCTAAGCCTTTCTCAGTCCTGGATGAGCAGTCACTGGTACCGCTATGATTGATCATTGTCATAGACGCCCTGGATGAGTGCCTTATCCCAGGCGAAGTTACAAGTCTGATCACTATGTTGGCTGAGCAGCTGAAAAACCTCCACCATATTCAGCTTCGCTTTCTCATCACCAGTAGAGCTGAGAAGCATATTCTGGGGAGCTTTGAACAGTTGCCTCAAAATCTTCATCGCTCAGTGGTTCTTGAAAAGATCAAAGGATTTGAAGAAGGAGACGACAACAAAGACGACATCATGTTCTATCTTGCCTATACTCTCGCCAAACTCACAAAAAGGCATGCACTCCCAGAAGGCTGTATCACTGAAAGCACGATAAGGGAGCTGAGAAACAAGGCTGACGGCCTTTTCATCTATGCAGCAACCGCATGTCGATTCTTAGATGCCGAGGACTTTGACGACCATGAGGCCAGACAAGAGCGTCTCGATCTGATCTTGGAAAGCACTCCTGACAGTGATGAGTTTGGAGACCAAGACTCGGATATAGATGACTGGGAAGCCGACTCTCCTCAGAACAAAATTGATGAGATCTATCGAAAAGTTCTGTCGTTTCCAGATCGCGAAAGGATGTCTTCAAGGATAAAGCAAAAGACTTACAATGCTCTATGTACGATCATTGGCTTTCTCGTAGTCCTGTTCGAACCTCCTACTATCCCGACTTTGAAGAAATTCCTCCCCTCCCTGGCGGATAGCCTCGACCGGTTGCTGAGGAAACTCCACGCCATTGTCTCTGTCCCTCGGAACGAATCGACACCTCTTGAGCTGGTTCACCAATCCTTCCGGGACTTCATCTTGAGCAGGAAGCGATCGAAACAGCTCAAGTTTCAAGTCCAAGAAAGAAAATTGCACAAAGAAGCTCTCCTTCGCTGCCTTGATCTCATGTCATCAGAGCTTCATGAGGACATTTGCGAATTACGCTGGCTAGGAATTGATCATTCTGAAATATCACAAAAACGAGTCAAAGAGAAGATTCAGGATCATCTTAGATACGCATGTCGATACTGGGTTGACCACCTTTCAAAGTTAAATGATGAGGATCGAACCAGTGTTGGGTTCATGGATGGTGGAAATCTCCATAAGTTTCTTGAAAGTCATTTCCTGCATTGGCTCGAGGCCATGATCCTTATCAAGGAAACCGCTTCAGCTATACCTATGCTCAATAAGCTACAACTACTTGTCCGAGTAAGTCATCATCCAAGAAATTCAGTTGTAGTGACTGATGAATATCCAGCCCTCGGAATGTCCAGACTTGTCTTCTTCCATCTCTTATTTCAAGCACTTCATATTGGGCAACAGATATGTCATCTATGAATGGCCATTGCAGATATATGTATTTGCAACAACCTTTAGCCTCAAGGATAGCAAGGCGCGGTCACTCTTCGAAGCCCACACGCCTTGTTGGATTTCGCAATTGCCAAAGGTAGAAGGACAATGGACCTCAAAGCTTTGTGATCTGTTTGGACATACCGAGAAAATAATATGTGCAGCTTTCTCTCCAGCTTATGACCTAGTGCTCACAGTATCGCTTGATCGAACAGCCAGGCTGTGGGACTCGGTCACAGGAACTCAGCGTTCCATTTTTGAGAAGGCAGATTCCGATGCCTATACATGCGGCGACTTCTCATTGGATGGGAAGTCTATTGGACTGGGGACACGTTCCGGAAGGGTTGAGGTTAAGGATTTCGTGGATGAGAGGTCATTTTATCTGGGAGGTCATAAGAAGGATGTCGAGACTCTGACCTTCTCACCAAAAAGCAGACAATTATTTGCTTCAACATCCAAGGACGGGGACCTCGGAATATGGGACATTGATGAAAGGTGCGCGAAGCGCGTCTTGCGTATCCGCGAACCTTATGGGTCGGACAAACCCCCTTCTTCCCAAGATCCTGATCCTATGAAGCTTCTTTGTCAGTTCACAGCCGATGGCAGATTCCTGATAGTTGCTGGGACTTCTATCAGTATGACCATGTGGAGTGTGGAGAGTGGAGAGTGCATCAAAGTATTTGGAGGTGCCGACACAACTTTCGTTATGGATGTTAAGGTTTTTCCTGATGGAAACAGCGCAATAATCCTTCAAACCCCTTTGATACGAAGGCCTGGGAGTGGAGATGAAATTCCTAGCAAGGGCATCGCCGAAAATATCGACGATCCGGATGGCGCAATGGGGTTCAAGATCATCAACAATGACATGGGCAGCCGCACTGTCACTATCATCAACTTGGGGACTGAAGAAGTTGAATTTTACTCCGATGAAAATGAGAAAGTTCGATGGATCTCGACAACGACACAAAACGCGAATCATATCTTGGTGGGAAGTGATGACACGATCGAATTAGTTGACCTCACGGCCTTGTCAAAGGTCGTGCTATTTGAAATTCCTTACCCCGAGACGCATTTTGCACAATCTTGGGACGGTAGGATTGTAGCTACGCGAGGTGATTGTCACCTTTCACTGTGGGATATGCAATTAGATGCAAAAGTCCAACGACGTTCAGAGACCAATGCCCAACTCATCGACTCGATTGAGCTTTCTCCGGATAATAGCCTAGTGCACGTCTCCAGGTATAAGCGAGAGGCATGCGAAATATATGACTCGACCGGCAGCCGACTAGCTCTTCCCATCGATGCAGTTGAGTCAATCCGCTTTTCGCCTGATGGAAAGTATATCGTGTTAGGGTTGAGCAATAGGACATGTCAGTTCTGGAATAAGAGCATGACTGCTCAACTATTCCCCGACAAGGAATGGCAGAAGATCATTTTCTCGACCGGTGGTACATGCATTGCTCTGATTCCGACCAGAGGGGAGATAGAGGTAGTCGATGGCATGACCTTGGAGTTTTTAATGGCGTGTGAGAGAACATCCGACTTAGATGTTGGTGATATCGAGCTTTCACCTGATGGTCGAACCATTGGCATCTCATATATCGACTTCGTGGATGGAAATGCTTCTATCGAGTTGTGGAGTGTGACATCTGCGGAGCCTGTTTGGCGACAGTCTTCTCCAATGTGGATTTATTGCCTCAGCTTTCAGTTCTCACCAGATAATAAGTTTTTTGCTTTCTGTTGGGGTAGTCGTGAAGTCGAGGATCCTGGCTTATGGATAATTATGGACCTCTCCACATTCGAGGAAAGAATGTGTGAATACACCCCCGCATTGGTGTTTCATCCTAAAGGCCATCTCTTCACGATGCTAAAATTGACGGAGGAAGGCGAATGGCACGTCGGGATCAGAGAAACCACTTCCATGAGCTTGGTACGCAGCATTAAGTGTGATGTTACGGGTACCGTATGGATGGCTTTCACACCGAGCGGAGGTCTGGTATTGTCTGACAATCGGTTTTATAGCTGGGAGTCGAAAGTCTTCATGTTGGACATCGAGAAGGGATCTGAGCTTGGATCTTATACTATCGATGGAAAGATTAGAGCTTTCTGGATCTCTGAGGATGGATGCCTGAATTGCTCAGATGGTCGACTTCCTCTACCGTCATTCCGTCGTGACCAAGAAGACAAAGACCCAAGCGGGACAAGGCAGGATGGACAGAGTCCTCTATTTTTAGGACAAGAATGGATATATTGTGGACTGAAGAAGATTATGCGGCTTCCTCTGGCATTTGTATCGTTGAAATCGGTCCTGAATGGCAACACGCTTGCCACGGCTTATGAAGATCAGGACTTGAGAGTTATAAAGTTTAACCTGGACAAAATGCCAGTGTGCTGAGCTTGTTGAAAGCGATGGAGGGGATAGTTCTATGGGTGTTAGAGAGATTGCTGTAGCAGAGAAGGAGGCATAGAACTTTGCCTAATCAATCCTCAAGTAACAATCACTTCAAATAATTAAGAAAGTGCCTCTTATGGACCACATGCTGTGCACGATACCTTATTATTATCTTAACTGCGAGTAGGTAAAGGGTTCTATACTCCGTAAATTTCCATCAGCGACTTGAAAGAAGCATCCTCCAGCAGCTCTCTCGCAGTCAGTCGACCCTGGGGGAGATACGAAAGCCCTTTGCGTAGTACTGATATCACAAGCGCTCTCTCTGCTGCATCGACGTCTGGTCGTAGCCGTGCTACCTTGGCTTCAAGTGATGCCGTAGGATCTAGCTCATAGTCCTGATCGTACCACCAATCATTGCTGACTCCCCCTGCCTTATAGGTTCCCTTCCATGTTGCAGGTAGGGGGCCCAAAGCGTGAACTATGCAGGATACTATGGGAGAGTTCCCCGATCCGTAGAAAAGAGCATAGCCCATATACAGCTCCGCCAAAATGCACATATAGCTCCACATATCAGTGGCGAAAGTCGGGTCTTGGTTATGGACTCTTTCTGGGGCGCAATAAATAGCAGGTGACTGTAGCTTCTGTGAGACAGGGGCACCCGATTTGATTGCTAGTCCGAAGTCCCCGAGAGATACATCGTCGCCAATCAAACTCTCTTGGGCTTTCAGTGGCATGACTAGTTCACCTGCCTTCCATAGGTCGGGATCCAGCCGAATCTTCTTCGGGCGCCCGATTTGTTCATACTTTGCAGCGACACTACTGTTGTTCATAGGTCGAAGGTTCCACATAACGTTTGCGCTACTCAGATCTATCGAGTCAGTTAGATTAACCGTTTTGTGGAGCGATGTAATATGTTGACTGACCTCTATGGACGATTCCGCAGTCATGTAGATGACTGATGGCTTGTAGGAGTTGCTTTGCAGCCGACATCCGGACCGCCACTGGCTTCTGACGGAGATGATCTCGGAGATTGGGACCCTGTAAAGGCAAGACGAGAACTCGGTGGTCACTGTAAGATCCAGGGAGCATGAATGTGTTTCCATAGAGGATGAGATGGGAGTTATCCTGGATGCTTCTGGCGATTTCTGTCTGCATCTTGTATTCATGCTCATTTGACTCTCCAGGCGTCATAATCTTAAGCGCCACATCTTTCTTCGCTAGTATGTCGTATGCCATCCATACAGTCGAGAACCCTCCGTGGCCCAGCTTGTGTTCAATTCGATACTGATTGGCCAACGTTTCGCCGATACAGATAGGATAGTAAAGCCCCTCTAGGTAGCGTTGGGGGTTTTCGGAAACTTCTTCGACCTCGAATTCATCATCTGAATCAACAAAATCACCCCGGTCAATGATAGCGGAATGCGTAGACATTTCTAAGTTTAGATTGAGAAAGGAGTAATGTTTCTTGAAATGCTAATGTCGCCGTTCTATGCCAGATGTATAAGCGAAGCACCGTAGCCTTTCTTACATGCCAGCTTAGCAGTTGTATAAAACGTTGGCCTGGTTTCAATGCCAATCGTGTCCAAGTGACTTAACCCCGCCGCGATGCAGGGTCGGCGGCATTTGCAGCTTGTCCACAGTTTCTGCTGAGTCATAGCGTTGTCTTGGCAGCACCGCTCCTCGGAGGGTCAATCATGACTTTTACCTTGATTCTTCCTTCTAAAGGACACCATCGTCTAATACCGCAATAACCAACAGAAATAGCCAATGAATCGAAACCGACTATATCGAATACCAAGCAAATACCTTATTTTATAATGGAGCGCCGATCCAAAACTCGCGCAACGCTTGCCTGTCTTCCTTGTCGCACCCAGCATCTCAAATGCGATGGGACACGCCCTGTTTGTTCCCGATGCCAAGGCCTCTCGAGGACCTGCGCATTCCCCGAATCGCGTCGAAGCGGTAACTATAAAGCAACGTCAAGGAGAACGCGGGCTCAAGATTTCCAGCCGCATAACTTGACACCCACTGATAGCCTTACATCCCTCGCTTCAGAATTTCAGCCGCCACTATCGGACTCGCTTGCAGGCTATGGAGTTACGGAAACCTGCCGTGATGATGGAATGGAGCTTATTGATTTGTATTATGAGAACTTTCATCCTAGTCATCCTTTTATTCTGCCGAGGACAGCTCTTGAAGCGAGGTATGCCGCTGGATGCCCTAATACTCAGCATGTCATGGCTGCTGTTCAACATATTGGCTCTTTCTACAAGACTAGCCCTGTCATTAGAATCGAAGATTCTTTATTGGGGCAGATGGAACACATAGATGGATTCACCGTGCAAACCACCCTACTGACGGCATTGGCAAAGAGCATGTGTGCAGAGCAGGACCTTGCCGATGAACTACTATCAAAGGCAATGCACCAAGCAAGCCTTATTGGCTTGGACACCAAAGCACTTGCGGAGTTTACTTCCCAAAACGACCCGGTGCTTGCAGAAAGTTGGAGGCGTACAATGTGGATGTTGTACGTGAGCGACGCAAACTTTGCTGTTATCCGACAGGACTATACCTTGAGGCTGAAGGACATGAGCTTTGACGTGGATCTCCCATGTGAAGACAAGGAGTACAATGAAATGGTAATTCGCCCAGACATAACCTAGGATAAATGTTTGCATTGCTGAAATGAACTACAAAGCGTATTCCACCGACAAGTACGACATTCGCAGAGTATCATAGCCGCGAGTACGACATGCAAGAAAAGTCGTTTTCTTCGTTTGCATATTACATCGATGCAAGTGTAATATTTGCCAACACGCTGCACGCATCAATCAAGTTCAAGACCACATCTAAAGCAGAGATAACCTGTGATGATCTCGAGGCTAAGATTGCTGGCTGGTTTGCCATGTTACCGCCAAGTAAGCGAGACCTCGATGTTCGTCCTACTTTCTTGGACCAGCTCATTCTCCAATCACACATGATGATGTACACGTAAGAGAAGAAATCGCATGTGTTTGTAGCTTGTTGCGGAATCGAGCTGACGAAAAGAAACCCTAGATGTCTTGCTTACATACACAGGCCCTTTTCCACCCTTCGATATGACCCTATTGAAGCAATCTCATCGTGCGGATCGCCTCCCCCTCCGCTATTCTTGGGCGTCAGCGGTGGAAGCGGACTCAATCGCCAGTCCCACCTGCAAAAGCTCCTACAGGCTATACGCAAGCAAAACCAGTGCCTTATCATCTTGCCCCCCGGCTCAGCCCAGTTATCACCTTTCGTCATCTGCATGGTTGCCTGCTGCACCATTGCTCACCTTGTAGCCTGCAAGTCGGCACTACCAGAAGATGAAGCCGAAGTAGCGCGATCCCGGATCCGCGTTTGCCTTGGCACGCTGAGGCATTATGAGGACATATGGCCGAGGGCCAAGAAGATTTTATTGGAGCTCAAGAGAATCGCCAATTCTATTCTTCAGACTGAGATGGCGACCTTGCAGTATCAGCCCGTGTATAGTGAAGTCTCTGCAGGTCAGCAAGACGCATCCTTCGGGGATTTGTTTGAAGAGGAATGGCTTGATGCCCTGAGGGACTTGACATGAGGGACCTGTTGTATTATAGACTGTGAAATGAAGCGGTAGGGCATAAACTGAGTGGATGAATAAAAAAATTGAAACTATCCATCAGCGATCTCAGTGATGGCTTTTCCTTATGTATCAGCCAATTTTAATACTCCTTGGACATCATTTTGCTCTTTTCCCCGAAACCGGTCGTCTTGAATTACTCCGGGATACGGGGCCCCACCCAGATCCCGAATTGCCTAAGGGCGGGGCGAAGACCCCTTGGTTGTCCCGAATACCCACATTTATCGGACTGTGCAGTTGAAAGTTCGGACAGACAGTTAGTATAAACAAAAGCACTTAAGACTGCCTTACATCTTCTAAAAATGCAAAACCACAAGTAAACTCACTTCACCCAATATCATCACTACTTGTCAATATGACAGCCCAGTATTTCCGGACTACAGCCTTGGGTACGATTGTCAGGCTAGCAACAAACGACCGATTCCTCGCATTTGAGAGCTACAAAGATGAGTATCCCAAGGAGGCAAGCAGCGGGTCATCAAACTCGAATCTTGAGGCAGTGGATGATTGCATACTTGTTGGATGGTGAGTGATGTGCTACGCTATTAATCTGTCTTCTCTCTTCTCACGGTGAACACAGGAAATCAGAAGATGACCCCGAGAACCCTCACAATTGGTCTACGATGAGGAAGACTGCGGTGTCGGCCCTAATCTGGTAAGTTGCTTCTCATTTACTGACTGAATCCCCATCACAACCTGAACCGAGCCTTGCTGAAACTAAACCTTCTTCTTAATCAGTTTATACACTTTTACCATCTATTGCGGGTCGTCGATTTACGTTCCAAGCGTTGGGTACGTTGAAGATGTCTGAGATATGAGGTCGCTACATACTGAATCGACATATAGACAGGTCATGCGAGAGTTCAACAGCACGGAAACAGCAGCATCGCTAGGTCTTGCCCTTTACGTTCTCGGATGTAGGCTCTTCTCAATTACTACCACGACTTTTGACACAGGCTGATGTGAATCTACAGATGGATTCGGGCCGCTTCTTTTTTCTCCGCTCAGCGAAATCCCCTACATCGGACGTAACCCGATCTATATCATCACCTTCGCCATCTTCAATCTCCTCTGCGCTGGGGCGGCATTGACAAAGAGCTTTGCTGGATTTCTCATCATCCGTTTCCTGCAAGGTTTCTTTGGAAGCCCATGCCTCGCCACTGGCGCTGCGAGCCTTACGGACATGGTACTACGGGGCTTCCTTCTAGCTTAACCGTATTGCCAAGTCACTAACTTCCTGCCCAACAGTTTTCCGTCATCTATATCCCGTACAGTCTTGCGGCATGGTCAGGCGCCATGTATTGTGGTCCAGCACTTGGCCCATTGCTTTCAGGCTTCTCAGTTGTTGTCAAAGGGTGAGCTCCTCCTGATTCTGTACAGATTGGACTTTTTCTAACGAGCAACAGATGGCGGTGGTCAATGTGGGAACTGCTATGGCTCTCGTGCTTTGTCTTCGTCCTCCTCGTCATCTTCTTACCCGAGACATCTACACCGACATTACTGTACCACAGATCGAAACTGCTGCGCGAAGAAACTGGGTCGGACAGGTACATTGACGCAACGTCCATCGCGTGGAGGGCAGTGACTCCCAGAGATGCCATTACAGCGGCGCTGATTAAGCCATTCGAGATCTCTCTCAAGGATCCATCAATCGCGTTTGTGAACATTTACGTAGGCTGCCTTAACAAAGTTGCCTGCCTTGATCTAACCCCTTTGTGTAGACATCCTTTACTTATGGAATATACTATTCCTTCTTCGAGGTCTTCCCACTTGTCTATCCCAAAATCTATGGGATGAATGTAGGAGAAACGAGCGCCGTTTTTGTATGCGTTCTAATCGCGTGTATCGTTGGAATCATATGGTACCTATCTTGGTATCGTATTTGTATCGAAAAGCGATTCAAAACACTCGGATCATATGACGTCCCCGTGACCTTCTTACGCCCTGGACTCCTTGGTGTCTTTGGTGCGCCAATCGGCATGTTCCTATTTGGCTGGGGTGCGAGAGAGTCAATTCCATGGGAGGTGCCAACGCTGGGTATTGTTATTTATTGCGGCTTCTCATTTGTTGTAGGCTCTGGGATCTTCATCTATCTCCCGTTGGGATATCCTCATTACGCGGCTAGCCTTTTTGCTGCCAATGATGCTTTGAGAAGTTCGTTTGCCGCAGCTGCTATTCTGTTTGGTAGGCCTCTGTACCTGAATCTGGGGATTGGAAAAGGCTGTAGTTTACTGGGCGGTTTGAGCATTCTTGGTGTGGTTGGGTTCTGGTATCTCTTCCGCTATGGAGATCAGTTGCGGAAGCGAAGCAAGTTTACAATCCAACAATAGATGCAGATGAGAAGGACTACGGTAAGGGATAGGTTAAAGTACCTGGTAGAATATTTAAGTTATATAAGCTACCGTTCTTCCTTAAGTCGTATTTTAGATATTGAATCAGAGAGAGTTCTATGGCTTGTTGATGCATACAACCTGTCCTGAAGTTTGTCGCTTACACAGAAATCCTTCATCATAGATTAGATAATTATTATTAGACTTTTCTCACATACCCAGTGAGTATCAGCACGAGCACACAATGCATGGAGGTAACAAAATTGCCATTTCATGCATGTGTGCGGACTTGCGGAGCGGACTTGGGGGGCCGGACCTTGCCTATACACTACTGGACCTGCTTAAAGACTAAAAGTCGGAGTCTCAGGGCGAAGTTCTAGGCTGAGGCTCCAGTTGTCTTGTCATCGTCTTCCGCTCAACGATTTAATGCGGCCCTGGGCGCCCAGATGCAATTCTGCCTAATGCATGCATAACAGCTTTCAAGGCCATGTTTATTAATGGTCTGTGGTCTACTTATCCTCTTTCCTGAACCCATCATGTCTCGAACTGGACCACGACATCGAAAGAGCCTGGTCCATAATATCCAAGTTAGATGCGATCGCCGCATGGTCACCAATGGTTGTTCAAAGCACCATAGAGAGAGAAGGGATCGGTTCGGTCAGGTCTGCTGTAACAGACTCAGGCGTCCACTTCAATGAAAAGCTCAAGATTCTCGATCAGGAGTCACATACCATTAGCTACAGCTTCGAGGAACCTGTAACGTTCCCAGCGACTGGCCTTTATGGGACGCAACATCTCGATGCGATTGCGCCAGGAAAAACGATTTCCACGTGGACAGCGGAGGCCGAGTCGATCGATAAGGAAGTGAAAGACACGGTTGGCCAACAAACGCAGGGTCTTGTTAAGATTACTATTGCTGGGCTTGTGGAATTCCTTGAAAAACGCCAGAAAGGGGTATCGAATTAGGAGGTCTGTTGATAGGGGAGCAGAATGTGTAACTAGTGTTATTGCTCGAGACAACTTTGTATCGACTTCCCCGAGGGCCTCATGCTAGATCAACAATAATAGAGGCCTTGAATTTCTAGAAACCTTGTCAACTATCAATAATCGAAATCTATAGAATTATCTCCACTGCTTGAACTGTCCGACTCATCAAACTCATATGTGACCAAAGCATGTGCTCTTAGACACAGCCGAAAGCCTCGAGTAAAGCATTCTGAGCATATAAGCATGTAGAAATCTTTACACTCGGGGCAATGGAACCCTTTGTCACGCCGTAAACTCAAGGTACAAACATAACACCAAAAAACACCACCATGCCAGCATGAAGTCTCCGCTTCGAAAGATAGACGCTCAAAGTCTCTAGATGGACCAGATGGAGGACTGTATGAGCCGCTAGCGGTACCGCCAAGGGCTTCCTGCGTTTTCACTAGTTGTATCAGCTCGGGTTCATATGAACGTTCAGCCCACCAGAGCAGGTCTCCCCCTATGTTGACCTGGTGCTGTATGGGACATCCTTTGGAGAGAAGGAGTTTTGTGACCTCCAAATGCCCATTCGCCACTGCTGCGAATAAGGGGCTCAGTCCCAGCCAGTTTTCGCTATTTTTATCGACTGAAACAGCAGAGAGCAATAATTCTACCATGCTGTAATATCCATTCCTTGAGGTGATGAAGAGGGACGAGAATCCATAACTAGTCTTCTGATTCACGGAGACACCGGGCACTTCGAGAAGGAGCTTCAAACCTTCGACGTTGTCCTTAGACGCGACGACATGTAAAGGTGTCATGCCCGACATAATGGAAGCCATATTCCAGTAGTGTCTTCACGGCCTCCAAATCCCCACGAAAAGCTGCAAAATGTAAAGGCGTCCTGCCCCATTTATCGCAAACTGAAATAGTTGTCTGAGCCCCAAAGTTGAGCAATTCGTTGACGACAGCGGCATGAGATGCAACATGTAAAGGCGTCGCGAGTACATTGTTCTGCATTTCTAACAGACGCTGATGCCCTGGCTTTGAGTATTGAAGGATCAAATTGACATAACTCGTATAGCCTTTTGCAGACGCCACGTGTAGTGGTGTCTCTCCCTCTTCGTTCTGCATCAGTATCGACTTCTCGACGCCGGGTCGAAGAAGAAGGCTAATGATTTCATCGCGCCCTGGCACAGCGCACGCAAGATGAAGCGCCGTGTCGCCATCTGTATTCGGCACAGACAGTGTGCTTTCTGCACCATGCTCTAAGAAGAGCTCCACTAGTTCGATATGGCCTAAAGATGCTGCAGGTAGAAGCGGCACCTCCCGATGGCAGGATGGAACAAATAAGGACGAAGCGGCCCCAAACTCAAACAGAACCTTGGCCATATCGATATCGCCATTCTTAGCTACAAGCATTAGCGGTGAGCCCTCTTCGTAGAAGTGATCTGTCGCTATATCGTCTGGCCCATTCTGAAGAATGAATTTTAATATTTCAGAATTGCCGGCGAAAGCACATGCGTGGTGTACTACATTACCACCCTCCATATCTCTGATATTGGCATCAGCTCCTTGCTCCAGCAAATACTGGTAGCATTTGATGTTGCCCCTCATTACGGCGAGATGTAGCGGCGTGAAGCCATTCTTATCCTGTGGTGACAAGTGGATGTTTGCTTTGACCAAAATCCGGACAATGTCTTCAAAGCCTCGAAAGGCGGCTACGTGAAGGCATGTACATCTCTCGTCGTCTGTTATACTCAAGTCAGCACCATGTCGAATAAGCATTTTTACTGATTCGGCTGAGCCGGACATGCATGCCGCAAAGATCGGTGAGCGCCCCAGGGCACCAATCTCATTCACGCCTGCATCCTCGATGAGATAACCTACTATTTTCGCCGATCCCAAATAGAGTACATATTCAAAAGGGCGAAGCAGTGGCGGAAACGATAACTCCGGAGCTGAGCTTGAGTGCCTTTCATCCGCAAGGTATTTCGCGAACGACTCGAAATAAATATTGTTACTTTTCAAAAAAGCTTTTAAAACATCTTTGAGTGATGGATCCATGAAGCCCAATCTGGCATGCTGCTCCCAGAGGTACGCGGCATAGGCAAGAAAGAATTTAGGATAACGGTCAGGGTCATATTGCTCTTCCCAGACTTCCGGCAAGTTCAGATACTGAACGCATGACCTTGCTATGGCTGTATGATGGATCATTTCGCGTTCCATATGCGTGATGTCCTTTGGCTGCATCCAAACGGGTGCCGGCAGGTGCGCAGCAAGGTATTGGCGCACCGAAAAATGCGATACGCGAAGCCTGCGCCATCCAGGTAACCAACTCCTACGGTCAACGTGGATTTCCACGAGTGGACCACAGAGCCTAAGTATCTCGCCGGCAATATACTCGTCGTCGACGTTCTCGGGGTAGTCGTCAGGGTCGAGCTCTCCAAACTGATCGATTAGGGCAGCTTCAACGACTCCATGGATACGAATAGGACCGAATGTGAACGCTGTCCAACGTAGAATAGCGAAGGTTCGATCACGGTCCTGATCCGGCATGTTCATGATCCTACTCCAGTTTTGGTCATACAGGCGATCAAGGCCGGAAGGTGTATTTTTCACCGCTTCTTGAAGTCGCTTCTTGCTCATTGTGTTCCGTAAAGACTGCTCCTGCATCTTGATCCACAGAAACTGTCCTTGACACCGATCTGTCATGGACTCTGAGATAGCTAATCGCAGATCCTCGCTTTTGCCACTGAGCTTCCTATTGACGACCGACTGGGAAAAGGCGGCTGTGTCGGCCTGAACATCATTCGTACCGATTCTGTATTCTAACAAATTTTCTTTATGCTCCACAAGAGCCTCTCTGATTTCAGGCTCACCTCGACTAACGAGGAGAAGCTTGACGTCGGTGCCTGCTATGGCACCCATGATGTCTCGTAAGAACCTGACAACAGATGCGTCGCCATTACCCAGCTGAGAACACTCATCTAATCCATCTGCGACGAACACACAACCTGGTACTGCTTTGATCATTTGCTTGAACAGGTCAACCAGAGTTCTTCGGGAGGCCTGTTCGGAAGAGTCATTCTCCCAGGCGCGACGAATACATTCAAATGCGTTGTTGGTCTTTGCAGAAACTTGGCGCTGCCATGACCTCAGAGCAGAGAATGGATCTTCTCGACTTTCGTGATCAGATGTGAAGAAGAAATGGGCCACGGGCGTATCTAGGGCCTCAGATAGATGGTGAACAATATGAGCACACAAAACAGTCTTTCCGAATCCCGCAGGCCCGTTTATCCATAGCACGCTTGGCTCAGTCGAGTCCACTGGTGAGAGCCACGATTTGAACGTAGGTCTTTCCAATATCCATTCACAGGTTGTGTCGACTCGCTTGGCCAAGGAATCTTCATATTTGTCATTTGGAGCGGATCTTCCAAGCCAGGCCAATACATCGCGCTGCTCTTCAACTTGGTTGTGTTAGCAAAACTAAACCTTATACTGTGGAGTGGCGAGACTTACACTTGATCCCCTGCTCGATCTTGGTTAGCATTTGGCGAATATCCTCTACCCATGCTGTGCTCTCCAGCCCCTCATAATTTTGGTCTTTGTCCTCTGGTGGTATGAGATTATGAAGCTGCTGCACCAGCTTCTCGAGCATGTCGACCTGCTCGGTGCGACTCTCCTTACCACCAAGAGCCCATTTCAATCGCTTGCCTCTCGATTGTGACAGGCCTCCGAATTGCCCACTCTGTAATCGGGGTCCGTTGCGACTTCTTTGAAGAATTGACTCCTCGCATATCGTCTTTGCTATGATTTGCAAGATGTTCTCAATTAAATTAGCTGCCTCTTTGTTATCGAGTCCACGATGGTGATCTGGCTGAAGCCGCCCATCGGAGATGCCAACGCTGACTCCCCATTGTTCAAATCGGGCTCTAGCCGCTCGGAAACGGGTGTCCAATACATGGGTCTCGGTATTCGATTCGCGATAGTTTTGAAAGCGGGAAAGTGAGTCCAAACAGACGCTGAAGAGACCAGCCAGTCCGACAACACCGACGGCGAGGCCAGTCACTTCCATTTTGTTGATGTTGTGTAGGTATAGAAAGAAGGAAATGGAGGGGACTGTGCGTAAGATTGTAATATTCCTGTAATCAGCCACTTATGCATCAAGACCCAACAAGGCTCTCAGTGAGGCTCACAGGTCGCATGTTGGGCCGCTACAAGGCAGACTGCGAGACGCTCAATGCCAACAGCCAATTGGAAGCAGAATAGTTGCATGTAATTTGGCAAATTATGCTAGTAAAGTAAATACCCAATAATCGATATCTGCGGCTGAAAATAGAAACAACACGGTAAATAAATCTTCCCCGCCAACTCCCAGCACATTCTCCAATCTGTCCAGAGCAAGTATTTTTGCAATGTCTGATCCACTTTCTGTGACAGCAAGTGTCGTCGGCATTGTAGGCGCACTGTTACACGGCTCTAAGCGACTCTATGAATTTATTGACTCCCTCCAAAATGCTCCAAAGGACATCGCCGCGCTATCGACCGATTTGAGAGCCTTGTATGAGATCCTTGCACATATCACGAATGTCCAGGATAAGCTATCTAGTCACCTAGACCTCTGCGGGAGCTTAAAAGCGCCCTTGGAAAATTGCTTGAACATATTCGACGAGTTTACTACCTTGCTACAGGGTTTTACTCAAACCTCAAGAGATGGGACGATTCAAGTTCGAGTCTGGAAGCAAATGGTCTGGGCATTTAAAGATAAAGAGATCCAGCTCTTTAGGGATACGATTACGACTTATAAAGTGTCGTTGGATATGGCGTTGAGCGCCATGACATTGTAAGTGCACCGTGACATGAGCGGTTATTCTTTTCTCTAACGTCACTCATTAGCTCGACCATTGCATCATTGAATGAACGTACCAGAAGATTCGAGACAGACTTCAAAGAGGAGTTCAAGGACATCAAATCAAAATTGCAAGCCTTGGATAACGACCGCTTCGAATTGGCTAGTGTGGCAGGCTGTAAAGGCTCAGAATGGTATGGGACAGAGGCCAATTTTGCAATGAACCGTTTCCTCGAGTATACCGAGTCACTCTGTGATTCGCCTCCAGCATCATTCCCTGGATCCCCGATTCAACCCTCGTCTGAAGACTGCGACGACCTTGATACACAACAAGTGTTGCAAGATACACCACCATCACGCCAACTCACCGACATCAACAGCACAGTACCATCCAATAGAACGAAATACGTGGGAATATTTAGTGAAACAGACCATCTTCAGCTTAGTATTTATCCATTCAATCCCGATTTACCAACGGCTGAAGAAATGATGCCAACGTGGATGGAAGATTTGTTACTGGGACCGGCAGATACATTTGTTGATTCAGAGTCTGGGAATCCATCCAATAGTCAACCTAGCTCGAAGGTGCCGGATCCCGCAGTGAATCAAGACAATGAGAGAGATCAACTGCCTACAGACAATGCTTGTTCTCCCAAACTCTCCCTCGAGTCCTCACATCACAAGACCAGGGCCCAAATACCGACTGCCTCTGCAAGCCTCATAACACCTGGATCGAAGGAAATCTATAGCCCAAGTGGGTTTGACCCCTTCAAAGTACTTTTGCAGGTTCTTATTCGGAAAGATCCTCAGATCAATGTCGGCCAAATCGACATGTCATGTTCCTTTGTCGTCTGTGACATTACTCTTGAAGACTGTCCCATAGTCTATGTCTCTGACAGCTTTCAGACTCTCACAGGGTATAGTCGACATGAGGTTATTGGTCTAAACTGTCGGTTTTTACAATCGCCAGATGGCAAGGTTAAGAGAGGCTCGCCCAGGCCATTCGTGGATAGTGGCGCTGTATATAACCTCAAGAAGAATGTACAGGAGAGACGAGAAATCCAGATGAGCATCATCAACTATCGCAAGGGAGGTAAACCTTTCTTGAACTACCTTAGTATCATCCCTATATCCTGTATATCCTGGGCTACGGACGAGATTCGGTACTACGTCGGTTTTCTGATAGACCTGGTCGAATGTCCCGATGTTTTAACGTTAGGATATGTACAGAGACAATTATACTGATTATGATTAAAACTAAATCTGATCTGCCTTGTATTTACACCTCCTGTTTATCTACCATCTTGGACTCCAACTTCTCTATCCTCCTTAACCTCACCGCATGACACAAGTTCCACATAAATACATAACCCATTACCACTGCTACGAGCATTGCAACTGCTGCGATCGGCCCAACAATAGCCAACACAGTGAGGCACATGGAAGCGCTCTGGAATGCATCGCTCTCCTGCAGCATCGTCGTGGCCAGACCGACTTGCATCGCGGCCAAAATGAGTGCAAAGTAGACTGTTGCGACTGTGATGGGCGCCACCATTTGCTTGAAGAAACGACGGTAACTTGAGTATTGGTTCAAACATCCATTTACAAACGCATGTACACCACCAGTATGAGAGCGGAAACGCCATAGCCATTGGATTCGAGGGAGCCGAAGGTTACCGTATTTAAAACGTGGATTGACATTGAGATCTGATGCTTCGAGATGGTCGGTGAAAGGCGAGACGAAAGCGGTCCAGCGCTCCCAGGTGATAGATTCGGAAAGGATACCCTCTGCCTGAGCAACCTTCCAGTCGGACTTGTCTTGTATAAGCCATGTATAGGACTGGACCATACCGGCAGCAGTCACCAGACTATCGTCACCGCAGCACAGATACCGTTCCCAAAAGTCAAATGACAATAAATAATCTGGGCATGGCTTCACAAACAGTCTATAGTCATCCCAAAGGAGTTGAAGGTCCGCTTGCTCGGCGCATACGATCTGCCGGCCGTACACGAGATGTTGGTGTAGGGGTCGTCCAGGCATCGGCTTCCAAACCATCCAAAGCTGGTTATGGATCTCATTAAGCCTGGACACGTCTAGCTCAACTTGGAGATATGTCTTGACACCATATTCGAAGCCAAATCGATGGAGCTTCCCTCTACTCGTGTAAAAGGCTGGCAGAACAAGAATGCCTGGTTTGGACTGTTCACCTTTAGTCTTGCCGTTGGGAAGTGAAACAATGATAGGGATTCGTCAAATGGGATTGGTCTGACTGTAGTGAAGGTCTGTTGTGGAGAGATTTCGTGCATTGTCAGCCGATGGATAGGATTTCGAGTTCAACTTCAGACTTAGTCCAACAACAGTTCGTCAGCTTTGAGTGTACCGAGACAGGCCGAACAAGCGCGCGACCAGTTGGTAAAAAGACAAGAAAGGAGCCACTGATGACTGACGTCACCGTAGACCGTGCTGTGAAAGGTTGAGGCTGACAAAGTACGACTGTTATTAGAAGATAGGAGGCAGTTGCTAAATCCTGCTTATCGCATGCATGCTCAAACGACAGAGCAAGCATTTCATCTTGGTGGTCAGACGGAGGAATGTAACGTCATTGTACAGTTCACAAGTCATCCCGATCAGCTGATTTGTCGGAGTTATGCTAGAGCAGGGGGGTTCAAAAGCACTTTTGCTACGGGGGACCTAGAAGCGGTCATATCGGCCGCTGATCTGCCAGCTGTGCCGCAATGGCAACTGTCGCCAAATATGAGGCACACAAGGAAAGATCAAGGAAGAGGTCGAACGTCGCAAGGAGCAGGAGCAGGAGCAGGACAAAAGCAGAGGCGAAAATGTGTGGTTCTCTCGTCGTATCAAAGACGGCCATTTATACCACGGGGCGCTATTCGTGTACGGCAAGAAAGACGAGCTGAGGCTCCCCTCGCGACAAAAGTACAAAAGTCTGCCAAAAGAACATCTTTCCGTAGTTCCGTCTGTCGACTACGAGAGCAATATTGCGCCGTGGTCCATGCAACAGGAGCTGATGCGGCTTCAACAAGAGAGTCTAGATAGTGAGATCAAGCCGTATGCCCAGGACTACTACATCTGCCAGATCGGCTGGACCAAGCTATCGGAGAAGAGAGTTGATGAGAAATGCGAGGCCGCTCACAAATCGTTTGGTGTATATGTACTGGGTTTCAACGACTTTCAGAGTTTCTTGCGACAATTTACCAAGCGCATCATTAAACAGCCCGAGGACTGCGCCCTAGATTTCCCATGGTTCGAAAAGAACACCCAAACACCATATCATGAGTTACAGCTTATTCATGCTGATGAGAATATCAAGGCGTTTCAGTTTTATATGCGGACAGCCTCGTATGGTTCTGTGGGCACGACAGTCGGGGTCGCTGGAGCGACGTATGAGCATCAATACCAACCGCAAGAACCAATGACGAACGCAACCGTTTGGCCCTTGTTCTCGTGCCCGATAAACGCATTCCGCATGCTTTTTCTGGCAGCAACTACGAGGATGTTTACCGTCACAGGTCTGCTTGGCTTTGGCACAGTTAGAGCAGGTTGCCGTCTTACCCGGAAATCATGCCATCACTCGTCATAGCTTTCAACGGCGCGCTGCCCATGGATAGTTATGTGCGTGCGCAAAGTGCCCTTAATAAGACACATATTGACTTACCCTTCGACCAACCAGACCAAGTAAAGGGGCTAGAAAGGAGAGGCAGTGATGTCAGGAATTCAGGATCTTACCTCCTTAGGAAGGGTTTGCCGCACTCAGCACAAGCAAAAGGTTGAAGACCTGTATATCGCTGCATATGGCGCCGGAGATGTTCTTGGTGAGAGAAGATCTTGGTGCAGTGATGACAGGGAAATGCGGTGGCGCCGGCTGCCTCCATTTTAGGAGCAAGTTCAGGCCAAGAAACGCACGGCAGTTGGGAATTGAGGTTGAATCTGCCCCAGTCTTTAGTCCAATACGGCTCAGCCATATCGAAAACCGTTAGACTGCAGTCTGTCAATGGTCGGTCCGATTGACTATACGAGACTATAAACTAACTTCCATAGTTCAGAGTTGTGGCTAAGAGCTTATTCCGGCAGACAAAACTTAGTATCAATCCCCGAAACACAATGCTTGCCAGAAGACACCTCACTGAGATTAATTCTACGCTCTCGTCTTTAACTTAGCTAGCTGCCTATCTAGGCTAGATATCTATTTAACCTAGCGGATTATGCTTTTAATAGAGTACCTATATCTTTTTTTTTACCAGCCTTGTTACACCAGCTATTCCAAAGCTAATAAAAATACAGAAAGTAGCCAGATTAAGCTTCTTTCTCTAATTACAAGTAGGCTAAGCTCTGAATAAATTAAATAGAGGGTATTAGTAGTTTAAAAAGTCTTTCTATATTACACTCTGAAACAATCTATATAAACCTTAAAGTACGGTGAGTGAACTTTAAATCAGAAGCTGAGAGTAATGTATATTTACACGTGGCAACAGCGCGCTGTTAGAGTTTAAAACCTTATTCTCAGTATCTTATAAGAACGATTATCTTTAACCGTTACTTATTTTCTTTTTAATAACCAGATAACCAAAACTGTCAGTCTTCAGCTACTTCTTTACAAGTCTATTTAATCTCAACGTTCTACTATACTCTCCATCATGAAGCTTACTAGCATTGTTATCTTGGCATTTCTGAGGTATGTTTATCCCTTGAATAAGTCTGTTTGCATTATCTAAAGCACTGTTGCAGCGCCACTGCCACTGCGCAGACCGGTTCAAAGTACCTGAGCTATTGTAAGGGAGTGTCACAGGATCTAGGCAAATCCCTCTGCAAGAAGAAGGGTGGCAGCTGGGGGCCTCGTACCGACGCTCCAGCGGAATACAAAAGCCGTTCCGGCTACTACGTAAGTCGGTGACACTCAAGAACATTATGTGCTTGTCTATTAATGCGTATAGTGTCTTGGTGATGGTTGGTGGGGAGAAGACCCGTGCCCTGCTGAATATGGCAAAGGCTTTGAGGTTGTTAGTATGTATATCCATGTGTTGACAGCGGTATTCACAGTGAATGTTGCTAATTATGTTTTAGACTTCATTGTGTAAAGAGTAGTCAAGACCCGGTTTGGCATGCGATAAAGGAGGGGTTTTGCCCGAAGGTTCCCCTCGCCGGCGAAAAGTCGGGCCAAGCGTGCATTTCCGTGCGGTAAGGAAAAGTGTGTCTATTGGGAAGAGAAACACTGTAATAAATCAGAAGGCAAATTGTAATGCAAGATGCACTTGGATAGCAGTGTAGCAATAGACATTATTAAAATACTCAAAAGGATACAAGTGTTCTTAATGTAGTCCCCTATTATTTACTGTCTAGTTTAGACTGTTGGCTAATCCTAAATGGCTCAGTAGAGAATAAGAAGGCCTAGAAAAGTAGGCAAAAGCATTATATACCCAGGATATAAAAACTACTAGTATTAATATTCCTCCACTCCTAAACTCTATTATAGTCTTTATTAAACTCTATAACATTACCTATAGCAGCATATTTACTAAAGTTAAGTATATTAGAAAAGCAGTTAGATCTAATACTTCTTGGTTAATGTCTAGCCAAGCTTAGATTTAAATATCTCAGGATACTGTAATGCAAGCATCTTAAGGAAGGTCACATGGTATCTTTATTGTCTAAGAATAAATGTTGAGAATCATAGTATACAGACATAACTCCATGTTCAGATGCTATACCCTAGAAAGTGGAACAACAACATGGTCGTTGAACGCCAGTGCTGGATGCCAGTCTTCCTGATCCTTACTAACTCTCGCACCACTCTTGAGACACCAGCTCACAGCATTGGCATATGCAGTCCCAACTCGAAATGCAAATTGCGTATCTGCAACTTGAGCTGCCCACTTCTGTACACTCTTAGCCTCTTCCTTCCCGAATGTGTCGCCCTTGGCATGTGGGCATACATCCTTTAGTGGCTGCCAGAACGCAATCTCTATCAAGACAAGACCAAAGGAGTAGATGTCATATTGCGTCATGTATCTCTTTGCCTCACTGCCGATGTAGTCAGGGTGCCGATAAAGGCTTCGCTCAACTTGTGCTGGCGTCTTGGCGGCATCAATATTTGACTCTTCAGTATCTTGACGAGAAAACTCAAAGCCAACGACAGAAGGACGTAACAGATCGGTTTCAGGACCAAAGTACACTATGCTGTGACTACTAATAGCTTTGTGAACCCAGCCACTGCTAAACAGCTCTGAGTAGGCTGATGCGAGGGAGAAGGCGATTTTCATTCGGACTTCAAGTGGTGCCAGGTGAAAAGATTGACGCCCCAGCCGCTCGTGAAGTGTCATGACACGCATGTTAGGGTTAGATGATATGAATGAGGGTAATTCGTATACGATCCACCAACATTTATTAACTTCATCTTCTGCAAAGCCGATGGCCTTTAGGATGCAGTCGCTTCTCCCTGGCCGAAGCATGGCAACAAGGCGGCTCAGGCGCATTTGCAGCTTTGAGCGGTTGGCCATGGACCGCTCATCATCCCATGACTTCTTCTCGAACATGACCAGTTCACCAGTAGCTTTACTCGTCGTAATGAACCGGTCCTTGTCCAGAGTTCCCGAGCGCATAGCGAAGTCAGTCATGTTCAGCTGGGGGTTGCCTCGGAGGAAATTTGTCGTACTCGGAGCTGCAGCAACTGACTTCCTGTCCACCAGGCCGCGGAGTGATGATTCCATCGCCGGACTTCCCTCAAGGGCATTTCGTAGGAGGGAGACAGTGTTCTCATCATCGGCCTTCCCGACGATTATGATATTTACCCTTGTCCAGTCCTGCTTGTACTGGAGACTCTGGCGCTCTGGTAGAAGTTGGTTCAGTTTGTTGGTGTATCTCTCCAGCTCAGCCACGCAGTCGCGAAACTTGGACTTGTTTCCTAATGCCCATCGTAACCGAGCTGGTAGATTAACCTTGAAAGTCCCAGCCGGAAAGAAAGCCTTCTGTTCCTTCGAGATCAGTGATGGCGCCCCATCTTCAACCTGTTTACCAGAAAGTGCCAGGCCCTGCTTCTGAAGTTCTTCATTCCACCTGTACGCCAGCTCCTTTTGCCGCTGGCCTACATCCTCCACGGAAGTCGAAACAATACCAAACTTGGCTTGTAACTTATTCAAGTCCTGAAAAAGTGCACTTATGCAGTCAAGTGCATTTCGTATCTCTGGGAAGATTGGGTGTAGAGCCTCGATGAGTCTGCCTTGCTCCAACCCCGCACTTCGACCCCAGCACTGCAGACGGAACTGCTCGAGCTTCAGCTGCACAAATAACTCCTCGCACTCTTTGGGAAAGTGTATCGCTGTGAGGACTAGGTCGACTGCTCGTTTAGCGCCTTCGTATGTGATTTGCGTGAGAGCGATGATTGATCCTGGGTCCAGCATTGTACTTGGCTGCCGGCTGCTTCGGTGGTTGGACAAATGGTATGAGCTAGCAAGGATGAGGGTGATCGGCTAGCTGACTTCTGATATCGTTGGACGTTAGATCCGATGGATTTAGTGTTTGCCGAATTGATATCAATTCATATGAGGTAATTTTATTCAAGCTTAATCAGTACAGCCTGAAATTGAAGTCTTACGTGGCAGATGCAGCAAGGAAGCCTAGAACTGAATGGACTGGGCTGAGCTGAACTTGGGTGGCTTAGGGTAGCCAATCACAATCAAATCACCACCGTCATCATATTACGCAGGCCCAGCGTCCGAGACATAATGGCGCCGAGGCAGATTTCATTCTCAACCTCGCTCTTTTCGCATCCTGAACCTCTTCATTACGTCAAATACTCAGCATGGAGTCTATCGTAGACCCTTTCAGCCAAATCTTATGGCAGGACCCTTCAGCACTGCCGGCAGAGAGCGTTTCGCTCCAGCCTATTGAAGAACAGGTCAAAGAACAGCTTAATCGGAATGAAAACAGGTTTCCAACTTTTCTAGCCCATGTCTCATCCTTGGAAAAGAAAGGCCGCAACACAGAAACCGTTTTTATCGATGAGTACATCCAAGGCTTCACTGAGCGATCATTCATCGATCGCGGGGCAACCTTCTCCGTGGAACGAGCCATCGCCATTCCAAACCCTCAAACAATCAACTCCGCGCCTGCAGTCATCCGCCAAAAGCGTGTCGTGGCTTTAAAAACAGTTCGGATCCAGTCTCAGTCTGATGATCTACCCAAAGCAGGCTGGGATCACGTATTGCTCGAAATTCGCGCTCTTCTCCACGAGACCCTTCGCTACCATCCCAACATCGTGCGCCTTGTCGGCCTGTGCTGGGGCCCAAACGGAGCATCCGGAAGCGTGTATCCTCAACTCGTGATTGAGCATGCAGAACATGGAACGTTGGAGGATCTACAGAGTAACTCGAAATCACCACTTTCGTTCGCTGTTAAGCAAAAACTACTGTATGATGCGGGGAAAGGCTTATCTATCATTCATGCTTGCAGCATCATTCACGGCGACATCAAGCGTCAGAACGTGCTGATATTTTCTGATAAATCCAGTCCAGGAGCTTATGTAGCTAAACTGGCCGACTTTGGAGGCGCTGTGTATGGTTCTGAGAAGTACGACTCTTATCGCTTCATCTGCAAGACACCAAGATACGCGGCACCGGAAACCGACGGCATAGTCACCGCCGAGGCCGCAAAGCTATGCGACGTCTACTCTTTTGGGTTGCTCGTCTGTGAGACATTTGCAGATGGAGACTTGGCCAATCTCCATTATGAGTTTAGTCCTCGGCGAGAGGCGTCGGGGTCATCGGTGACGCTAGCTCAATTGAAGAGGTCGGGACGACTTCTACACAGAGCGACATCTATGATCCAGGATTACTTTGACATGCGTGAGATCAACCAAGATTGTACGGAGATGGTTCTATATGTACTCGAACAGACGATACAAAAGAACCTCGCAGATAGGTCTTTGGCCAAGGCACAGGCTGCTCTGAGAGGTATCCCGTATGTTAGAGCTATTAACATCACCTACGAGATGGAGCTAACATTTTGTTCTTCTAGGCTTCCTCAGATCGACGATTATCTGAGTAATGTCGCGCAAATGAATCGTAAATGGAAGGAAGTCGAAGATAACGAACCTCCTGTAAGGGACCCCATCCATTTGGACGTTGCCAACTTCACTGTAGTACTTTAGAACAAGACTGATATCCGAGCAGGGCAAACACGGCATTAGTGCAGACGGTGCTGGACTATTCTTGGGCACCGTGGGAGCTACCTATGATCCGCAGAACAATACGTAAGAGCTACTAACGCAAGTCAAGTTGTCTATGCTGATACCCGTGGCAGCCCCGGTTTTAGACCCATAGTCAAGGCTCCAGTAAACCCAGGCTTCATCTTTGAGCCTGAAAAACTGAAGAATATCCTGTCATGGCAACAGCAGGAACACATACTCCAAGCTCTTCAAACTATTTCCGAATCTGGTGATCATAGCCGTGACGTGGAGCTCCATAAGCTTTTTGCAGCCTGGTTCCTCTTCAGATGCCACGTCGCCGAGTTTGGCACATCCCTCGACCCCGAAAAGGCGTGCACAGCACTTCGAAGAGCGGCAAGCGATGCCGTGACCGGATCCGATGATTCAAGCGGTTTCGAGTACCTCGCCGCATCATGTGTATGGCGGGTGAGCCAAGCCCTGGGACAAACCCCACCTGAGCTGTTAGCCGTCTTTCCGTCTAGTCTGCAGTGGGCAACTCTTCGAGGTGGCTGGCAGGCTGGTCAAGATCTCGAAGACGCTTTGCCACTGTTGAGTGACGAGCAGAGACAGAATGCGACTGAAACATATCAGAACGCAAGGAGGCTTGCCAATTACTTCAGTGGTGTTCCAGGATCTCTTGCATTCTTGCCTCGACACTTGAGAAGAGAATTTTCGGTCGATGATGTGGAGACACTTCAACGAGAACTCAAAGAAGAGCTTGGCGAAGCGTATGAGATGTCACTGAAGAGCTCGCCTGCAACGAACGAGAATACTCAGCAAGTAACCCCCTTCGACAGGATCTTTGTCAACAGCCGTGGCCATGGAGTTCTGCACATGGCAGCAGCCCGCGGACAAGCCAATACAATCGACCATCTTATCAACACGTTCAAGCTAAACATCGACCTCCCAAACCAAGATTGCGAAGAAACACCGTTAGTCTGTGCTTGTCGAAATGCTCACCTGGACGCTTCTCTAGCACTCCTTCGCCACGGCGCCGATCCAAAAGGTCATCCTCTGGGACAAGACACCCCTCTCCACTGGCTCTGGAGATTCGAGAAAGACGAGATGATGCCAATGGCTCGAGGCCTGCTGAACGCTGGAGCCCCGATCGATGCTCCGTCAGGTGGCATGAGAGCTGAGGTCCTCAAAGCGCACGCCGACTGGGAGGGAACCATGTCTATCCAGACAACACCTCTCGGTAGATGTGTTCTCTTCCAGAACATCCATGCCGCTCAAGTCCTCATCGCACTTGGAGCTGACCCCACGATTCAAGTTGACGGAAAGTCACCTATCCAGCTTGCCGCCATGCTAGCATTGCCAAATTTCCTTCGACTATTCTTGTATCAAGATCATGATGAATCCAAAATTTCAGGGTTATTTAATGGTTTTGACGATCTTGCTCTTCTGAAGGCGACTCAGGAGCAAAAGGCTGGCAATAGAGATACGTTTTCATTGCTTAGCCGACTCATCAGAAACGGGCCGAGATATCGTTCTGATGTCGAGGAAACACTCGCCATTTTCAAGGAGCAGAGAGAATTACTGGATACCGCCTCTTCTGGTGGACCGTCAGGAGAAGCGTTGTGCATGCAGATTCGACTTGGGAACCGTGATATCGTTGAAGCGTTACTAAAAATGGGCCATAATCCCTCTGGCTCGCCTGACCATCGACCCATGCGCGAAGCAATCATACTCAATGATGACAAAGTATTTCGACTGTTGAGAGATTACGGCTGTGCGATCGAAAGTTACCCAGAGTGGCCACGGACTCTACTTCATGACCTGGCTGCGAGACCGGCTTCATCTCCCCCTGGAATTGTCATAGCGGAAGAGCTTATAGCGTCCGGGGTTTCTGTTACGGATCATCCAGTAGGGACTAGACCGCCTGTTGTTGAAGCTATCTTGCATGGATACCTTGACCTAGCAAACTTTCTCATTCAGCATGGAGCGCAAATCAGCAGTGCTTACCAGTTGGGGCCTGATCTACCAAGGATTTCCATCTTCAAGGAGCTACTTGAACAAAGAACAGAGACATCGCTGTCTATCCTCCGATCTCTGCTAACACCTAACGAAACGTCATCCGATCAAGGTTCTATGCTACATCATAATGAGCAGTTTGACTTTATCGTGGATCACATTGGTGATCCTGCTGAACAACAAAGCGCATGGACTATCCTTGCCGCCTCACCACCAGCACGCAAGAACGTAGTCGAAGCAGAGATCTATATGGCGCAAGTCCAATGCATGCTCTCAGATAACTCGCCCTTCGCAAGCAAAGAGTGCATAAACTTTGATCATCCGAAATTAGGCACCGCCTTGTGCCGCGCCGCTTTGTTCCAAAATCATTTCCTTGTCGGAAAGCTTCTACGTAGCGGCGCAGATCCCAATATCAGGTTCCGTCAAAACTTTGGACCTGCGCAGCGATACTTTGGCGATGGATCACCAATCAATCTGGCTTTAGGTTGCTATGAAGTAGCTATTGAAGGCTGGAGCGAGACTGTACCGGATAGTGTTGTGGAGGACATGCGAAGTGTGATAAATGAACTGGAGTCTATTCCGGACTATCCGGAGGAAGCGCTTACTCGTGGAGAGGCACTGAGGAGGCGGCATGAGGATATGCTACGGCTGCGAGATGATGGATGGGCTATGCAAGCGCAAATGGCTAACATGAGTCTTGAGCAGGGGCCAGTTGATCTATCTAACATGAGTGCAGTACAAGCGCCAGAGCTGGATGAGAGTCAACGGGAGATGTTTCAGGCTACAGAGACAATTATTCGATGGATGTTTGATTCGCAGCGGTACGGAACAATTGGACGAGCAGAAATGGCCAGGATCGCAGAAGGCGAGAACGCATAGTCTGCCTCTCAATCGAGATAAGTTAGGATAAACACTGATATGCGCTGTTATCAACCTATTCCCGATAAGAACCCTCTCGTGACCCATCGTAGCACTCACCCACCATCTCAACAAAAGATCCAGCTTCCTATCTCGACCACAATCTCAGAGCAATTCGGTACTTCAAGATGCGGGGATGTCTCTCGTGCCTTGTTTCTCGCACTGATGGTTGCCACGTGAAGTGCCCTCTGCCGGGCTATCTCCTTAAAACAGAACATGCACTGCAACCCACACGCGATCGGTTAAATGGCTGATATCTCGAATCGGCAGGATTTCCGTATGCGACACATCGTCAGAGGGGCAGAGATGCATATTCTTGGCTCGTTTGGGTAATTGCCTCGGTTCGTCGTATATATAATGACTTGTAAGTAATTGAAAGAAGATGGATTCTTGGTTTTGTGAACGTGAATGTGATAGCTGAAAAGTATGCGACTGAATTGAGGCAGACCGCTTTGGAAGCCACTTATCACATCACTTTAAGCCACCACCGAACGATGGAGTAAATACTATAAATACCTGGAGCCATCGCGTATTGTTTTCATATTATTTCCTCAGTGAAAACATCCGTTGACCCAGTTTTATCGTGGTCATGATGTTCACCGCAACTTATCGCAATCTTTCATATGTGCTCCTGTTATACCTGGGCTTCACCACCTTCCTATTCCAGACAGTATCATGCCTCGCCGTCCCATCATCTGAAGATGCCTCCAACGACAACGCCAAGCGAGCTGATGAATCTGGTGATGTCTACTTGCTCGGTGTCGGCAAGGCTGATGTGACTGGTCCTGTTGTCGAGCTTAATCTCATGGGATATGCCGACCTAGGGCAGATAGGAACAGGTCTGCGCCAGCGACTTTACTCCCGCGCTTTCATCGTGGGAAATCCAGGCGAGCCCAAAGAGAGGTTTGTGTATTTGGTCTTGGATACCCAGTCCGGTGATACTGCGGTTCGAAGAGGTATTCTGGAGGGGATTGCTGCATTGGGATCGGAGTACTCGGTCTACACGTCGGACAATGTCGCTGTCACTGGAACGCATTCACATGCTGGACCAGCAGGCTGGAACAATTATCTCATGCCTCAGATCTCTGCTCTCGGATTCAATCAACAGGCATACCAAGCTATCGTCGACGGCGCTGTTCTGTCCGTCAAGAGGGCACACGAAAACATTGCCAAGGGCCGTCTCAGCGTAGGCAAGATTCGCATCGAGGACGTCAACATCAATCGAAGTCTGTATGCCTACCAGGCCAATCCAAAGTCTGAGCGGGATAAGTACCAAGATGAGGTCGACAAGGAATTGACCATGCTCAAGTTCACTCGCGACTCAGACAACAAAGTCACAGGTGTGCTGACATGGTTCTCGGTCCACGGTACAAGTCTTTATATCAACAACACCCTTGTTGCTGGTGATAATAAGGGTGTGAGTGCCTATCTTCTGGAACAGGCTGTTCGTGGAACCAATGGAGCTACTGATGACTTCGTGGCTGGCTTTTCACAAGCTGCCGTCGCGGATACCACGCCAAATGTCGAAGGAGCTTGGTGTGAAGATGGTTCAGGACAGCAGTGTGACTTCAAGGATGCAACTTGCGGTGGCAAGATCGAGACCTGTCACGGAAGAGGTCCTTTCTGGGGATTGAACGACGGAGGCACCAAGTCATGCTGGGAAATCGGTCGTCGCGTCTTCAAGCAGGCCGATAAGCTGTACAACCAGATGCAAAGCGGAGATGGCGTTCCGGTCACTGGAAAGAGTGTACTCGGATATCACTCATTCCAGGACTTTTCAGACTTCACGTTTCAGCTACCCAACGGCACATCAGCAAAGACCTGTGCCGCAGCGTTTGGGTACTCCTTTGCCGCTGGAACTACCGATGGCCCAGGGTACTTTGACTTCAAGCAGGGTGACTCCGGCGAACCCGATGCTAGTCCCTTCTGGGCTCTCGTATCAAAGTTCTTGCGCAACCCTACCAAGGAGCAAGTTGCATGCCAGTCACCCAAGCCAATTCTCATCGACGCTGGTGAGATTACACTGCCTTATGCTTGGGCTCCCAACATTGTGGATATCCAGATGCTGCGTGTTGGCAATTTCTTCATTATCGTTTCGGCACCGGAGCTTACGACTATGTCTTCGCGACGTTGGCGCAAGAGTATCAGTGATGAGATCAAGGATAGAGGGGGTGTTGGCAGTGATCCTATTGTTGTCGCTGGTGGACCTGGCAATACTTACGCTCATTACTGTACTACGCCTGAAGAGTATGATGTGCAGCGATACGAAGGTGGCTCGACTATCCACGGCAGACATAGTCTTGATGCGTATATCAACCTGACTACGAGTTATCTCGGATACCTCCTCCAGGAAAAGGGCGCCTCAAAGCCACCCACCGGTCCATCTGCGCCTGATAACCGAAAGAACTCCATCTCTCTCACCACAGGCGTCGTTTACGATAATCCAAAGATTGGCACTAAGTTCGGTGACATCATCAAAGACGTGAGCAAGCCAAAATTTGCAGTTGGAGATACCATCAACGCTACATTTGTCGGAGCCAATCCACGGAACAATCTTCACCTGGAGGATACTTATGCGGCAGTTGAGAAGAAAGACGGATCTAAATGGGTTCAAGTTCGGACTGATGAGGACTGGGATCTTGTTTTTGAGTGGAAGAGACTTGATGGGTTGCTCGGGTCAAGCGAGGTTGCTATTACTTGGGAGACTGGATGGCAAGATGCCAAGGATGTTGGTTCTGGGACGTACAGATTGAGCTATTATGGGGATAGCAAGACTCCTATTACCGGTAAGATTAATGCCTTTTCCGGCAAGAGTAGTGAGTTCACCATTTCATAGATGCCTTAGTTAGTATGTAATCAGGCCACATTAACCCTAAGATACTCTAATCTTTCTTAACTAGATCTTTATCTTAAGCATTCAGTGTGTCTGGTGAAGTGAATCCTATATACTAATTTCTTAGCATTTCGGATCCGTGAACAAATACCCGACTATGGGGATGGCTGCCGCCTATAAGGTTAAGCCTTAGGCTGCGAACACAGGTGATAAATGAGAACATGATAATTTTTGTAGATAGAATATATTGCCAACAGTATCTAGTTAACGCTTACTGTCTTGCTATCCTTTTATCTCGCCCTATACCCCTTCGCCGACCCCTTCTTCGATATGTAAAACCAGATCCATCTCCATAGAACCATGTAGCTGACTGCCACCTCGCAGGTTAAGCTTGGGCTTCAAACAGAGGTGATGAAACCACCCGAGTCCGACGATTGAATGAGCCCAGAAGATGTAGTTCCAACTAAACTGCATGTTAGCAGCGAGTCCGCACAAGGTATGTTTCTCAGCAGACTTACGAATGACCCTGCTGTAATTACTCGTCGGAGGAGTCAGGACCAGGGGGGTAGTCAGTACCACGGCAATGGAAGACTGCCTCGCAACCCCGACTCCAAGGATTGGCATAGGCGCCAGGACGACAGTTCTTCCAGGATTCGTTTCGCAGGTCACAATTAGTGCCGTCCTTTCTAAGACCACGATAACTGATGTACTGCGCAGTACCAAAGCTGGCAAGGCAAAGGGTAGTAATAAGAGAGAACTTCATCTTGGTTGAGGAGATAATAGTTATTGTTGAAAGTGAGTTGTAGTTGAAGAGTGAGAGATGCAATGATGCTGATATATTATTCAGTATTCAGCAGCAGACTATAGGTATTTATATTCCTAAACTTGCCAGTCCTTAAGTTCTAGTTACTCTGTACATAGTCACGATTCACCTAGTCAGCCAATTCTATCAATATCGCGCAGGGATACATTGAAGCCACTCGGTCAAAATAAACATTAGTTTTTTCTCAGTTTCAGGCATAATAGACTTTGTTCTTCCAATAACCAATCATTAGTTATAATACCTATAAGCTTGAAGTCTATACTTAAAGTTTAATATATCAAGGTTAAATACTAAAGAAATACGAAAGCTAATAGTAAAGATTTTTAATATTCCACCAACCAGCGCTACCAGACACTATACTGCTCGGCTAGGAATGATGCCACAGATCAGCCTAGACTACAGAAGTTCCCTTGAGGTGATGGTCACTAGTAGCGCACCAACCCGAACAGCCTAGCCTCTAGCGGCAGGTAAGAACGTCACATTGAGCCGTCTAACCGAGACCTGTTGTAAATAGCATTTATGACAATTCAGAATTATTGAATAGGTTGTACATAAGCTACAGATATTATAATTCTTTATATATATATTATTAATTAACTACTCTAGAATTTTAAATTTACCCTTAAATACCTGTTTAGTTACTAGGCAGGCTATTAAACTAAATAGTGAAATAAATAATAATAGGTTAGCAGAAGGCAAAGTAAGTTATGGGTTTTAGAGACCTAGCAATGCATATCTGTATATAAGCTTTAATAGACGGTGAGTATATTAGACCCTGAGAGTGATAAGTTCTGTACAAACTAATTACTCTTTAGAAAACGCTGTTGATAAACCACCACATCCCACAGCACTAAGAGACTAGGGTTGACAGCTTGAACATAGCTAGAAGCTGGCTGTGGACGTAGAACTGATCAATACGAGGCCATCCCAGAAGAAGGCAAGAAGCGTTGCCGTTCCCTTCTGCCGATAACGTATATGAGGCATGGGATGTAAGCCATCAGCTGTGGGGACTATTAACTCAAAATAACACTCCTGTAAAGTCAGTTCAGGCAGTATACCAGCTACTCAACATTTGCCCAAGATGAGCTTTGCAAGCCTATGTGATTCTGCTGATAATCCTTAGTAGTTAGTTATCAGATGCTCGTTAAATCCTTCTAAAGACTTCTTTACTAAGTCAAACGACCTCTCGACGAGACATGCCTTCTCCGATACAGTGATATGTTTGAGTTGAGGTAGACCGAGGTAGCAGGGTGTTATTTTTAAGTTAATAGACCCTACAGCTGATGGCTCATGTCACGCGCCTCACGCACGTGGCAGGGGATCTAATTACCCTGTCGGCTTTCAAGCCAATCTAGGCATAGAATTTGGAAAAGGGCCGACTGGCTACACGAACGTAAATTATCTATCAAAGATGATCAACTTTGGCTGTCTAGGAGACCTATTCGCTAGCAGTAATCTTGCTGAAACTTTTGTTCTTTGCGCTCAAATGAGTCATCTAGAGTGGTTAACAATTCAGTTCCATCAATCTGTCATCCATATAATGATTTTTGCAGTCTCTTCAGACACATTCATCAGTGCGTCTCTGACCTCAATTATCCCACTTCTCGCCTACAATCTCAATATTTACATAATCCTTATTGTACTCGCTTGCAGCCAAGTCCGGGGTGCAGTAGCTCGCACTCTGCAGACATAGGTGGGATCGAGAGCACATCGAGAGCCATTTGTGACAAGTCGTGCAGTGTTGGCATTTCTCTCACCGATATCGTAGTGGATCTGTCACCAGTTGGTCGTGCTTCGTATCGGGTTTCCGTAGCGGCCGATGACCATCCTCAACGTAGGCCCCATCTCACGAACTTTTCGAGCAAGCGGCTTCGTCCGGTGGCAATGACGTTCTACAAGCCTGATGCCTCTCAAGTACGTGTGTGAGGCGCGTGATGTGAGCCATCAGCTGTGGGGACTATTAACCCAAAATAACACGCCTCTCAAGTACAATCATTACCTTCAAAAGCTTCAGTGGAGGCCCTCCATGGGTAGGAGTTGTGAGTTCACTATTTCTTAAGCCTTTCAGTCACTATGTGATCTGGTCGCATTAGCTCAAAGAGACGTTAAATTTTGTCAAGGACATATACATTTAAAGGAGCGAGTGATATTTAGTGAGGCCCGCATACCCGGTTACTTAGAGCTGTATATACAGACTCTTTGCGCAGAAAGCTACTCGCAACGGTTCCCTGCAGTGAACTCGATTTTAACCTTTTTGTATCAGACTTCAAAACAAACTACCATAGACGAGAGCTTATTCAGGCAGACAGAACTTAGCAAACTACAATAAATATCTAATTTCCTAAACATAGAGGATTATTAATTTACCAGATACTTAATAAATCCTTAAAGCGATGCGGCAGTTGATAATTTCTTGGGAGCCGAAATGAGGGGCGGTACTTTTTGACTGACCATGTCAGACCACTAACCCATGTCATGGCCACGTTCGTATCTGCATGTTGGTTACTGTGAATCCAGGAGAGCCAGTGATATTGACCCTCGAAAGTTCGCTTAGCACACAGCATGCATACTACCTCCGCAATCATCTGCCATTCCATCCCGCAGATTCCCGCATCATCACTTTTATCCCACATTGAGCGATTTTCTGGTCATCAACTTCGGCATGTCTAGTGTAGACGCAGATCCGGTTCTTCATCCAGATGAGCAGGTTATACATGCTTTGAACTCGCAGGAGTCCAATGCTGATCAATAATAGATCACTGATGACGGCGACTCGTCAATTGAGACAGTACGCTTCTCAATCATCCATATCAAGAGACTCGGCTGACAGGTGACAGGATGCCGCCTCATCAACAACGAGCATCTCAAGCTCCATCCTGAACTATCGGCTTGAGAACGGTAGAACATACCATGGCTATAAAGACGGAAGTAAGAAGGATTACCATCCTCAACTGGCGAATTCTCACAACCTCGTTAGAATATCATCTCCCAAACGACCAGGTCGAAAATGAGCGTCTAGGTATGAGACTGCGACTATTTTAAGCATGCTACTAACAAACCAGACCTCCAGCATAACCTTTTCCTGCTAACATTTGGTGATAAACTGGGTCTTGCTCCGCCTAATGACCCCGACGCAAAGGTTGGACGCGTGCTCGACGTGGGGACGGGTACCGGGATATGGGCCATTGACTACGCTGATGAGCACCCAGAAGCTGAGGTATATCTCTCACTGGACCCAAGAGCATGTACTAACTCCATAGGTAATTGGGGTTGATCTCTCGCCAATTCAACCGGCTTTGTGAGTAACCCCAGGCCATACCTTTCCCCGCTAACATCTCCAGCGTCCCGCCAAACCTTCGTTTCATTATTGATGATATTGACGAAGACTGGGAATATGGCCAGCCATTTGACTATATCCACAGCAGAATGATGGTCTTCAGTATTAAGAATTGGGAGGATTACATCCGCAAGATCTTCAAGCATGTCTTCAACCTCCACTCTCATCGATGATACTGACCTGTGTAGCAATCTCAAGCCTGGTGGCTATGTCGAGATTCAAGAAACTGGAGGCGTTATTCTCTCCGACGACGGGACTCTTACCCCGGATCACGCCCTCTCCAAGTGGTGTAACCTCCTCAATGAAGCCTTCGCGAAACTCGGAAGTACATCCATTGAGTTCGACGAGATCAAAGCTATTATGCAAGAAGTCGGCTTTGTCAATGTCGTCGACAAGAGATTTAAGTGGCCTACCAATCCGTGGCCTCGAGATAAGAAGTATAAAGAGTTGGGAACGTGGAATAACTATAATGCTTCAAACGCTTTAGAGTCGCTGACCATGGCGTCGTTTTCGAGGGCTCACGGATGGTCGCGGGAGGATGTCATTACGTTCCTTGTTGATGTGCGGAAGGATCTGAATAATCCCATTGTCCATGCTTACAATCCCATGTGAGTATCCCTCATGAGAATAAGGGCTGGGGACTAACAAGTGGCAGTTGTTCTATCTTTGGAAAGAAACCAGACATTTAAGACAGACAAGGGATTAGTGAAGCCACAGGTTTCTGTTCTCTATGCACTCCTGAGGTACTTGTCATATGACCTAACCAGCCATTTGAAGGCTGTTATTCTTGCTTATTCCCCGACTCATGCATGTGAAAATCAAGAAAGCTGGCGAAGTATCTGATCCGATGCTATCGCGTGATTGATCTATATGTTCGTAGTCTATGAGTCTGGGGGTTCCACGTCCAAGCTGATGTCGCCATGCTACTCCATGGGCTCCGCGTCACATCTCTGTCTTGGCAGTTTAAAACCTGCTCTCAACCAAGACTAGAATACAGACAAAAGCCTCCAATCATTACTAACACCCTTGGCAAAAAGGAACAGAAGAGCCGACACTGCATATGCTGTGCCACAGAAGAGAACTAACGCGTTGTAGTGGTTGCCGTCACTTGTTCCCAAGATCAACCCTGAGATAGGAACTCCAGCCAATGTGGCAAAGCTCACCACGCCATAGGCCGTGCCATACCTGGTGGCATATTCCTCGGTTTTGCAGAGCTGGGCCACACATACTGGCGTCAGGCTGAAAGCAGTGCCGCTAAAAAAGCCATAGGTTACAGCGAAAGAAATGACAACAGCGGCGTTGGACCTCGCTTGAAGCCATAAGCAAAAGATTGACAAGGTGGACAGAGTTGCGCAAATAATCATAACATTAAACCGACCGAGTCTATCGGCAACGATCCCAGGTAGACAGCGTCCCAAGGTAGATGCCGAGTTCAGAATCGCTAGTAGGTTGGGAGAGAGGTCATTGAGTTTATGAAAAGACGTGTACGTAGTGATGTATGCTGGAGGCACCAAAACAGCCCAATCCAGGATAAAGATTGCCACCATTGTCAGTGTGAACCTTGTGTCTTTGAAGCCCTTCCAGTCGAGAACAAGCCGCGAGGTTGGATTTGCTGGGAGTCGTGTCTTGAGTAGCGGCAGACTAGCTAGGAAACACAACAATGTAAAGAGCGCAAAGCATCGCATTGTCCAGGCGAATCCGATGTGACGTGAGAGATGAGAAAAGGCAAGGGGATAGCAAAGGCCTCCGATGCCACCGGCAGTTGTTGCGAGGCCAGTCGCCAGTCCACGATTTTGCATGAACCAATGTCCAAGGGTGGCGATACTGGTGGTCCATATGATTGACGAAGAGAGACCTCCAAGACACCCAAAGGCAAGCATAAACTGGTAATATTCTTGTCATCGAATGAGGTTAGCCTGGGACTCTGATTATCTCGTTGGCACGGGGACTTTCTTACCTGTACAGAAACTCGTACATACCAGCGAGACGACTAAGCCACATGCCCCAGTGGGAAGCAGATATTTGAGACCATACCTGTCAAATACTGGACCTATGGAAATGTCAGATACCTTGCTTTGATGCTTCATATAGGAGGTCTTACCCGCTTGGATGCCCCCGAAGAAGAAAAGAAAGGCAAAGGTGCTGAATATCCACGCGATTTGCGGCTCCGAGTATTTGTCGAGCTGATTGACCAGGAGCCATGCTTGGAAAATACCAGTCGAGTTGAGGAGACCTGAGGCTGGAAACAGAGCCAGCCAGGCACCCAGGACGACGCTGTACGCCTGAAACCCACGGTCAGGGTAGGACTCAAAGATGATTGGATTTGCAGTGGATGATGCCATTTTGTAGCTGACGTCAGCGGTGAGTTGTTTGAGATTGTGAGAGTTAACGATTCATTAGAACAAACACATGTGCTTGTCAAGGAAAAGGCGTAGTGCGGGTCGGTTGCAGATCATTACTGAGATAAAGAAATGTATGTAAGGCGAAACACTGGGCGCCCATTTACCTCAATCTATAGTCACTACTGGATTTTATGAGTTAATATAATGCAGGATATATTAGTACAGAAGGGCTTCCGGCATGCAGAGATTGAAAGAGTTGCAGTGTAGGGTATCTGTAACTAGATAAGGGTCGGGGCTGTTGTGGTTGAAACCCAAAACTCACAAAGGGGCTGTCTTATCAGCTATCGAAAGCTACATGGTATCTAATTTTGCAGGAAATGCTACCACAGACAAAAAGAATCCACTGGCAAGCCACCTATTGCTTAAAGGCTGAACACAGAATCCTCCCAAAGTAGCATGTTTACTCAAGACCAACTCAAGCTCTACATTGTCATTCCTTGTATATTTCTCAGCTTGTGGAACTGGCTAAGTTCGAGATGAGAAGTCACTAGATGAAAGTATTCACCTTACTCGGGCCTTTCAACTGGCAGGATTCCGCCACGTTATCGGTACGTTATGGGAAGTCAACGATAAGCTTTGCGTTACTATGGCGCATTTTTTCTATGGTTATCTGTTGAAGACAGGGATAAGTGATGATGCGATAAGCCATGGGCTTCACTTCGCAATGAGACAGCTTTGAGATAGCCGGGTACAAGGGTTAGGCTATGGCAAGAATGTGGTTAGAAATACAGATATAGTGAGAGGCGTGGTGGCTTGTGATGACGTAGAGATGCAGTATCCACTATGGGTTCCCTATACACACTACTGCGTGTAGAGATTGAGGGCTTGGTCTGTTAGGAGTTTTCAAAACAACTCAGGCATAAGGCTACAATGACATTATTGTACTCGTCTTGGTAGTCGCTGTATATATACAAATCACCCCGCGTGAATACTTTTATAGACGTTAATCAGCCTCATAGACCAACCGTGAGAAGGTATTTAGTAATATTCTTCATCGTCACTGAGTTTTAAGTATCTATTGGTGAGTTTTGATCCAATCATACCCTTATCATCTAATGTGGAGATTCCAGGCGTCAGCATGAGCGCTTGGCGCGACAATAATGTTTCAAGTTCAAACAGCGTCAGCATTTAGCGGCTCTTTTTGCCCATTCTCATTCGCTTAAGCCTCGGTACCCAGATCATATTCTGCAGTGTGCGCAGCCGCGCTGTGCAACCATGAGGGTCTTTTGTCTTTACTAGCTCTCCTTTGCTGTATGAACTTGTCATCTGGGACATAATCAAGATAAACGCCAGCCTTATTTCTGAAGTTCATCACCGTATAGTATATAGAGACCAGATAAGGGACGATGATGCCTTTCTTCATCGCTTTCCTTTCTATAAGCTTGGAAGCTCTTCTGCTATCTCATTAACTTTAGCAGCCTGCACTCGCAATGACTGACAGAGTTGTCTTTGACAATGAACAGAAGCAAGATGCATCGCCGCCTCCAGGTTGGCCAAGGAGCCCGAAAACATTGAAAGAATCTTCTCTGCCCACCTGGCAACGTGTCCTTGTCTCCAGCAGTTTGGTTCTCATACCAGCACCCTTTCTCGGTAGGCGGTTCAAAATAAAGGTTTTTGTCACTATTCTCACTTTTTCTTTTGGATAGTTCTTGCAGTATACATGATCTCTTTACATCAGAAACCCGAGTCTCAACTTGGGAGTCGTGTTCTCGAGGCTGCCAGTATCGCAGCTACATTATGGCCCATTGCATTTGCAGCTGTATTAGGCACAGCCCTCAGAAGTGTTGCTCTCTATACCTGTGAGAAGGGAACCACACTTGGTGTGAGTAAAAATGCCTTTTGATTCTTTCCCCTTTCTTAACCACGTTAACCCCATTAGACACTCGAGATCCTTATGGGCAGTCTGACCATGACAAGTACACTCAAATTGCTGCTTTGGGTTCGACTTGTCAGCTTTTGGTCCCCTCTTCTAATCCTTTCTTGGACTTTGAGCCCTCTAGGAGGTCAGAGTGTTCTTCGTGCTGTCACTATCAACACCGAGGTCATACAGCATGACTTCCCTATTGTGTCGTACCCTTCAACCAACTGGACAGCAGGATTCGATTGGCTACCGGTTCTGTATGCCCCACCGTTCGGTCTGCGAACTGTTTTTGGAGCAGCGTTTTCATCTCCCTCGACCCGCCTTATGCATGCAAATGGTTCAAGTCCGAATTTTGACGACACTTTGCAGCAAGTTGGTGGTCCCAGTGAAGCGCGTAGGATAAGTCAACAGGATACGTGGGGTAATGCCCGGATTCCATTCCTCCACATGCTTGAAGGATATGACTTGAACAACCCCCATGCCTGGGTAGATGTTCCCGACAATGCCGTACCACCATATGAATCTCTTATTGGAGTTCCTATACGAGGTATACCATCTACCTGTGAGGGGAATGCTAGCTTAATGATTCAGTCGTCATACATATCGTTATCAGTAAGTTGGCTGTTAACTCTTGTTTACAAACACTGATATAAATCTCAGTGTGAGCCATTGGTTAATGGCACGCCTTGGATCCAAGAAAACATTTCACATTTGGTTCTTGCTGGACGTGAAGCCGCACTGGGGAACATCAACGTTAGTTTCAACAACTGGTCTTTCTTTTCGGCTTCGCGCCATAATGAGTATTCATTCCGCGATGAGTTCAGCCTTCCGCCTATACAATTCGATTTACTTGAGGACCAGTATCTCAACAGCGACGGGAGTACCTTCAACCTTACGGTGGGGAAAGATCGGCCCTCGAAGCAGACCCTCGTTTTTGTTACCGACGGATCTCCAATTCATAACCAGAGCCACTCCTGGAACATGAGTATGTGTACTCCGGGAACTTCATATGTTGATGCTATGATTAGCTGTTCTCATCCATCTGACCATGGCTTCCTGTCTTGTTCTACAGACAGACTCCGGCATACCAAAGGGCATCCAATCAAAGCAAACACCACAGTATTTTCCTTCCAGCAAAATCTTTCCCTCCTCTCTTTAATCCCTTGGCTTCTTCCAGACCCTGAAGGATCTCAAAATAATCTAGTAAATCTTTTCCTCCGAGACCCAACAACAGCGCGGCCGATTGGAGAGTTTTACAGGTTTGAGAAATACGCCTTTCCTCCCTCACTTGACAATCTGTCGACGAGCGTATTTGAGGCAAGGTTGGCAACGGTTCTAAACACAGCTATCAGAGCTTCCTTTGAACAGTCCATCATTGTGGGTGCGGATGAAATATCACCGTCGTCTGAATCTTTTGTCGACCATACTACTTTTAACAAGGTTATGACTCCCCTTTCCTTTATATTTAAAACCTTTATGACTCATTTAGTGAAGCTTTATTTAATTAAAAACCTAGTCCTGATTATAACCAAATCTCTAATAGATAAACTTTTCTGCTAAACGCCACCAGCCTATCTAACTTCTTCCTTTATTACTCTTTATTTAACTTATTATAAAGGATATTAAAGATTTATCTATTCCTAAAGAATTATAATATTATATACCTAAGCTTAGTTTTCCTTTACTTTATTAATTACTATTATCTTATTATTTAATAATACTTTTAGTTTATATTAAGAAATTATCTTTTAATAATCTTAATACTAGTAGCTATATTTATAGATATTATAAATAAAGTAAATAAGACTTATAAGGATAATATCTTTAATATTACCTTTTAAAATATCTTTATAAAGTCTTTTATAGCTATTTTTATAGTTAATTTATAGCTATAGCTCTTAAAGTAAGTTTATAATATTATATAATATAAAATATATTAAGAAGTAAGAAAGTATTTTAAGCTACTAGTTAATTAGCTATTATATAGTAAAAGTTATCTTAAAAGTATTATTTTAAGTTAATAAACTTACTTTTATTAAGTATTTTACTTTATATATAATTTATATACTTTAACTTAATTATCTTTATAGATAAGCAGTAAGTAGTTACTTATTTATATACCTTTAGAGTTAGTTATTAAAATATCTAGCTTTTTAGCTAAAAGTAAGATCCTAGGTAGTAATAAGGGTAATAAGTATTTTACCTATATGTATTTATTGATGTCCTTTACCTTTATGCCCTGGGGGCTGAAGCCTCTTTTAAAACCCTAACCTTAGCACAGTGACTCCCCTTTCTGATTGGGGCAACAGTACTGGAACCTGGACGGCGTTTACGAAACACAAGTATAGGGTGAACTGGGTGTGGATGAGCATATATGGCATTTCCAGCCTTGCTATGGTGGTTTTCACCATTGCGCATGTTGCGCTCCAGTACCAGATCAGAAGCCCAGACATTTTGAACAGTGTCTCGAGCTTGACCAGAGATTCGTCATATGTAGTGGTTCCTGATGGGGGAACCACATTGGATGGTATTGATAGGATAAGGTTGTTAAAGAACGAGCATGTAAGGCTAGGGGACATTCAAGGGCATAGCAGCATAGGGAAAATCGCGTTCAGTAACCGAGGTAGTATAGGCCTCGAACTTGAAAGAAAATATGAGTAATTGTTGGAAGGCCCAAAGGGTAGCGGGAACAGAAGCCAAGGATGTAGGAGGGCCGGTGCGGGATGAGTTCAGGACAATAACCGGTCATTTTGCTAAGCCTTCAAGGTAAGTTCCTTAGCTGCACCAACACAGTTTTGTTTCAACACATCTCTCAAGCTATCTTTATATGCGTTCTGAAATCTTTCATCCAACTTCAGGAAGTCAATGGCATTTCCGGCCAGTATCATGGCACGTTGTTCCAGTGAAAGAAACTCAGATAATGATCCATCAGACGTCAACATCTTGCCAGCCTCAGGAACTTCGCCAAGAGGGAAGGGATAGTCGCTTCCCATGAGAATGCGATCCACTCTTATCTTCTTGCAGAGGTATGCAAGGAGATCTGGGTCATGGACCAAACTGTCTATCCAGAGATTGTCGCCTGAGCTAAGGTGATCTGAAGGACTTCGACCACCCGCTCTTGAAGCGACCAAGTCTGGTCTGCAATTATATCCGTGTTCAATTCTTCCCATCAGAGTTGGGAATGCACCTCCCGCATGAGCGAAGCAGAAGCGCAGTCGTGGGTATCGCAGTAGGAGACCTGAAGATGTCAAGGCCAGCATCGATAGGGCTGTCTCACAGGGCCTAGTGATAAATCAGTCAGCCTCTTGATTGAGATACCTCATTGGGAGGGACAATCACATACATTCCGATGAGCCATGAAGACCAATACTGACCCCATCGATGTTCATTCTCCTTGAGCAGAGAGTAGCCCAGCGGATGGACAAAGACTGGCATATCTAACTCTTGGCAGGCAGCCCAAAATGGTTCCAACCTAGGGTCGTCAAGGTTCATTTCGCCGATTGTAGTTCCGATCTCGACGCCCTTTAGCCCGAGGGTATATTTTGCTCGCTTCAGTTCTTCGACAGATGCTTGCACGTCTTGCAGTGGGACCGTCGCAAGACCAACGAATCTGGTCGGGTATTCTGTACACACCTGTGACAGGTGATCGTTGAGTGCCCGGGCTAATTGGGCGACCATTTTTCCAGGCTTGTCGTAGAAGAACAGGATGGGAACTGTACTCAGCACCTGGACATGGACACCAGACCGGTCCATGTCCCTAAGGCGGACTTTCGGGTCAAAACAGTTGTCTTGAACGGTTCGGAAATGCTTGGAGTCAACATATATATCAACCGATCCTCCATCCACAGTCGATGGCTTGAGTTCAATCCATGAGTCCGATCGTGTCCCATTCTGCTCAGAGTCGGACAGCTGCGGCAGAGTCCTTGGCATGACATGTGTATGTAGATCGATACGATAGAATTTATTGTCGGCCATCCCACCTGAGTGCCTGCCTCCGGGTTTGATGCCATTACGGCATCCCTTGCACTGGGCGGTCATAGTTAGTGAATCAATTGCCATTGTGGAAAGGTGAGAAAATGTTCTTGAAGTGGTCGCTAAATCTGATGTACCGCCCCGGTATGTCTTTAGAAATAGACATTTGGCATCTTTGATATGTTGTATTGTTTCGGAAAGGATTGACTTCTGATTGCGTGGCTAAGCTCTGTATCCGACTGGCGGCCCGCGCATGCATGGGTGGACATTGAACCATCACCTATATCCCGGTCTAATGCTACGTAACCCTGGGGCATAGCCAATCACCCTTGCGACAATCCATCGACAGATGTCTAGCAGCGGAATATTTAGAACTTCTTCAGGTAGTTACAGACGTCTGATAGGAAGGATCATCAATGCCGAGCTATTAGAGTTTGTCCATATCCGATCACCGTAACAAAGCGGGCCGATTGCCGCAGCCATATAACATATACTATAGGAAGTCTCCAATAGGACTGAAATGCTACTCTGGATCATTTTTTACATCTAATACATATCATAGTAGAACTTACATATACCCTGAGGCTAAATTGTAGAAAGCTTTTCTCTGTTAAGTTACTAATATGTTATGGCATAGTAATGTTCTCAATCTCTGATAGTGGCATGCCAGATCTGAGATCACCCACTCGCGGGGACGGTCTCTACATTGGTAAATGAAGAGTCCTCACAACAGTAAAAACATCTCGACTATAGTTCCCCCCTTCTCGCCCCGTTCCCGAGTTTTTCATCCCACCAAAGGGAGTACTCAGCTCCCTGACCAACCAACAATTGACCCAGACAAGCCCCGCGTCAAGCTGCTCGCCAACGCGTCTCATCCGTGCACCGTCCTTGGTCAACAGAATGGCAGCAAGTCCATATGCACTATCGTTAGCCAACCGGACACACTCTTCTTCAGTTTCGAACTTGGCGATAGTCACGACGGGCCCGAATATTTCGTCTTGCATGATTCGCGACGATGTACTGACATCGGTCAAGATTACTGGCTCTACCCAGTAGCCGTTGCTGGGCTCGAGGTGCGGCACAGATCCCGTGATGAAAGTGGCATTCTCCTCTTTGGCAAGTGTGAGATACGATACTATCTTGTTATAATGCTGTAATGAGGCTACAGCGCCTGTACGATCGCCGCATCTGTAGATTGCCTCCACATATGCTTTGAGTGAAGCGACAAATGCATCGTAGATACGGGATTGGACGTAGATTCGAGAACCGCATAAACAGATCTAATGAAGTCAGTGTCGAGAATCCCAGTCGGGTATGTATCTGCAAGCCTTACCTCTCCTTGATTCTCAAACGCCGCTGTTGCTGCTGTTTGCACTGCCTTGTCGAGATCCACGTCATCAAAGACCAAAGTTGGGTTCTTACCCCCCAACTCGAGAGAAATATGTTTGTAGATCTGGTCCGCCGTATCTCTACGGATCTTGATTCCCGTCGCTGTACTCCCAGTGAAAGAGATGCCCTTGACAAGCGGGCTCTGTACAAGCCGAGATCCTGTAGTGGCCCCATCACCGAAGACGATGTTGATAACACCAGGTGGAATTTCTGCTAGCCGAAATATCTCGCATAGCAGAAATGCAGACATGGAGGTGAACTCTGAGGGTTTTGCGACTGCTGTGCAGCCAAAGGCGAGACATGGCGCGATCTTCCAGGTCAGCAGGTACAAGGGCATGTTCCATGGAGAGATGAGCGCGAACACGCCAGTCGGTGAGCGATGCTCGTAGGCGAGAGCGACTCCATCAATCATCCTGACGGCGTTCTCTTGGTGCAGAATAAAAGTCGCGAAATATCTATACCATGGATAAGTTAGCGAGATCTCTCTGTTGACAGTTCCGCGGGACTCACCTGAAATTTGTCGCAGCCCGGCCCACTTCGACTCTCGCCCTAGCCAGAGTTTTGCCCTGATCTATGCTCTCCCAAACAGCAAGCAGTTCCTCATTCTCTTCTATCAAGCACGCCACGCGCTCAAGTAGGCTAGACCTATAGGCTGCTGTGGTTTTAGACCATGTTTTGAACGCATCAGTAGCAGCCTGCAGAGCGCGGTCAACCTGAGCAGTGCTACTGATCGGGACCCTAGCAAAAGATTTGCCGGTCTTGGGATTTATGGAATCAACATAATTGGCTGACGAAGAGGTATCGAATTCATTAGAGACATAGTTTTGTAGAGAAAGTTGCGCTGACACGTTGTCTGAAGATACGAAGCGCTCGGCAGACTCCAGGGTCTGGAGTCCCCACGCAGTTTTGATGCGAGAGTCTGGCATTTGTGCTGGGGTTGGTTCTGTGGTTGTTAGTCGTTTAGGTATGGATAAAAAGATCTTGCAGTGTATTTAATTGAATATCCAAAATTACCACATTGAAGATGGTGAGAATAGGTAACAGCATCGACTCGGAACTGCTGACGGTGGTTGTCATGATCTCGGAAGCTGGTGGCGGCCCGAATCCCGGCTCACTATCGGCAAGCGGGTAGCCACCACTAGAGCCAGGCCTACCGATGCCCAAACCTCTATATCCTCTGAGTGCATATCAATCGTTGACTCTCTTTCCAAGATTTGAATTCTTAGTGTCGACCAACAAAAGCAATTAAAATGGTGTCGCAAAACGGCGAACCCTTCTTTCTCCCAGCCGAAAAAGCTCAATCGCTCGCCAACTATCCCCATGCCCGAATAATACCTCAATCAGCCAAAACCATTTTCGTCTCTGGTACCTCATCACGCCGTGGCGATAATACAGTCGTCGGGTGCACTACAGACGCCGACGGAACGCATCACCTTGACATTTCCCTGCAAACTGAAGCGGTGCTGCAGAACATCGGAGCCATTATTGACGGGGCAACAAACGGCGCATGTGGACTTCAGAATGTGATCAACGCTACTGTTTTCTTGACCGACATGAAAGATTATGCTGGGATGAACAAGGAATGGAATAAAGTATGGCCGGACAAGACAAAGGCGCCTGCGAGGACCTGTATACAGGCTGCGGCTTTGCCAAATGAGAGGTTGAACGTGGAGATTCAGTGCACTGTTTTGTGGGCTGAATAGCTTGTTGATTTCTGCTCTGGGATTGGGCACTATGAATTCGGCTTCTGAGAACGATATCCAATAGCTATGCGATAATAAGAAGAGATCTGCAACCACTTGTAATTATCCTTGCCATGTAATGCCGATTAGCCGGCCATTGGTTGTCAAGATTGTAGATAGCTACCAAGAGATAAGATAAAGACTCTTTCTAATTGCACTGAACTTCCGGAGAGCGGAGTACTCCGTACTATAATTTAGAGATGAATTATGCTTCTTTAGGCAGGTAAATAATGTCATTCAACTGGTGATCTTCAAATCAAGTGCCTACCTACCTAACTAGGTGTATCAGACCTTCTAGTTATTTACCTATCAATGAGCTATCTGCAAAACGTGCCGGCAATTATGTGCCGAGCAGTAGCGGTTTGCAGCACTTGTCAAAGGACCTTTGTCCAGCACATCAGACTGAACCCGGCTATAATACTGGATTGGGCCAATTGAGCCCGTATGTCGGTCGCTCAACTAAGCAAGATTGCCGACTATGCAATTCAGGATTGTGTATATAGTATGGTGTCCAAGTCTTTCACAGACACATCAATGTCATCTGATAGAATCTATTCCGTTCGAATCATGATGCTCAAATCGCTTCTTCTGGCCTCTGGAGCCATCCGTGCTGTTCATGGCTGGGGCGTTTTAGGTCATGCCACTGTTGCCTACATTGCTCAGCACTTCCTCGATGATGACGTTGCCTCCTGGTGAGCGGTTACCACTACGCTGTCTGTTTCACATGTACTGATATCAGAACAGGGCACAGGGTGTTCTGGGCGATACCTCGGACTCATACCTTGCTAACATCGCCTCGTGGGCTGACACCTACCGCACAACCGCAGCTGGAAAATGGTCCGCCCCTCTACATTTTATCGATGCAGAGGACAGTCCGCCGACAAACTGCAATGTGGACTATGATCGTGACTGCGGCAGTTCTGGATGCTCCATCTCCGCTGTTGCCAACTACACTCAACGTGTAGGAGATAGTCGTCTGACAAAGGCAAACAAGGCTGAGGCTCTCAAGTTCCTCGTGCACTTTTTGGGCGATATTACTCAGCCACTGCATGACGAGGCCTACGAGGTGGGCGGAAACGATATCAAGGTCACCTTTAACGGGTACTCTGGTGATAATCTGCATTCAGACTGGGATACGTATATGCCCGAGAAACTGATCGGTGGCCACGCATTGACCGATGCGCAATCGTGGGCAAACACACTCATCGCTGATATCGTGTCTGGCTCCTACAAGTCTAAAGCTGCTTCTTGGATCGCAGACAGCGACGTGACTGATCCCATCACATCAGCTACAGCATGGGCCTCGGATGCTAATGCTTATGTCTGCACTGTTGTAATGCCCAATGGCGCTGCAGCTTTGCAGACAGGCGATCTCTACCCGACATATTACAACTCTGTGATCCCGACCATCGAGCTGCAGATTGCCAAGAGCGGTTACCGCCTAGCTCATTGGTTGAACAGCATCTACTCGGCCAAGATTGCCACTCGTTCTGTGCACAAGCTGAATGCACGAAAGGCACTACCAGACTTGATGGGACGAGATCTGCTTCCTGCGGCACGACCTTTGAGTCGTGCTAAGTTGGCGAGGGAGGCAATGAGCGGAAGCTGCTGTGGTTCAGGACATTCTCATTAGAGTTCCCGTTTGGCGGAAGGGTAATGGTTGGTTGATTTGGAGAAGCTTAGGCTATGTGACTAGTACTGTTTACACTACTAGAACTAATAGCTAACCTGTAACCTCAATCTCAACATCAGTGTTCAAAGGTAATTGATGAACAGCCACACAAATTCGGCACTGTAGTTGTGAATGTTAGTCCAAGGACAGAGGAGAACAATGTGTTTAATGCTACTCACGGATTTGGGCTCAGTAGGAAAGCACTCACCCCATGCGGTGTTGAAAGCGCCAAAACCCTTGATGTCGGTCAAGAAGACATTGGCCTTCACCAGCCGGTCTAGGCTCCTGCCAGCAGCTTCGAGCACGATTTTGAGGTTCTCGAGTGCCATGCGGGCTCAGTCCGTGACGGTGCCGGGAACCAGATCGTCGGTTGCGGGATCTATGCCGATTGAACCGCTGCAGTAGACTATCCCGTTGTATTTGACAGCTTGAGAGAACTGAGGGAGAGGCGCACAAGCGTCGGCAGTGTAGACCAGTTGAAAGTTGGACATGATGAAGGTAAGTCGAGAAAAGTGAAGGAAAGAGACTAAGCGTGAAAGTTTGGAGATGAAAAACAGACTCGTCAAACAGGGGCTTTTGTTTAGTCAAGATTCACAAAGGTTCACTCGTTACTTAGATTATGTACTGCATCACCTCCAGTCTTACCTCTTGCCCGGAGTCCATGTCTTATCACAGTATTTTACGCGGCAGGAATTGCAAACTTGAGCCGTCATCAGTCACATCTGCCTTCACTGGCTCCACTACCCTGAAGTGGAGATATTTTTACAGGCAAGAAACTCCAAGGCTAAAAATTCTGGAGTCGTGATGAGACTGGTCTAAGCCAAAGAAAGCAAAGTAAGCGGCGCTACCCATTTTTGGCATCGTCGACGTGGGTCTACAGATCATCCCGGCGCATGCCGAAGAAGCGAGTGGCCTTGGCCAGCCGCCGCCGGCTAACTTAATGTGACCGTTGACCAATGAACAAGCCATCGTACGTCTGGGCCTTGTCCAATCTTGACATCCATCACATCAAGGGCGTAGGCCACCTGTGCCCTCATGCAATTTGTAGGCAGTCCAGTCATAGAATCGGATATTTAAACATCCCTTCTTAGGCCTCCAACTTGAACCAAACTAAACAGACACACGCACACCAGAACATACATACAAGTGCAATCATGGTTCGCATCACCCCCTTCGCCGTGGAGCAATGGATGGACGCCTACGAAACCACTCCAGGCGTCCTCAACGTTGCCGAGACATGCGCCGCCTCCGTGTCCATCGACGACTTGGTTGGCATGTCCAGCGGTCCCGCCAAGAGCCCCATCGACACGAGCATCAAGCTCACGTACGGCGCAATCCCAGGATCGCAGACTCTTCGCGAGCGCATCGCAGCTCACTGCAGCACAGAGAGCGTGCAGCTGGCGGCCGAGGATGTCATTGTAACTCAGGGCGCTATAGGGGCTAACTTCTTGGCCCTGTATACGCTGATAGGTCCTGGTGACCATGTCATCTGTGTTTATCCGACGTATCAGCAGCTCTATGACACTCCTCGTAGTCTAGGGGCTGAAATTACTCTGTGGAAGTTGAAGAAGGAGAATGGCTTTGTGCCTGATGTCGATGAACTAGTTGGTTTGATCAAGCCAAACACCAAGGTGCGGATCACTTCCCTCTATTCTTCTGTTGAACCGCGGATACTGACACAGTTAGATGATCATTATTAACAATCCCAACAACCCAAGTGGCGTACCAATCCCAAGCGAAGTTATCGACTGTATCGCCAAGGTTGCAGAGGAGAAGGGCATCATCCTCTTCTCTGACGAGGTGTACCGACCGCTGTTCCATGGTGGTGCATCTGGCGGCGATCACACTGAAGTACCCAAGCCAGTGACGACGCTAGAGTACCAAAAGACCATTGCAACAGGATCAATGTCCAAAGGCTACGCGCTAGCAGGCATCCGCGTCGGCTGGATCGCCAGCCGAGATCGGTCCATCATCTCTGCCATTATGCTAGCCCGCGACTACACCACTATCAGCGTCTCCCAGATCGACGATCAGGTTGCCAGGTTTGCCCTGTCACCTGAGGTCAAGCCCGCATTGGTGCAGCGGAATATCACACTCGCCAGGACAAACGCTGCCATCCTCAAGGAATTCATGGATCGGTACAAATCTGTTTGTTCGTGGGTGGAGCCCAAGGCCGGCACTACAGCGTTTATCCGCTTTAATGACAAGAATGGGGATCCTGTGGATGATGTCAAGCTTTGTCTTGATTTGTTGGAGAAGGCTAAGCTCCTCTTTGTTGCGGGATCTCGTTGTTTTGGAGGTGATGAAGACTTCAAGGGCTACGTTCGCATGGGCTATGTCTGTGAGACTGATGTGTTAGTTGAGGGCTTACAGGAGCTTGGGGCTTACATTGATAAGGTCTTGGTGTAGGCTTGCCCTTGTATATAGATTGATGCAGCTTCCACTGTTCGTGTCAACCTGTTACAAAACCTTTTGGCCGAAATTCATGATTTCTGTCTTGTTTCTGAACTTATGATGTCTGCCTGCGTCTAGGGCTTAAGAAGGGGATTTGACAATTGTAGCGCCTCTCCGAATTATATCCGGCCCTGTAACTCTCCTGCTATTGTTAGCTGTCTAGTCAATACTGTTTTTGCATAAGAGAGAATCGGCTCGAGGTTGCTGTGATTATGTGAGGTTACACCCCCTTTGTGGACTGGGCATGACATGGCTCACTGTATCCTAGGCCAGCAAGGCCCTGAGAAAATTACTGGCTCAATGTGGTCAAAGGCTTGCACTCGTCAGCAACGGCGGCTCCCTGTCGTACGCTGCGTTTGCACTCTCCACCTTGCATCGAGATGCATCCCAGAAGAGGTGCTCTTATAGCCAGGAAGCTTTTGAGTATCACTCAATGGCTTTGAGAGAGTTGCGTAAGCTTTCTCAGCTTACTGAGACTGAGACACCGCTTAACGATCGGGCGAAGCTTGCTGAGTTTATAGCGGCGAGTTTAACACTGACAAGTTTCGAGGTAGGCCATTTAACTATCTGTATCCTACTGGACTAACTTCCTCGCCCAATTTCATAGGTGTTCAATGGAGCTGAGTACGATTGGGTTCCTCACCTCGACGCCGTCACAGCTGTCGTCACTATGCAATCGCCAGACGTCCTCCTCCAGACTTCATCGTCGCCCAAAAATACTTTGCCTTCTCCAATCACTTTTTTACGTGGTGATGATCCTCAATTTCAAGCTGATTTCAGTTTTCTCATCGCTGAAGCATTGTGGCATGACATCCTGGCTTGTGTAATGGAGATTTGGCTCATCTTCAAGCATGGAAAAAGGATATGAAGCAGAAAGGGACCTTAAGCGTGCCGGAGTTAGTGAGCAGGGGCCAAGGAATAGAGAAGAGACTACAAGACGGCATCACAGAACTGAAGCAAACTACAAAGGTGAGTTCTGAAAGAATTGTCAGGTTCTACTAAAACATAGCTGACAACTTAAATATGAATAGGGAAGAGATAGTAGTCGTGGCAATATTTTACCGGCTCCATATGTCTCACACATTTTCGCGGTTGCATCGCTAGTCTTGTCAAGTACAATAGTCTCCGGGCCCTGGGCATATCTTCCCGAAGTTAGGGATGCGGTTACAGAGTCGGTCATTGTCCTGAAGGACTGGCCCCAAGCCGTTCCTCTCCGGGGCCTGGTCTGGGCACTCTATATCATTGGCTGCATGGCTGAGCCTAGTCTACACTGTTTTTTCGAGTCAGTTCTATGGAGAATCCGGGAAGAGAGTGGAGGGTTTGGAAACAGCGGGACCGTCATCAAGCTCCTAAAGAGCCGCTGGGCCGCACCGCCAGAACGTAATGATGATGGGCTGGAATTGGTGTTTCAAACAGGAGGTAATGTGTTACTTACGTAGACACTTCTCCTGATAGCTGGGACCCTTCAATGTTTAATTCGAGTTGGGAACCTCTTTCATAGCAGTGAGTAGTAACGTGCCATGATACACACCAGATTGAGGATCTGCTTGACGTGAGCTTTAGTGCTAAGATGTGCTTTGCTAAATCTGGACAGGACGCATTGATAAAGGTCCATCTGTTCTGGAAAGCAAACTGGGGGCTGAATGCGCCCCACGGAACCAGGTTCATGGGAGATAACTTGCACCGGATACAGTCGGCTCAATGGCAGCCATCCTGGGAAGGCAGGTCGAAGCGCCAGTAACTTGAGAAAGCTTGAGAATACTTACTGGCTGACTCAAAGCCATGAGATCTCTCGTTGTTATTACACTACATCTTTGACCGCTCAACATAAATTCTTATATATCCAACCATCAGCCCTCTGCAACAAACTTTCTGCCATCTTCTTCAACCACCAAGTACTTCATGCATCCTGTTACCCAATTTTTCAACACAAATCATCTACGCGGCAACGCCTCGCGACCAATACAAAAATGAAGTTTGAGCGCATGCCCATTGAGATTGAGTCACCCGAGGAGTACGGTTATGAGAAGATCAAGTATAATCTCAGAAAGCTCCGTTACAGACCAGACACTGGAATCACTGGACCTCAAGATCCCAAATCTCACCCTCCTGTATAATGAACGCCGCGGCGAGACCTAGTTGCGAAAGCTCATCGCTGATGACGCTGGCGTAAGTGCAGGTGACGTTCTCATCGCTTCAGGGGCTGCCGGGGCGCTGTTCATCATCACGACCTCTGAATTGGGCAGCACCCCCGACGCAGAGCGTAATCGTCTTATCGTGGTGCGTCCCAACTACGCCACTAATCTGGAGACCCCCAAACCTGTTGGCTGCGAGATCTCATACATCGATGTTAATTTTGAGAACGGCTTCCAGCCTAACATCGAGGAGGTTGAGGCTGCTGTCAAGTATAACACTCGGCTTGTCTCGGTGACATGCCCGCATAACCCTACCGGCTCCACCCTATCTCGAAAGGCACTCGGTAGGCTTGTGGCTATCACGAAGAAGTGTGTTTTGCTGCTTGTCGATGAGACGTATCGAGACATCGCATTTGCCGAGAAGCTCCCTGTTGCCGCCTCTTTGGGTGATCATGTTCTGAGCGTCTGCTCGCTGTCAAAGTCCTTTGGTATGCCTGGAGTCCGCGTCGGTTGGCTCATCACCACCAACGAGACACTGCAGGAAACCTTTCTTGCTGCAAAGGAACAGATAAGCATCAGTGGGAGCGTCATCAACGAGTGGATCACAATCGATGTCTTATCATGGCGTGAGAAGATCTTGAGCGACACAACGAATGAGATGAAAGTTAGACTTCAGATGGTTGAGTCCTGGATCGAAAGCGAGGAGCTGCTAGAATGGGTCAAGCCGACTAGAAGCGTTGTCAGCTTTCCCCGTATCAAGCTGGAACCCAAAGTGGGGTTTTCGGCTTTCTATGGGAGGCTCCTCAGTAAGCATGCGACATATGTTGGACCTGGTCATTGGTTCGAAATGTCGGATGGCTTTTTCAGGCTTGGCTACGGATGGCCTACTCGGGAGGAGCTTGAAGGAGGCATGAAGGCCATCTCGGCAGCGTTGCGAGATGAGTAGAACACATAATTCGGGTATTTGCTCGCAATAAAAGTTGAAGTAAGACGTTGGGGCTGTCTTGATGATAGTTACTTGGTTTTGAGCTGTCTGACAGACCCTACAGACCCCATATGGATGGCCTCACTCGGGAGGGGTAGATAGCGGAGCGAGTCGAAAGAAATATCTCAGCGCCACAGGGCTGCATATGCAGAAAAGCCAGAATAGTCACAACGACCCATAATATTCTAAAAAAAATCCACTAATATATCACCTTCGCGAGGAAGCCAAGGCCAACACGCATGGAAAGCGGGATTATCACAACTACTGAGGGGTTTAGACCATATCTGTCTCTGGGTATATGATTACAGTCATTCACGTTGTTCCAGTCCCTTCTGTTCTTTATCCATCCAAAGTGAACTCGTCAAGATGCTTCTTGAGCACTTTACGCCCAACTATTGGTGGGCCGTCGCTCTGGCCATCGTCGCTTGGTACATCGCCTCTTCTATTATAGCATGGTATCGTCTACGTCATATCCCAGGTCCCTTCTTTGCCAAGTTTTCATATCTTTGGCTTGCCCGATTAGCACTAAGTGGCAAGCAATATGAGGCTCACCTTGAGCTCAATAAGAAATACGGTCCGATAGTTAGGGTCGGTCCTTACGAGGTTTTTACAGACGATCTGGAGCTGTTGCGCAAAATCAACGGCACAAAAAGCTCATATGCTAAAGGAGAATCATACAGTGGTTCCCGATTGAATCCCTGGCATGAGTCTCTTTTCATGATGAGGGACCCGATAGCCCATGATAAAATGAAAGCAAAGCTTATCTATGGGTACAGTGGCAAGGGAACAACAGGTCCAGAAGCCGCTATTGATGAGCAGATCATGAACCTTATCCGCCTCCTACAGGATAAATATATATCTAAACCTAACGAGTTCCGTCCGCTTGATTGGTCGAAGACAGCGGGCCTCTTTACTTTAGACGTTATCTCTCGCCTTGCGCTAGGCCAGGAATTTGGATGCCTGAACAGAGACGAGGACATCCACAGTTTCTTCGACACGCTAAACGATTATCTACCTATTATAGCATTGACAACAGACGTTCCATGGCTTCGGAATATAGCCTTCTCTCCCCTCTTTCTCAGGCTGTTTGGTCCGAGTATTAAAGACAAAAAAGGAATAGGGAAAATGATGGGCCTTACCAATAAGGTTGTCGAGGAATTCTACCACGGTGATGGCCAAGTCAAGCGGGATATGCTTGTGAGTCTCCTTTATGTGCCAATGAAGAGTTTGCGAGCTATGCTGATGCTTTCCGAAGAGTTCATTCAAGAAGCACGGGTTGACCAAAGACGAATGCGAGATTGAGGCAATATTCATGTTTGTCGCAGGATCAGATACCACGGCATCTGTTATCAGAGCAGGCATGCTACATATTCTTGCGACACCTCACGTCTATCGTCGGTTAAAGCGAGAAATCGCAAACACCATCCGTGAAGGAAGGGCGTCGAGACCAATCAGCAATGCAGAATCCCTTTCTCAACCATATATACAGGTTAGTAACACACTATTTATCAAGGCGTAACTAAAAACATAGACAGGCTGTTGTATATGAATGTCTTCGAATCCGCTCTGTCTCCACGAACATGAGTTTCAAAGAGGTTCCAAAGGGCGGCGAATTCTACAACGGAACATTTCTCCCTGCCGGCACCAACATAGGAGTCAACTTCTCAGGACTCCTCCGCTCAGAGACCTTGTTTGGCAAGGATGCTCATATCTTCAGACCGGAGAGGTTCACCGAGGTTGATGATAAGACGAGTGCTAAGATGAAGCGAGATGTTGAATTGACCTTTGGGCTTGGAAGATGGAGTTGCTTGGGGAAGCCAATCGCTTTGATGGAGCTCAATAAGATTTTTTTTTGAGGTATGGACTAAACCTATGGAATTGCATACATGCTAATAAGAACTCTAGCTCCTTCGCCACTTTGACTTCCAGTTGGCTGAGCCACATCAGGCAATGCAGTTTGACTCCTATATGTTGTTTCGGGACAAGGGTTTGGTTCTCAGTGTTACTGAATCAGACCTTGAAGATCTGTAATAAATAGAGAGCATGTTTATTCAGAGCAAAGTATAAGTTGAGAATATGATGAAGGAAGGGGATCAAGCTCAGCAAATTTGTCATGTATTTAACGGGGCCGAGAGCCAAAGGATATGTTTGATTGAACTGATGCCTGTTATATGGCCGGTATTGATATTCTTCTTATCTAGTGATTGATAGCGGCTGTATTGTAGCCAAAGAAGTTGAATGAACTGGGTTTGAGTACATTGGGCACAAGCTGGGTGAATCCACCTTCCCTGGTCTCTTCTACTATGCCGTGGAACACTTCTGCAGCCTTTGCGTCTAGAAGCGGCATGTTGGTAAGGAGACCCTGCGCGAGAAGCATGGGGTCTTGAGATTCTAGAAGGCGGATACGCAAGTCCTAGCATGTCAGCAAGGTCGACTTTTCGTGTGATTTAGACTTACTGTATACTGCCGGCATAATCCTTCTGCGTCATATTCATTGCCGCTTACCATATCTGTTGGATTGCGTTGTGCAAACGATGCGATATCGTACAGTTTGGAGCAAAGTTTGATAAGACCATTCAGATCACACTCTTCTCGGTCTTGGAAGCTCTGCAGAAACACAAAAAATTTCCCAATCCATTCCACGTTCGAAGACACCTGTGAGTCTTCAGGATCATGGAGCACTGCTGTTAAGAGGATTAGAACAGCGCACATCGGGTAGCAGATCATTTGCCTGAGATATCAGCACGGGAACCACAGAATTAGGGGTTTCTTACCAGAGAGAGGCAAATGGCTGTGAGGATAGACTTTGCAGCAATGAAATCGTGGCTCGGGCGCTATGTGTAGGGTCAAGCAAACTTAGATGCAGATTTGACCGTTCTCGTTCGGCTGACGTGAGAGGGGCACTATGGATCTTCCCGACGGCTGTGTACATCTTCCAAGTAGAAGCATAGTAGGCAAAGTGAAGCTGTATGATGCCAAGATTGTCCACCTTAGCTAATGCTGTTGGCTGAAGCTCTGTAGGCAGTCCTGTCCTCCATGATTCAAGATCAATGTCTAGTTCAGTGAGAGTCTGCATCATCATCATATCATTGCTCTTGGAGGGTGATGAGCCAAGACAACAGCATCGACTTATTCTCGACTGAATTAGTGCCAACGTCGACATATGCCTTAGTAGATGTATGCTGGAACTAGTATCTTGTGCAAGGCCAGGTGATGGAAGCTCTACACCCACTTCCTCAAATGGGGCGGGAAGGCCAAGGTTGAGTGACGCATTGCTTCGAAGCACGTATATAGTCCAGAAACACCCCCTGAGCCTATCTATATCAGCCAAGTCACTCGATTCGTTAAGATCTTCCGAGGACAGGCCGATACTGTGGATAGCATGGGCAGCCGCGGATAGCAGTGCAGTGAATGCTCGTGCATCAGCAGTACCTCTCATAAACAGAGCCATAGCAAGCAGCGCCTGACAGGAGTCGATGCCATCACCCTTCAAGACGATCTCTGGGAAAATAGCAAAGGCATTCTTGAAGTATGCCCAAGAAACAGGGAATAATTCTTGTATAGCCTTGTTGTCAGCCTTCCAGTGAATGCCCGTGGCAATTAGCGCGTTCAGCGTTGCCCAGCGAGTTGGGTTGGCATGACAGTTTGATGGTCCGGCCCAATACTGGTTATTGACAAGCTTCAGCACATCATCAGGGCTGAAGAATGACTGTGCTTCATACATGTCTTGTAGGGCGTTGGATATAAAGTGCAAGATGTGCTGTTTTGGGGGAAGTGGAACAAAGACTTTTCGTTCCAGGTTGTTGTTGCTCTTCTGAGCGTGACTTATGTGTTTGGAGATGTCTTCCGGCCATCTCGACGGTAGAGGTTGAGATCGATTGGCTGTTGTCTCACAGCTATCGGATGTCTCACCAGACTGTCCAGGGTCTACAGAACCATTACTTGAACCTTGATTGACTGGAGGAGAGACTTGTAATGCCACTTCGACATTCTTCAATCGTTGCTCGAGTGTCTGAATGTACTGCTTGCTACTCGAATCAACACGCAAGTCATTCATGCAATGGTGGAAACGCACCTTTTGCCACGCCCTCTTCCTTTTCGCTCCCCATAGTGACATGTCGTTTTGCGATTCAGGCATCTTTGACAGCATGGCAATTTGCCGTCACATCGTACCTTGCTGCCTCTACACGGAACACAAGCCTATTGGACTTAGGCCTGCAGGGTAAGACGTCAGATTGCGGGGGGCTTACATTCCCAGTTCGTCTACTTGTTCCATCAACGACGGCACGCGTGTCTTGGATTTCCATTCCGATTCTTGCTTTGAAGGGATTAAATTATTGGCAGCAAATACTATAGAAGGAAAGGTTAAGGGTTTAATGCTTGTCTTGGAAGTTTGAGGTGTTTATTGGAATGGGCCCACCTGATTTGTCAAATGGCAGCAGTGTCGGAATTAAAATACATCCGATTAGATCAATCACAGCTCTTAGTAATCACGGACCAAGGATTGTTTGTTTCTCCACAAGTTTCTTCCTGTTGACAAGCTCAACCAGGGCTCGATTTATCCTAAAACTACTGTCCCCAAGCTTCAAAGAGAAGGTCCTTGATCTTCCGTGCTTTGACCTCCGGGAACATCTCATTGAGTGTAAGCTCAGGCTTGAGGTCAAACGCCCCCTCAACAAACATCCGCCCAAAAGCAGCAAAAAAGCCCTGCAGGATCGGCTTGGGGAAGAAGGGGTACATGTGCACGTGAGAAGGCAGCTCCGTGATCTTACCGGCCTTGAGATCCTCGATTGACTCGTGCTTCACAGTGAACTTGACGCCTTTGGCCACTTCAGCATACTGCACGAATTGATTCCACGAGACCTTGTCCCCGATGATGTACGACTCCTTGTCCCACTTGGGTGCCCCGACGAGTGCTGCGACAAAACGAGCGACGTCAAAGGTGTGGGTGAAAGTCACGAGCTCGTTCCCCGACCCAGGAATAGCAGCGAAATTGTTTTCAATGTCGACTACAAGGGCAAGAGGGCTTTGGTAAGACTTGACCTTGGGGAGTACCCAGTAGTCAGCAAAGTAGCCGTTGTACACGGCAGTATACTCAAGGCTCGAGGTTGCTTCCAGTGCAGCGATGATGTTAAGTTTGGCCCGGGCGATGGGGAAATAAGATGCGATCCTGTACTCGTAGTTTAGTTTTGTTATCCTAAAGTCCTAGGAACATGACATCACTGACTCTTCGTTGTTTTTAATGCCCCAGATACTAGGGATGTATCGCTTGGTAGATGCCGACTTTTCAGCTGCTTTGACCAAGTTCAGCTCAGCTGAGACGTCGTCCATAGAGCTGATGGTGGATATGACAGTCCCGATGCTGTTGGCCTCGAGCGTGGCAACAAGCTCATCGGTGTTGGTGTAGTCCACAGGGATGACCTTGGCTCCTTGTACATCTTTAGCCTGGGCGACGTGTATGTGTTAGACGTTTCTTGTCAAGTTTTGTAGCCAGATGCAATTTACCTCTCGAGCTAGGACGACCACGGTATGCTGACCCTGTTCAGCAATCGCTTCAACAATTGCTCGACCGAGCTTTCCGGCGCCTCCAGCGACTGCAATGATAGTCATGGTCTTCGTTGTATATCGATCCAGATACAGTCAGTGAGAATAATGGATGATGAATGTCAACAATTATTGCAGGTGGTCCTGAGACTATTTATAAAACTGCTTTATATGCATGGCAGTATAATGCAGCCGACCCTGGGATGCAGATTAGTAAAGAGCGCGCGACTGTGCCGATAGCAAGCCCGTAAGATGATAAATAGATGCCGCTTCGGAATTAAAATACTGCCGAGACAACTGTGGTTCAGAACCTTCCAGATAACTATCGAGGAATAGTCATACCAGGGCTGCAGCGGTACCAGTCATGCAGGCTCCGAGAATTGCAAGGCTAAAAAGCCCAAAAGAAAAAGAGCAACTGATCAATACTGACAATGGATGGAGTCTTTGTCCGTATTTGGGTAGCCTGCCTTGACACGGCGCATATGTCTCTCAACCGTGCACAGTAGTTGCACAGCCTAACAATGTGGTAGAGATATTGTACGAAAACAGCCTTTATGCCCCTGGAGATAGAACTCTGGTGACGATGTTTCGAACATGGTGCAGACCGAGTGAGGTTCAGGCAACTAATAAGACTCCATTCAAAGCAAAGTGAGTGGTTAGGAGAGGAGGGGTCAAGTAAGTAACTAAAGTGAGGTTGTGCAACTAAGATCTACTAAAGGCCTCTGTGACATGAAATATAACCTGAGTCCGTTCAAACCTGTTGTAGGCATCGCCCCCCAGAATGGTCACCGGAATCCCAAGGCTTCTGGTAAAGTTGACATCAGTACTTGGTGTGAGGCTAGACAAGATGAGGCCGTAAGCTAGAGAGAACCTAACCCTCGAGCGTAGACGTTGCCATAAATGCAAATCTTGGCGAGCGGTTAGTCTACACCAGGAAATGGCTCGTGAACGGCACGGAAGCCTCCCAGACTGACCCCAAGGACGGAACCTATGCTCAGCTTCTGCTATGAAGGCTACAAACCAAGTGAGCGACAGAGGGAGGATGCCTGGGAAGGTTTGAACCGTGACTGCTGGATGCAAGACAGTTACTAACCATCTAAGATACTGGTTGTGAAGAAATATTGATTGGTTTGGCTCCTGAAGCTTATGCTTGGAACACTATGTGCCTGGCAGCTTCTACATTTATGAGTTTGGCATGGAACTGCATAGATACTGTCTATGAGGTTATGCTTTGCAGCACGCTCTTAGTTGGTGGTATGTTGATGTCAGCGTTGCTCAAGCAACCCATGTGAAAACCCTAATCGGCATTTTTGACTCTCGCAACTGAAAGTCTTAACACATTCTGACCAATAGGTTGTCTTCAATGTGTAAAATGACTCAACTCTAAATCTAGCTCTGCCATCGTCTTGATAGATTTCCAACCAATGGAGAGACGTCAAAGTCTTTCACCCAGTCTACCATTTAAACTTTTGTACTCGTGGCAAAAGACAGCCCCGCCTGACTACTATGTATGGCAGCTGTTTAAGATTCAACCTTTTAGCGATTAAATAACTTCTGTAACTGAGTTCTGTGGGATGGCAATGACTGCCCAGTCACAAGGATAGCCTGAAAATACTGCCTATAAAAGCCCCTCATGTCCCTAAGTCCTGATGAGCTTCATCCTCCTCATCTTTTCCCCAATTCTGACAAAACTTTACATTTGTTTCCTAAGATCTGGTCTCAAAGTACTGTCAGAATAACACAACCATCATAATCACCTGGTTTTACGTTTCTTCTTAAAAACTTCACCACTGTTCTTCTCTGAATACTACAGCCATCAATTCCAGACATCTATCATCATACTTTTGCCCTCACTTTCCCGACGCTACAATGTATAGCAGCAACAGCAAATCCCTCACAGCTGAACCATCCGACATGGCTTCCCCCACGTCCTCTCCGGATCCTTGCTCTATAACCCCCAGTCGTAAGTCCTAACCCTCTGTTCTGGACATCGTATCTGGAGTCTAACACAACACAGCAATGGATTCGGTCCATCCCAACTTTTTAATTCTTAAGCACAAGGTCGACACTGTCGGCGACAAGGACGGCCCTTTCGTAGCCTTGTTTATCAGGGGCTCAAAGTCCAGGGCCCGATGGGAGGGTTGGATCGACGAAAAATTGGTTCACGAGCGCGATGAAGCAAAGCTCCTGGCCTACTGGCAGAGAGTTGGCGGAAGAGATGAACAAGGCGTCAGGGATACCTGTCCTCTACGAATCCTGTATGCTCATCGTCGCAGAGAGAGTGGACAGGGGATCGAATACTTCGTCCAATACGTTGGGTATCCAAATGACGACGCCATCAACCAGTGGGAGCCCGAGTCCAAGGTACTCGAAGCTCAGTGGGATTGATGATATGATCCTGCTATGGAGATGACTGCTGCCTACATGGTTAAGCTTTAGGCTTTAAATATAGATGATGAATGAGAATACGATACTTTTTTTTCCTGATATAAGCTTTTACCCAGAAGCTTTCACGATGACCAATAGATCTTGTTGCAAGCCCTAGGGCATTGCAAAGGGAAGAGACCAAGAATGATATGACCCTGAATGTGCCACTTTGTCCAAAGTCAGATGGTGGCCAAGTAAGTGTCCGATATTCCACTACGGTGATGTTTACCTCAACCTTGTCTTGGTGCGACATTCATGCAATTCATTTGAAGAGTTACTCGCACTCTGTGACCCGGGACATCTTATGGGAAGGTAACTTCTGTTTTTTTGCAATTTTTCCACGCCAAACGATAACGCATACACGTCAGACAATAGATCAGCTTTGTAGAATACCATGTAAGCCATACAGACGTTTACAGAAATACATCTTCCTTGACAACCATGTTCTTGCTGCTGGTGGTAGCCGTCTATCGAATTGTGCGTCTCAAGATCTTGCTATTGACATGTTTCGGTATTGCAGATACAACCTCAATCTTCCAGAGCCTGTGATTTTCATTCAATACGCGAAGATCTCTTTTATTGCTTCCACTGGGAACAACTTGAAGGGTGCTCGACATTGTCACCGTGCATTTCCGGGACTCATTAGTACGCAAAACAAGTTTGACAAGCTGCACTTTATGTAAATGCGATAGGGCGCAGAAACATTACGAGGCAGCCCGACAGCGGAGAGTCCTATCCCAAATATGGCAATTAGAACAGGAATCTAACTAACTACTGACACCACTGCCGCATAATCATTCCGCCGACAACTTTCGGTTATGTCAGCTTTTTACTGTTTATAAATAACCTCAATATGAGTGGTCCAGCGCATCACACTTACCATCGTCCTTTGTTGCATTTTATTTTAGCAAATAAAGTCAAAAATTTAAAAATGTCTGCTGAAGAACAACGCGCGGCTTCACTCCGAGATGCTGAGAAAAAGGCTATCGAGCTATTCAACGAGATCGAAAAAACTCTCATCCGTCCTGGCATCAGCGAGAAGGAGCTGAACAACGAAATCCATGCCCTCGGCGTTGAACGTCACGGCGTGAGGACTCATTGGCACAAACGAGTGATTCGCAGTGGACCCAACACATTGAGACCATTTGAAGAAAACCCACCAGATAGAATAATCCAAGAAGATGATATCCTCATCGTCGACCTTGGGCCTGTCTTTGAAGAATGGGAGGCTGACTTTGGGCGCACCTTTGTTTTGGGGAATGACCACAACAAGATCAAGCTGCGCGACGCTTTGGAGCCAATCTGGATCGACGTCAAAGCTAAATACTGGGAGAATCCCGACATGACGGGTGAAGAACTATACAGTATTGCCAAGGAGGCTGCTGAGAAGGAGGGTTTCGAGTTTGGTGCGCCGATTGCGGGACATATCATCGGATCCTTTCCGCATGAACGCATTCCTAAAGACAAGATCACCCTTTACATTGCTGAAGGGAACAGTAACTCTATGAACACGGTTGGGAAGGACGGGAATAAGAGGCATTGGATTCTTGAGATCCATTTGCATAATAAGGAGCTTGGGTTTGGTGGGTTTTTCGAGCAGTTGTTAACAGCTTAAGGTCCAGTTTCATAGCGAGTTCTATTTATAGGACTGTAATAATGGCTTACCTTTTCGAGCTAAACATTAGTGGCTGGAGATTGCCCCACTATACCAGCCACTCTATCCTATCGGACATAGGATAAGAGAGTAATAATAACTAAGTAGCATATAATAAGCCAGGAGTTACATAGTGAGGAAGCTAATGTTTTACTAGTATTTAATTTAAATTAATCTTGCTAGCTAAATCTTAGGATATAAATCACAGCAATAATTGCATATTTTAAAACGGTAATGAGATAAATTGTAATACTGGCTTGTGTTAGTGCGATGCCGTTGACAGGGCCCACAAGCCTTAGCACACCGCCGTTATTTGCCGAATCTCACATAGCGGGGTAAGTGATAACTTTTCCCTCATACCACTTGGTTTAGTCTCATCAAAGCTAATTGTCATATCAAACATTACAATACCACAAAATGTCAGCTCCCACGGAACCAGATATGCAAATACCGCCTAGGGACGAGACTGGATCATGCAGCCGCCCAACACATCACTTGCAAGAGATCAAAGTCGGGGATAACAGCGTCCAGCTCTTGGTATCAACGAAAGACCACCTCTATGACGCTAGAGACGTTGGAACTGGAGTCAACTCCTATCAAGTCATCGGTTCTTGGGAGGACAGCTCAGTCCAGGAACTCACCAAGATTTTGAACCAACGCCAAGTCATTACAAATCGGCAGTCACCCGCATACGCTGAAGCATCTCGCTTTGAGAAACATGGAACAGGGAAATCTTTGGCAGAGGCTGGTCGGGATCAACACAATAGGCTTGTGGGCAGCCAGCAGAGGAGCGAATAGAACTATCTTGTTGATTGCGTGTACCCTCCTCCTACACATGCCTCTTCTACCGTTCCTTCATTGCGTACATGTTGCGGCTGGTTCTGAGATCTCAGCACTTCGTTGAGACTACTCTCCGAAACCGACCCAAAGAATTGGATAGATCCATGACCGGCACTAGCTCCCTTGATGTTGAATAGGTCTCCTAGCGTAGACACGCAAATTTGCTTTCCATCGTTCCCGATGCTGATATTTTCAACCACGTGCACCCTTCCAGACGATGCCCATTCCGATGCCCGATCGCAGAGACTCAAGCACTGTTTCGTGCTTTCCAACTCATTTTGAAGCGTCTCGCGATTCGCACCCGGATCGCTTTTCTGATTCAATTCCTGAACCATGTCCTTGAGCCGGAGATTCTCCTCGGTACTACCACGGTGCGATTCGAGGCGGTCGATGGTGTCTGCAAGACTGTAGCTGCATGTCTTGAGCGTGGAAATAGTGAGGGAATCAGCGAGCGTCATGTTGTTAGCTGAGATAGACATAACAGCAGTATTCGAGGAGGACTCAGTAAGAACGGGTTGAAAAGTCATCCCATTGATTTCTTCGAGGAGATGTTTCAGATACTCGAGGCATCGTTCTGTACTTTCTTTTTCCTTCTCAAATTTCCGTAGATGGGCCTGGCCTTCAGCTGCTTCGGTCCTGGCGCCTTGAGATACTATGTCTTGCAATCTGGAGTCAATGTCTTTCAGATGCTTCTCCAGATCAAGCTTAGTGTCGCAAATCAAGTTTTTGTAATCATTCAGAACTTCAAGGGTAACCTTGGACGAGCGTCTGGAAGCAAGTTAGCGAAACCCTTTCTGTTGGGTCGAGCAACTAACAAGTTGGCGTCAGCTAACGCTATAGCTATCGTCCCTTTGTAACCTGCCAAGAGCTCTTTGAACGAAACGATATCGCCATTCATGTACATCAGCTTGGCCCAATCTCTAAAACTTGTTCTTGCCTCCCCTCGAGTTCGCCTGCTGTTCTGCTCGATCAGGATTTGGAAATCTACACACGCCTGTCGGCACTGAATGAGGGGAAGTTTGAGTGGTAGGAAAGCGGTCTCGTCGGTACGCACGTGATCTTGTAGCGGCTTGAGAACCGATCCAAGATCTTTGAGTTCGCGAATAAGATCTAAAACTGCGGTTCGGTGGTTTCGGAAGCTTTGGATGGTCTCATAGAGTATCTTGCTTGATTGCAGGGTTGCGGTGACAACGGCGATTAGCCCTGACGCTACGCTAAGCGGATCGCCCATGATGAGCCGCCGCTTCGCGCGTGAGGCCTAATTACCTAAAATATTAAGTATAGGTGTTATGTAAAATACTCTTTCTTTTAATATCTTCGATCTTGATCTTGAAGCAAATCGAGCTAGGCTGAGGCATAAATAAGCATCGGGCTCTGCTATGCGGGGTAAAGGTCCACATTGGCTGGTGGGTGAGTGATCAGATTTTAATTAGGTCTATTATTGCCTGCATAGCAAGTATACTTTAAAGTTAAAATAGGTTAGGAGAATGACAGGTAAAAGTCAAGAAAAGATATACATTGATAATAATGGTATTTAATGCTTTAGAATGGTAATAATATATCTCTTTCTATAACTTATTTAGTTACATATACTAGATCAGGCCTATCATAACCCGCACTGCCTAAATCTGCTCCTTGACAATATACATTGACCTGTAATGAGTACTTGCATCATAGTATTAACAGGGTTTGCGATGTATACTGCTCCTCCTTGCGTTACTTCAGAATGCTCATCCAGGCCAGACTTGGGTCTTTTGACATAAAAGAGTTTTAAATAATGAGAGAGCTCATGGCGCTGTAAGGCAGAGCAACATTGATAAGGCCTTCAAGGCCGCCGCTAGCCTGTATGGTGTTAGTTTTTCATCGCGTATGTGAGAGAGAATTTTCTAATTATGCTTCACTCTCATCTTGAGAGCCTACTAAAGGAGATGATACTCTATCAAGACTATCGACAGACACCGAACTATTGTTGTCAATCCGCAACATCTCTGGAAAAGACGAATAAGTGTTCGAGTCTCTTGTTTTCCGCCTGATTTTCTTCTCTTTCAGCGTTTCTACTACATCTGCCCTTAGCCTCCGTGCAAGTCTGCTTAGAAGTTCATCCCGAACTGTGCTAAGGCTTCCTTCGTGACAATCAGGAAGTCGCCAATTTCGATACAAGTTGTTGTGAGACGAGCGAACACTTGGTTTATCGCCCTCAAGGGCTTCGAAGTAGTAATGGCATAGTCGACAAGTTGGCTTACTACCGCCAATATAATTCCAACGATTCCAGTAGCATTCTAGAGCTGTCTGTTCGTTCCTCAGGAGGTATTCATACACCAGAACTTCCGCATGCAACAGAGGTCTGAACTTTCTGGAAAGATGGGCAGCACTAATTATGTCGTCAATTCCCATCTGTTTTAGGTCGTCGGCTGCTTGTAGAAGCTGCGAGTCCTGGCTTTGTTCTTCCGCAACTATATGCTGCAGGATGATCGCACTCGAGAGATCGGATCTCAAGATTGGGTTAGGAATGCGTGAACCAGATGGCACCATGGTAATCTCAAAATCCAGGAATAGCTCGGGCCATCTTTCAGAAACAGCAACGATGCCGAGAGCTGCTTTGCGGTAAGAAAGCCAGCGTCCAAGAAAGTGTCGGAGTTTGCACCACGGTTCGGATCTTGTTATTTCTCCGTCTTTGGCCCTCTGTGAGATCATTGCATCGATTCCTGCATGTTCTAGATTGGTGATAGCCTTGATCAATGTTTCGCAGTCGCTGATTGCTAAGTTGGCAAGTTAGTCCCATATTGGCCACATGATTCAATTGAGGGGAACACCCACATTTATCTTCCGTATTAGACTCGGAGATATCCAGTTTGAAGTTGCATTTAGCTGCCAAATATAAGAGGCTCTGAAATGGCTCGGAAGCTTGGGGAGCTCAGTATGCGGTTTGTGCACGTGAAAAAGCTGTGGGATGAAACCTACTTTCATCTTCATTCCTTCTTTTGCAGCTCTCTAGGCACTCTTGCACCGCTTTTTGCAGGAGTTTCAGGTACTCTTTAAGCCGTGAGATGTTGAAAGATAGAATAAACCAAAGCACTCGCTTCCCTAACGCTGAAGTTTGCAAACCCTCTGGGTTCTTGCCCACCAGATCTAACAATGCTTGCACAAAATCCTGCGTTCTTTTGAGATCCTTTGCGTCCTTCGAGTTAGAGCCAAATACATAATTGGGGCCAACAGAACCTTGAAGTATTGCAAGGGCGCTAATTGTATCCCCGCCTCGTTCGTTATCGCAGATTTGGGCCATCTTGTTGACATAAAACTGGAATGCTTTAAGGTCCAGCATCTCCGCTTTGTATTTTTCGGTCGATTGGCTCTCGTATGGATAAGTAGGCAACGTCCCAACTTCTTTCAAGGCAACCTCGAGAAGTATAGGCTCATACAAGAGCTCGAGTTGATGAGAGGTCAAGCCGCCGAACGTTTCTAATTGCCAAGCCTGTGATATAGACATGTTCGCTTCTGGCCTAGATGGTATCAGATAAGAAGATGATTACCAGGATTAAGGATTCAGTTTCCAATAGAAATGTTTAAGGTCAAAAGAGGAGAAAAAAACTTGTTCATGTCATGATAGATATAGTTGAAGTCCAGCCAAGCTGCCACCCTTGTTCTATAGCATGACGCTGTCCACGTAGATGACAACACCGACCGGTTGATTAGGGATCTTCTACGTATGTGGCTGGAAAATGACGTAAGCGATAATATATTAGCCGCGGCAAGATATGACTTTTCGGCTTGCAGATATGAGAGAGTACAGCAAGGGAGAGTATGTAGGGGAGCCGACCATACGTAGCGTGTCAGCCTCTGATTGAGTCTATCGCGCCCCACTCTAAGTCATCAGTCCTGGAGGCCTACCATCATAACATAATAATGTAAATAGAATTTAAGTTTTCCAATCATTTCTATACTTCCTCTCTTGTTAGCTAATGTCCTGGAGCCTAAAGATTATAGACTTATCTGCCTAATCCGCGTTCTGAGGAGAAGATATAAATTATTCTAGTCTTTTTCTTTTATGTCTTGGTAATTTTTCCTATTAGGGAAGAGGAAAAAATAAGACATTTACAACACGTCTAATAAAAGTTCTCCTTAAAGCTACAGCCTACTGTTAAAGCTTACCTAGAAGCCTAGACTGAAAAGCAGTTTAAAAAAGCATTAAGTGCCGCTGCCTTTTCTAGTTTTAACTGCTTTAATATAATTAAAACATTATAAGAAACTAGCTAACTTAAACAATGAACCATAAGATCTTTTACATCAGAAACAAGAGCAGGTCTAAACTGAATCCTTTTAAGTATTTTAGTAATACAAGATAAGCAGAATAACGATCGAGTCTATTCTGTAGATTATATTATGTATAGCTACTATGTCAGAGTATAGAGATGTCGGAGAAAGACGTAGGGCGTTCGGAGTAAGCATTCAGGGAGTGAGTTGTGGGATTGAGCGTAGAGTCGAAGACGTAGGGTGTAGAGCTTGAGAAAAACGTATAGCAAGGCAAGATTAGACTTTGGTAAAAGCGTTATACGCCTAAAGGCTGGGGGATTTACTTATGTATTATTGCTTTCATATAAGAAGGGCATAGACGCCCAGCTGCTTCATAGTACTACTACAGTCCCACTGTTGAGTCGGCTGCTCAACCTTGTTACGCCAACAAGCCCGCAAAATATCTCGAACAGTTCCACAGTTTCCTATCATGCCAGTTCCTTCAGACAGTACACTACTTAGCAGCGCCTCAAAGAATGGTTGCTGGTCTGGATCTGCTAAGCAGCCAGCAACGCAGATGGGCCAGCTCAGCTGCCGAGGAGACACCATTTGGGGTGCCATTTTGATCTCTAGAATCACTCGGCTTACGCTTCTTCTCACTGTAGTCAATGAGATGTCAGATGTTACTTCGGCAGTCAAAGCAGCGAGCTGAGCTAATGCCGCGGCAGCAAATATGCGAGTAACAGAATCTTGCTCAGGCCGCTGCTCCGACCTTTTGTGGCTGGATGCTTGACTTTGTAGAATCTCGGATAACAATCCTTGAGATTCCATTGAGGCCATCGGAGTTGTATCCATGACGCCTTCTAGCCCATCTTCGATCCCTTGTCTTTTTGTTCTAAAAACCTCAAGATCAAGACTACCCTTTTCGAGACAATCTGACGTCCACTGACTCAAGGCTGCGAGGTCCCCTATGGACTTCATCACGGAGTTGTGACAGCCCATTATATGCGCGAGCTGAAAGGTGCAGTTAGGTCCTAGCCACTGATCATATGGAAGCTTTGGCCCCTGCCGTGTGGCTACACAGGCTAGCAAATCCACCCAGAGAAGGACCGGGAGATGAAACGCCATGGCTGCGGTAGCTTTGCCTTCAAACAGAGGGGTAGGAAGCTGATCTACTGATTGCGCAAGCGGAGGCTGATTATGCATCATGACTGCGATTGAGGACATGGCTGTCAAATGCGGTTGCCAGTTTGTTGCACTTCCTCCAAGGACCTGCTGTCTTTCAGTAATCGTTACAGTAGCTTCATGACCATCCCGTCGTTGATGTGCATACATACCTCAAAACTAATCAGAGCGATGCCACAGGTGATAATCTCGACCAGAGTCTCATTTTCTGGCCGCAGTTCATTGATGTCGATGGATGATACAAAGTGCTGCAGCTGCCTGACCGCTTTGGTGTGGAACTCGAGTTCAAGATGATGGTTGTTTGTCTCGCCTAGCAATGATCGCTCATGCAACGCTGCGAGACTCATGGATGCACGATAGAGAGGCCCATTTTTGCTCAGGAGCCAAAGAAGCCAGCCTCGAGACAGCCTTGTTTTGTCAAAAAAAGGGTACTGGTAGGGAAAAACGTGATCTAGATAGTGCATCAGAAGACTGGCTTCGTTGTAGTGAAGCGGTTCGGCAAATGACTGTCCTGAGAGGACCCGTGTTTGCAGGGATCGAGGAGTCAAGATTGGTGATGCCGTGGTTCCTGAATTGGCATTTGCTGACCAGGTGAGTAAGAATCTACCAAGTCTCAAGCAAGCACTTACCTTGAGATGTATTGCTGAGTTGAATGCCTTCTTCAACAACGCTAGGTAGGCTCTCTGCTTGACTTGCGTCTTGATTGAGATCTCTTAGTCGACGCGCCTGAAGTCTTTTCTTCTGTTTAAAGTTTTTCTTCACAGCTTGCCTGATGCGCTGCTTCTCTTGCTTTTCGCTTGGACCTCCGTCTAACCACGATGGTATTGGTCCATACCCATGGCACTGAATCTCCCTACTCGTACATTGGAGACACGCCGTTGGTGCCCCGTCGCATTTGACGTGCCTGATTTTGCATGTCCAACAACATGCGGGTTTCACCGGCCTCATCATTGTGACTCACCGATGAGAAAAATTCCACTACTTGTGTCACTGATGTCGGTTCCGAAAATGAAAGATGTTTTCGATTTTCAACTTCGGAGTAAGTGACTGATGGAATGATGTTGGCTGGAAGGGTTGGGACGTTCCCCGCAGTCATGGCGCTCGAGAATCGCGATGAACTTCCCTCTACGGCTTAGCGGCTCCGAAGTTGAAGGTCGGAGCCAATCATGTATTTACTGGCCCTTCCTTTTCCTTGCACTCATTCTCGGAGGTAGGTTAAGAATTGTAAAGTCAATCTCGGAAAGCATGTTTGGGTGAGATAGAGTGGCCGATCATATTGGAAGACTGCAGCTTGATGCATTCATATAGGCTATGCCTTTTCCCTCAGTCATCAGTGTTACTCAAGGATCTTGGCTCTTCACTCTTAGCACCGTGTGTACCTCATACTACTTGATTATCTTCCTCACCCAAAATGACCATTCAAACCACTCTTAACCTAGTTGAGGCTTCGATCAGCGACCTCAAACAATCGCTTGATAACCGTGTTATCACAAGTGTTGAACTTGTCGCTCTTTACCTGCATCGTATCGGTAAATATGACTGTCGAGGTCCTTGTCTCAACTCAATTACTCTGATCAACCCAGATGTCTTCGCTGAAGCACAGGCTTCAGATGATTACCGTGCGTCTGAAAAGCCGCCGCGACCTCTAGAGGGTATCCCCTTTACTGTCAAAGACAGCTACAAGGTCAAAGGCATGACTGTCGCAGCTGCATCGCCTGCCTTTGCAAAGCTCGAAGCTACCTCTGACGCTGCCATCGTTGAACTGCTTCGCGAAGCGGGGGCCGTCGTACTTGGAAAGACCAACATGCCTCCCATGGCTGATGGTGGGTGTCAGCGTGGGTTATACGGACGGTCAGAGAGTCCATATAACCAGAAGTATATGCCCACTGCTTATGCATCTGGTTCCTCCTACGGCTGCGGAGTGTCTACAGCCGCAAGCCTTGCTGCGTTTGGCTTTGCTGGAGAAGCCGTCACTTCGGGTCGCTCTCCAGCATCCAACAATGCACTGGTTGGCTATGCACCGTCCCGAAGTGTTATTCCTCCCCGAGGGCTATGGCCTTTGTACCCAACTTGCGACCAGGTCGTTCCTCACACAAGGACCATGGAAGATCTGTTCCATGTTCTGAATGTTGTCGTGGCGGGTGATGATGCTGCCGGCAACGCTGACTTTTGGCGCTCACAACCATATGTGTCACTCCCAAAAGTCAACGAGATACGACCAGTAGACTATCTCACCGTGGCCAACCCAGACGCCCTTCGAAACAAGCGACTGGCTGTCCCTCGCTGTTTCATTGGCGTTGAAGGTGCCAAGCCGGAGAACGCATGCTCGGCTGGCGTCCGAGCGCTATGGGAGAGAGCACGCGCAGACATTGAGAAGCTTGGTGCCACCATCATTGAGACTGATTTCCCTCTCTTCGAGAACTACACAAGGCAGGACTTTCCTGGTCAGAGCATGAACGTTCCTAGCCTTCCAGAGCAATGGCCAGCGCTTGAGCGGTGTGAGATGATTGCCTTGAGTTGGAACAGCTTCCTCCGAGAAAATGGTGATAAGGATATACCAAGCTTCACTACTGGCGTCGATCTTGACAAGATTCACCCCCACATTGCCCCAATGGATGACCCCTCTCAGCACACAGAGTCGCAGAATCAGGTCCGCTACGAAGACATGGTCGCTGCAGTACAGAGTTGGGGAGATAAGAGCCTCGCTGACCTGCCTGGCTGTCGGGAGGCGCTTCAGGCCTTGGAGGCCATGCGAAAGAAGAACCTGGAGGACTGGATGGTTGAGAACAACTACGATGCTGTGGTGTTTCCGACCAATGGAGATGTTGCGCTGGCTGATTCGGATGAAAGCTATGAGTCGATGATGGCTGCGCTACGTGATGGAGTCAAATATGCAAATGGCGGCCGATCACTCAAGCATCTTGGGGTTCCCTGTATAACTGTGCCTATGGGGAACCTTGTCAAGGAGGAGATGCCAGTTGGACTCTCGTTCTGTGGGAGAGCGTATGACGACTCTAACCTACTGAGCTATGCCTATGCCTACGAAAAAGCCACCAAACGTCGAGAGATCCCCCGGTTGGCTCCGTCACTGCCTTCAGATGAACTTCCTATTACTCCCCAAAGTGCTGTATCTCCTGCTATGCCAACACCAACTCTCGACATAGGGTTGATTACATCTGTCAAGGAGGATTCACCTGACTCAGATGTTCGGGTAGTAAAGGTGACGGGAACTTGTCATTCGACAGGCTCAATTGACTCCTCAATTGGCTTCAATGTTTTTGCCAATGGTGAGCCATCGTCCCCTGTGAGTTGGACGGGAAACAACTGGGTATGGACAGGTCGCCTCGCTCGACCTAAGCGTGGCGATAAGTATCCGGCTCTGGCAAAGGTTCCGAGGGATCAGTTTCTTATTGTGTTCATTGCAAAGGCAGATAATGGACGCTCTGCTGGTTCTTTTACATTGCTTGACTAAGTATGCTGTATCCACAGAGTTATTGATCAGTATTCAAGGACGCAATTAAACAGACATTCCAATCACCACAGTTTACTCATTTGTGCCAGCAACAATAATCAATTGATAACTCCCTGTTCACCTGAATTCATACTGAGGTCTAAGCATTAATACTCCAATTATACCCATTCTCTCTCGCCTTCAGCCAATCAAACGCCTTTTGCCTCATCTGTGTGATATGTAGTTTTGACGTATTGTCCACTTGTTGGAGTCTTGCATCGAGGTGCTGGAGTAAACCCAGCTGCTTGGCTGACCTCAGAAGTTGTCTCCGGAAGTCTGGGTGATAGGACCCTTCAAATTCGGCCGGGTCTTCAAACTGTCCTACATACTCATGGCTTTCAAACTTGATTGCTATCTAGACAAAAGCCAGAGTGAAAGCAATCCAATGCTTTGTCTTCTTGGCGCCAATAACGCCAGGCGGCCTGCGAAATTCGATAGATCCATGGCTATCTGTCCTAGATGGCAAGAAGTTCCACGCGTAGAACTTGCTTGGGCTTATCAGATCTACTATATCGTCTCGGTCAAGGCAGTCGATAGTTGCAAAGAGGTTTGCCAATCCCCTAAGGGGACCATGTGTTTGCAGCATTCTTCGTACCTCTGGAGCCCGGGTATTCGAAGCACAAAAAGGAATCACACTGTCTTGTCGAGAAAGAGGGCAATGGCGGGCTGTAGCAGACTCCTAAAAAGCTACAGCCTTTGCGAGGTTTCTTAGCTGTGACATGCTAATATCTCCTTGCGAGAAGGAGAGGTGAATGTGGAAACCACAAGTGGAATCCAACCGAAACTCGAAAGACTGCAGCAGAGTTCTCCATAGTCTATCGACCAATTCTGACCATTTTCCATTCATATCCGCATCCATTACTGGCGAGACGATCTCCACGGGGTAGTATCCATCTCGCTGATGACGCTTACTTAGAGAGCCATCGAGCATAACGTTCCATACCGAGTAGTCGGGCTTGTCATCTTCATTTGGATCGAAGACAGTACTCGGAAACCCGCCTTCGTTCAAGGCACGGGCAATTGTCGGTAGAAGCCGAAAGCCGAAACGTCTCTGCTCTGCCACGCTTGTATCACCAGGAACATCAATTCCAGTGGAGCTTTTGGGTCGTATCATTGTCTCTAACTCAAAGCCAAAGCGAAGCGGTAATGGACACGGGGATGAGGGGCTTGGTGATGCTGATTTCGAACTGGTAGGGGAACGACAGCATTGCACGACGGAGTCGGAAAAGCGTCGCTTCCGGGAGACACTGATAGTATCCATGGCGGAGAAGAGAATCGGGAAGAATTGGATAAAATGATGCTTCGAGAAATACTTAATTAAATAAGTTTGAAGCAAATGATGATGGAAGAGCAAAAGAAAAAACGGCTTGAGCAAAAATGGAAGATACGCAAGAGTACCTGTTTCCTGTTGAGTGCCTTCCTGGTTACCCATCACAGGTCCAGGGCAGGTACTGGTTGAGGACATGTGAACTCATCCTTCAGCGATATCGAGTAAACTGGAAATTCTGTGTTGTGATGCACGAATGGAAGGCGCAGGGACCGCCAGTCCTCTAGTTCACGACATCTGTGATGAAGCGGAACGTCAGGCCATTTACAGACTCTCCCGATCCCATGTCAATACGGCATCGAACCACTTCGTAAACATTTGTCTCGTATGCCCGCAAGCGTTCCTCTTGTTCTCGAGACTCAACAAGAAGTGCCTTTCCAAGGATCAAGTTGGTGTGACTTGGATCGTCCACTAACGCATTGTATCTTCCCCAGGTCTTCAAAGTGCCACCTCGGATAGTGGCTGCATGGTACTGAGCTTGGTAGTTGGAGCCAAAGAGCTTCGATAGAAAGGATGCATCCGTAAGCATCCCGTAAAAGAAATACCAGACTGGGTATTCGTTCTGTGAAGGCCGAGGTGTCGTGGCTGGCCCAGGTCGAAACTGCGGCAGTGTTGTATCGAGACCCAACGTTGGGTACAAAGCAGTGGGCGAGAGATCCTTTGGTGCATAGGGATCTTTGATAATTGTTGGTTCAAAGCCGGGGTGAGGATATTCTTTTAGCCATGCCTCAATGGCTAGCTTATCCATCCCGTTAATCTTGAAGAAAGAACATGGCTGTCCAGATAGGTTGGTGGCAGCAAGAACTTCAGTTGAGGATGGACACCACAGGCCCGCTGCTTGAACCACGGCTTGGACACTGTTCAAGGGGCCTTCGAGCTTGACCAAGAAGACAGTGCCTCGAAGCTTCCGCTTCTCCTTCATAGTCATCTTCTGGCGCTGGATGAGATCACGTGAGGTAGGACTGCATGAGTGCTCGTATGACTCCCGGTCGTGTCCCTCAGCCTCCATCCGATCTTGCACGACAGCCCAGTGATCTTCAGAAACAGTGAAACGCAAGGGGTTGTTTCGGTGCTCCGTGAGCTTTCTCTCGGCCATTGCAGCTGAGTAGCCAAACAGCTTTTGCCACCGGATGATAGTTGATTCAAGGATGTCATCATCCTGGAATGCTGATGCAGCCTGAGCCATGGCTTCAAGCTCGTCAAGGAGGTCCATGGTTGTTCATTGGCGATAGATACGGTTTTGTCTTTGTGCAGTGATTAGTGGGTTGGTGGTTGCACGTTATGTCGTAGCGGTACGTGGGCGCGAAAGGTCCTTGATTTATAGGAAAGATGTGTTCAATTATAGAGTTTGGTGCATAGAACCTTTTTAAGCGAACCCGGCGTGCTTTTGAGCGTAGTTTTTTAAGTTGCACAAAGAAGCTTTTCTTGCTATACACCTACTCGCTGACCCTAAAGTTAAGCTTTAGGCTTCTGACGTAGGTGATAGTGACACCGGTATGAGTCACGCTGGTTACCCACCATTTGCTTCGAAACAACCGCGCTGCTAACAATTGAATACTAGGTCGATGGCCATTATTTCAATTTCTCTTCCTATGGACCTACCTACGACTGACAACTCCAACACTTGCATCTCCCTGCCTGACAAAAAGTTCAATCCGACTGACTCAGAAGAGCTATCTCTACCAGCTTGTCTTGCTGAAAACAACTTTCCATCGCGGACCGCTGCAAAGATTATCACTCTCGGCCCGCCAGACTTTGAATGACAGTGTGATTTTCTCATCCTTGAACCAAGTATCGACAGAAGACTCCATTCCATCTTCAATGCTGTTCAGCATATACTGAACCAGGCTTCGCCCGTACCCCCGTTGCTCCTCAAAGAGAAATAGGTCCTTCCATAGACCGTAGACCTCTGGTCTTGACATGTCTAGAAGACTCGCTTCGAAAGCCCATCCACTATCCTCCTTATGCCAAAGGCAGATGAATAGGGTATTTGTCTCGAGGACAAACGAACCCCAATTTTGAGATGAGCCATGGGTTCCGAAGAACACACAGTCTTCCACATCCCAGCATTTGACAGGTGTCTCATTCCCATATATGATCGATATTTCCGGTGGCAGCTCTATCGAAACCAACGTGAAGCGACTGTATGAGACAAGTTCCGATCCGCTAGCCACAGATGACGGCGATCGTACGGCCAGACTAGGCATTGTGGTGAGAAGTGTGACTGTGTAGAATAGCCTTTCGGTCCAAAAACCAGTCTCCACGTCAAAACGATCACTTGGCATGAGACAATTGGCTCTCACAAAAGTGTTGGGTCCCACCTTACGCATGGGTATTGTCAAAAAGTCTCCTTTCAAACCACGAACATTGCAATCCAGATGCAGCCCGTATTTGTAACCCTCGCCTGAGAGGTCCAGAGCACACACTCGGGCCATTAGTCGCAGGCCCTTATTTGAAACGCTGATTTCGCCCTCGTCCATGAGGGAGTCGGCCACAGAGTACATTTCCGAGCAAGAAGCAAAACAGTTCACCGACTCAGCAAGAAAGCCGCAATATTCTTCTTTCGGCACATCTGATGAGTCTGGTGGCATCCACGCTAAAATGCTCAGGTCACACGTGGATCTGATGATTTCCTCTTGAAGGCGTCGAAATGCAGCCTTGCCTTCTCCGTAGAGCATCGGCATATGGATGTTGCATATCCCAAGCAAGCAGTATGCAATATCTTCCACCCGAGTGGTCTGGCGACCCGCAGCCCAGGAGAGACGTTTTGCGATGCATGCGGATGAAATTGGAGCGTTGTGGCCAAGTATATCAGGGTCGATTGGTGTGATGACGGTAAGTTGGTCCATGAGGCTGTTCTTACTACCAATACAATCCCATGAATTGTTGAAAAAGGTCATGACTTCTGGCGCTATCAGCTCCTGCAACGTCCAGCCGCGACTAAACCATCGGCAGTCTCCCAGCGATGATCCCTCGAACATGTCTGCGAGGTATACGTAACAGACACTGGCCTCCTGATACCAAAGAAACATTGAGTTGATGGCTTCAGTCAATTCGGCACTGCTGGATTTGTCGATGCAGCATGTGTCAATCCATACGTAGTCGAACCCATCGCCGAGTGCTAGTTCACAGGTCTTGCGAATCTTTTCGTATCCTGTTTTTGACTTGGACGATTCCTTATCGCAGTCTTGGTAGGTGACCTCTTGGTGACTTTCCCAGGTATGTGAAAGAATGGCATATCTCGGTCTCTCGCCGTAAAATTCCACAAAAGAAATGCGCTGCGTCTCAACAAGTTTTCGCGCTTCAATGAGCCTCATTTTGTGGGTGAAGACAGGAAACTGAGCGTGAGGGGAATAGATTTGCGGGGACATGCTCACGACACGTCGGGCCCTATGCATGTCAGACGATACCTTGAGTTCTGAATTGCTGGCAGTCGCTTATTGGTGACGGTGCCAGCCACAGCTTATTCACTCAAGTCTTGTTGGCTAACGAAAGCTGAGCCACAAGCCCAGCTTCTCTCGAAATTGGGAATCCCGTTCTTACTTCCAAGTGGCTTGAAGGCAGTGACTATGAGCAGGTCGTTGAGCTCTTCGTCACCAATTCAGATGAGTAATGCTTTGACCTGGGCTGATCAGCTGGACGTCAGTGTTGAGTCCTCTTCTTTGGAGACTACCACTCCCAGCACCTTGCTTCGCTTGGGACCGAAGCAAAGCGCTGTTGTGCAAGTCGGTGTCAAGAACAAAGCGGGAGTAAAACCCGGAACGCAATGCGATGCAAAGGCTGTTGTGACCTGGGGCTCCAAAGACGATCCTAAGAAGTCGAGTAAGGACTTCTCTGGTCAGTGTGGAATTGGTGATTACGATGCTTCGGAAAGTAGCCTGGGTCATCACCGGAACCCAGATTGGTTCAACGAGATCAAATCTGGTATCTTCTTCCATTGTGGACTTTATTCTGTTCCGGCCTTTGGAAACAAGCCAGGACCAAAACAGGACTATGCTGAGTGGTAGGTGAGGCTCTAACCCTTGTCGCTGCTTTCTGCTGATTCACTATGATTATCTAGGTATGGCTTTCGTATGACTCAGCCAGACTTTCCGTCCGAAACCTACCAGTACCATCGCGACACATACGGCGAGAACTTCGACTACGACGATTTCGTTTCTAACTTCACCGCTGCCAAGTTTGATGCCGAAGAATGGATGAATCTTGTTGCTAACGCGGGAGCCCAGTATGTTGTACCGGTTACAAGTGAGTCATTTCATGGGGATCAAGGTGCAGGATAATAACGTTATCTGGGTAGAACACCACGATGGATGGGCGCTATTCGACTTCCAAGAGTCAGTCAGTAAGCGCTCAACTGTTCACTACGGCCCAAAGCGAGATTTTCTCGAAGAGCTTCTCGACGTTGCGAAAGCCAAGCACCCAGAGATTCGCCGGGTGATTATAATACATGGGCTCCAGTTGGCAACGCTAATACATTCTAGGGACTTACTTCAGCATGCCAGAATCGTTTAACCCAGCTTATGTCAAGTATGGATGGGACCAGCATTGGAAGGGTAATTACTTTGGGCGGCCACCAACCAATCCTTATACCAACAAGAGCATCGAATACACTGGCTACGTGGAAGTCGATGACATTCAGAGTCCCCAGATCGAGGCCCTGTTCTACGACTATGAGACCGAGATCCTTTGGTGCGACATCGGAGGTCCCAACAAGGCTGTAGATGTTCTTGCGCCTTGGCTCAACTGGGCTCGTGATAAGGGTAGGCAAGTCACCTTCAACGATCGATGCGGCCCGTCTGGAGACTACAGTACCCCAGAGTAAGTTTATCAGTGGTCCATTTAGTGTCATCAGTCACGCTGACGTTTTTCGAGGTATGCCGGTATATCCTTCAAGGCCAGCAAATTTGAGATCAACCGTGGTCTCGATCCTTTCTCATTTGGATACAACTTCATGACAACAGACGACGAATACCTCTCAGGTGAGGAAATCGTCCAAACTTTAGTGGATAATGTTGTCAACAACGGAAACCTTTTGCTGAATGGGTCCTAAGCCTGATGTGACCATTCCAAAGCAGCAACAGCTTAATCTCTTGGACGCTGGAAAATGGATCAAGAGTCACGGCGAGGGAATCTTTGGCACCAGGTACTGGCCAACTGCTCAAACGTCTGGGTCACTCCGTTTTGCCACGAAGCTAGATGCATTTTACATCCACCATGTTGGTCAGCCATCTTCTCCACTCGTCATCAAAGAGCCTTTTCCTTGGGTCGAGGGCGATGCGGTGACTGCTGTGTGCGGTAGTGCTGATGGCACAGTGCTTAAGGCCTCCAAAAAGAATGGGTCATTCTCGGTGGAGTTGCCTGACGACGTTCAAAGGAGACAAGTACATCTGGACAATCAAGATTGCATATAATACTAGGAAATAAGTATTGTGGGGATGGTCTCTTAGACAAAGAAGCAGCATTCAACATTAACTTTCTAGAATCTACAAGTTTAGTGTTAGTCTAAAATTCAACACACATGTAGTCTTTTAACTTGATCCCAATATGCGAATTTCTACGTCTCGCATAATACGTTACAGTGAGGTCACTTCCTTCGTCAAACAAACTCCAAGGCTTTGTTCTTGGCCTTGCTTTTTAGTACTCGAGACCAACCAATAGGATCAGGGCGGATATTTCTGAGCCCTTAAATATGGCCCGGGAAAATAAGCCGAGTGGCTGTTGATGGCCGGGCGGGTCACTGTAAGTTTATCTCATACGAGCCAACGCTAGCCATTCTCCCGCTAGCACACTGCTAGCTAACATATATTGCATGGTAGTTCTACATGAAGCCCTGTGTTTGACATGGGACGCGGAATACTTACTACTCTATGGATAGAGGCGTTCTCCTACCTGCCATTCTTACCTCTTTCCCAATGGTTCTATTGCTGCTATATTACGCCGCTCTCCATCTGTCATAATGAAATCCCACGACCACATTCCAGTCATCGATTCTCACATCCATTTATTCCCTGCTTCTGAAACCAGTTCTCTTTCTTGGTACACAAACGATCACCCTCTCGCTGGTCAACACTCAGTCGACCAATATCGGGAGGCCACAACGTCTGAGTCCTCTTTGGCGGGATTTATATTCATTGAAACAGACCGGAAGCATGACCTAAAATCCGGTGAGCTCGATTGCTCAGGGTGGAGGGAGCCTCTCAATGAACTAGCCTGGATCAAACGTATCGCCCTGGGACAGCCGCGCCCTGGTGAAGGACATAGTATCAAGGATAAAGAACTATGCCTGGGAATCGTGCTTTGGGCACCGCTTCCCAGCACCGCAGATGCTATGAAACTGTACCTCCTCAAGGCAGAAGAAGCAGCCGGATCGGCGTGGTCAAAAGTGAAGGGTTTCCGTTATCTATTGCAAGATAAGCCAGACGGTACTATGCTCCAAGATATCTTCATTGAGAACACGAAGCTCCTTGGCCGGCGTGGCTTCACTTTCGACGTGTGTATTGATCTGCACCGACGAGGCGAACGGCAGATAAAAGACCTCGTCACGTTTGCAAAATTGGCGCGAGAGAACGTATCCGAAGATGAGAAGGTGGTCTTGGTACTAGACCATTTCTGCAAGCCTGATATGGGCGATTCAAATCCTGCCTCGGATGTCGATTTCATGACCTGGCGTGCTGCAATGCACGAGCTGGGCCAAGACGAGCATACTTATGTCAAGTTCTCTGGCGGCTTTGCAGAGATGGGCGACTCGGTTAATAATCTCTCTGCAAACGATATCTGCAAGGCGCTGGAGAAATGGTTCAGAGTGCTAATCGAATCATTTGGACCGAGGCGGGTTATGTTTGGTAGTGATTGGCCTGTCTGTACTATCAATATGTCGAATGCTTGGTCACGCTGGCATGATGTAACTATACAGTTATGTCAGGAATCAAGCTTGACCCTGGAAGAGCAGGGTATGATTTTCTATGGTACTGTCAGACAAGCATACAACTTGTAATCTCATACTCAAGGTCTTGCTCACTTGGGGCATGGCAAGCATCTAGGTCCAAGACTAGACTTTTAGCTGTAGTGTTTTGATAGTTCCGACATTCAATTTGACCTCGATCTTGTAAATACTGGAAGTTCAGACATCCCTGAGAAACGCCAACTCTAGTATCTTAAGCTAGTTTCTTTTCACATGTATATTAATTCCTTCCTTTACTGTTGCTAAGATAAGGTTGAGCAGAAGCCATTTCCTAAGGCTGATAAAACACCTCCTCGGTAGGTTTCCACCAGGATGGTTCAACAGACTCTGAGCTTACAGCGCCAGGAACAAGGCTCTCCTGAAAGGCATCAGTCATCTTCCACCACTCCTTCACACGTGGATTCTGGGCCATTATCTTCATATCACTGGCAAAGTCAGTGCCGACATATTTAAACGAGGCGAAGAGATAATGGCTCTGGTCGTCGTAAAAGATGCTATCTGCTGGTCGGTAACAAATTTGAACTGTTAGCGTTATGCAATTTTGTTGCTTTGACGATGAGATGGAGAAGGCTGCATCGTACAGTCGCGGATATTGCACTGCTCGTTCTGAGCGAGCACCTCAGGCCATACCCTTGCATGGACTTGCTTGTATTCTGCCACGTGCTCGGGTTTGAGCTTGATGATTTGCCCAAAGCGACGACTTGACTCGTGAGACATTTTGATGGGTGTATAGTTGCCGTGGATTATTTTGAAAGAAAGGGCAATCTAGATGACGACAGGGTCTACAGTCAGATGAAAGTGAAGAAAGAGTGGCGCTGGCCGTGTTATTGTATAGCCGATGCCTGTAAGATCCTTGAAAGGCTCCTGCGTATGGCCCCCAACCGACTCGAAAGTTTCTCGGATAATTGCGTGGGGTAAAAGGATAAGATGCCATTGTCTCTGTTGTTGGGGGTGCGCTTATTACAGTATAGAAGCTTTCTATTGACACTACGAGCTCCGTAAACGTCAAGTGCTTCATAATTTGGTGTCAATGCCCGTGAAGCACGGGGCACCAAACTTGGTCAAATTTGGGGTTTTCGTCACCCAAATTTGACTTAGTCTCCCGTGGGCTAGTAATATCCTAGGGCCTGGGAAACGGGCATTTTTAGAATTAACCTCAAAAGCTAGAGATGCGAGATCTGTGATTCTGGAAATGGGCCATTCTCCATTATTTTTCCTTTATCGGCCAAGAGAAGTTTGCAATCAATGATCCCGATGCTTTTGTAGAGTCTTCGAATCACTATAGCCTTACTGGGAATGATGTTACAGAAAATGCTATTGCCGTAGCACTTGACTTACCGACTGCTGCCACGCTATAGACATATCACAGTGATCAACATTGTGATAAACTGATTGCCAAAACAGTTAACCCCCAACTTTCCCCATTTTCCATTCGAGACATGTGATACTTTACGAACAAGGGACACTATACGAACAAGGTTATTCCAATACGTAGTCATCGGGTGACAGGGCTGTAATGCTAGTGCGTGATCTTGTTTATGAGCGGGGAAGGGGAGTACGAGGTGTAATTATCCGTCGGGCAGATCGTTGCTCCCCCGCTTACAACCGTGTAGGAAATAATCCAATTGGACAGGTCAACTACCCGTCTTGGGGGTCTTAACCATATACACTTCCCCATCCAAGCTTCTCTGTTCCCCATGGGGTAGCTTAGCTCAAGATCTACATGTGAAGTGGATATAAATAATTCCAGCTCCTCCATATTGCCGCTCTTCTCCATCAGCAAGCACAGTCAGCTCTCTGGCTCTGTATCTTACTGCCTTCCGAAATCTTCCAACTTCAGCCAGAATCCCAATTGTCAACATGGGCGTTCGAGCATTTTTCAAGAAGAGGTCACTCAAGGTCTCCGATGATCGAGTGACCAAAGCCGCTGACCTTACCTTGCGCGAGTCCATCTGGCCCATTGCACTCGTCACAGTCTTGTTCTTCCTCTGGGGCTTTAGCTATGGTCTCTTGGACACTCTGAACAAGCATTTCCAGGTGACTTTGCATATTGACAGAGCGAGATCTGCTGGACTGCAAGCTGCCTACTTTGGGTTCGTCTCATTTACTACCTTTTATGTTGCCACATCTAACAATGCTACTCTAATAGTGCCTACCCGCTCGCTTCTCTCGGCCACGCCGCGTGGATCCTACGACACTACTCTTACAAGGCCGTTTTTATCTGGGGACTTAGTCTCTATGCGATCGGCGCCCTCGTTGCGATTCCCGCTATCAAAGCAAAGTCCTTTGGAGGTTTCTGTGCCGCTATTTTCATCATCGGCAATGGTCTTGGGTCTCTCGAGACAGCTGCCAACCCCTTCATCACTGGTAAGCCTTTGTGGTGACTCTGCTGTCGTCCTAGTGTCTAACCCGAAGTAGTCTGTGGCCCTCCCAAATACGCCGAAATGCGAATCAACCTGTCACAAGCATTCAACGGCATTGGCTCGGTCGTCGCGCCCGTTCTGGGTTCTTATGTCTTCTTCAACTTTGACGATGAAAAGGCCTTGGCAAACGTGCAGTGGGTGTATCTTTCCATCGCCGTATTCGTTTTGCTTCTCGCCACCCTGTTCTTCTTCTCAAACATCCCTGAGATCACTGATGCTGGTACGTTTCAATGGCCCTGGTGAACTTCGAGAGCTTCGATTTTGACGGCAGTTTCTTGAATCTAGATATGGCTCAACAAGCCGAATCCTCCAACTCCGATACCCACGATAAGCCTCTACGCAAGCAATACCGACTCTTTCATGCCTCCTTCGCACAGTTCTGCTACTGTGGAGCTCAGGTCGGTATTGCAAGCATGTTCATCAACTATGCCACCGAAACGAGAAAGAACACCAGCGATTCCACCGGCTCCAAACTCTTTGCAGGTGCACAGGCTGCCTTTGCTGTTGGTCGCTTCTTCGGCGTCTTCCTCATGAAGTATTTTAAGCCTCGCCACATCTTCCTCGTCTTCTTGAGCATGTGTGTCATTTTCCTCTGCCCTTCAATCACAGAGAGAGGCAATACAGGAATTGCCATGCTCTACGTGGTATTGTTCTTTGAATCCATCTGTTTCCCAACAATCGTCGCTCTTGGCATGAGAGGTCTCGGCCGACACACCAAGCGCGGTAGTGGCTTTATCATTGGTGGAGTCATCGGTGGTGCTTGTGTTCCTCCTCTTACTGGCGTGGCAGCAGACAGACACGGTACGGGAATAGCCATGGTTGTTCCTTTGGCATTCTTTGTGGCTGCTTGGACTTTTCCGTTCTGCGTCAATGTTCTTCCTGGCTACAAGAAGGGCATCGATGCCTTTGAGAACCCGGCAACAGAACCATCCAGCATCGTTGAGTGGGGAGAGAAGGGCAGCCAGGATGAGCAACGCCATGAGACAGTGGTTGGGGAGGTTAAGTCATGATGGACTCCAGCATCTATTGGTACAGACTTGTTGTCTATGGTAAAGTGGGCTTGTTCAATTCTACCTTCTCATGAGATTGTCTCTTAGTATTCTTAGACCACTTGAGAATGCCCTTAGGGTCCAATAATGAAATCGAGTGACTATAACTAACTTTGATCCTCTATTCATGTTCACTTCGCCACTTTATTTCGTTTGCTGACCCTCTATAACAATGATCATATTTGAACATTATCTAGTAGTGTCCCATTGATGAACCATCGCATCCATCACTCTAAGTTCTGTGTAGTGATATGGGCGTCTGAGCTCCAGGTTTTAGCTGCAAATACTTCATCTGCTCGCAAGTTAGAGCACCTGTCACGTTTGACCGTTAATGCTCAGGGCCCTTATAGTAAGACAAGTAGTAGACCTGATAGCAGATGTGTAGCGGATTTGCGTGTCGCTGCTTGAATGAAAACTCCTGTCTCTAGTCCTCAATTTATGAAGTGTTTGTATTAAACGACCAGAACTACAGTGCCAGTCCAGTTGCTCCTTCGTTCCATCTATATAAAGACAATGCTCGACGGCGAGCTTTACTCTCCTCCGAGTTAGATGTCGCCGGACTCCTCACACTATATAGAGTCGATCTAAGCACTTTTCGGAATCGTTTCTACGCATAGAAGTTAGCATTGGACCGGCCGTTCTGTTGTATGGCATGGTGGGGAACATACCTGAAACTCGGTACTCAAAGTGACAACACAAACCTCATGTGCTCGTATAATAATCTCACAAGCCTTCTCGACAGACTCGTTCAGTCCAATCTGAGGCATACGATCTGCAAAAAGCAACAAGATAAAGCTTCCATGCAAAAGATAAATGCCAAAAAGGTACGGCATGAATGAAAGCTCTGGGTCGCATATAAGTATTCGCGACATCGCGTCAGATGCAGCTATTGCGTGAGATGCACACTTCATGAAGCCTACAGATGGTATCCAGCCATCTTTATTATCCAGCATTGAGACAGCGTCCCACTTCCCGTGTAGAAGGACGTGAAGAACATGTAGTATGAAGGTACTGTATGCAGTGACAAGCTGAGCTTGCGCATGTTGACGGTGTGATGAGGCGTGGCTGGCGGTATGTGAAGTCCTGGGAGGATCGCTGTGACTCTGTTGCGGTGATATGGCACATTGAGGCGTGCGCACTTGACTCGCTGGTATAGTTGAGGCATCAAGCGCATCGACTTGGTACATACTGGCCAGGTCGGCTATGCTCTGTGCACACTGCGCCATGACTTGCTCTATCATTGCCGTAGCCGGGTCATCTTCTTCCTCATGTCCATTAACCTGATGTCTTCGAATGTTTCCAAATCTTGGATGAGACTTCTGTCGGTGCAGTTGAATAACATCGCCAAGGATGGTCATGAGTGGTAGAAAGTATTCAAAGAAGCCAATCCCCGAAATACGCGTCGGGGCGCCAAAGTTCGCCGAGTGTGAGCTACTGCCAAATGATGCATCGATAGAGTTTTGTCCTGCTGATAATGCTGCCCAAACCTCATCCGAAAGCGGTGCATGCAATTGGCATTCGTCGTCGAGGATGCGTAGTGGTGCGTTGAACGATAGAGCCAAGTGGCGGTCGAGACAAAAGATCAGCCAAAATGCTCTCCGACGCTCTTCTCGGATTTCTGCTATTGTCAAGCCTGTGCGGGACGCTTCACAGGACCTACAACCGCATGAGGTTGTTTGACTTGTGCACAGAGATGTTTCTGACTGGGTGAAGCTGTTCTCTGGCGAGTCTTCCCTGTTTAAGCCCATGTTATGAGACAGCCGTAGTGCTTTATTCCACCATCGGAGGCAATCGGTTTTGAAGTCCCCACCCGAAGACACGATTGTGACGAGGATAAACATGAGGACATCGTCAACCAAAGGCACTGGTGGAGAGACAGTAGAGGCTGATCCAACATGGTACTCCTGCCGATTTTGATCTCCAGCCGTTGCATACTCCAGATCTCTCACAAGAGGACCACCTGATAAATCGAGTTGGCAGAGTTCACAGGGAGGAAAAAGACTTACTGACTGGTGGTTCTGTTCCAAACGTCACGATCTCTCCCCTGGATCAAGCTCATCATCAACTTCCTCAGCTCTTCACAAACAATCGCCTTCTGGCCAGGCAGGAGAAACAAGGAACTCTCTGCTGTCTGCGCACTGACCCACAGCATGGTCACCAGTAACGCTGGTGTACATGTTCGTGGATTCTCGGCTCGAAGAAGAGATTCCTTTCGCATGACGTGTGCTAGAACATATGGAGAAGAAGACTTGAACAAAGATCCCCCGGGCTCAACAAAGTAAAGCTCAAACAACTCGCAGACAAGCCTGGCGTCGATGATGCCGTGAAGTAAGGGAATTATTGGCTCGAGGCACTTGTAACGGCATCCACGAGATGGCAAGTCTTGGGTGATTGTTGAAGCTCGCCCGCGTGTAGGTGACTCGTGGACAGATCCAGCGCCATGATGGACTGCGAGGTCGAAATCAGGGAGATGATACGAAGGCTGGATATCAGCTACATGATAGAGTTGTTCAAAAGTCGGTGCCGGTATTGAATCGGCTTGCATCTCAAGAGATACAGCGTCATGGTGTGATGAGTGGCTGGATGAGTATTGCGACGAGACTGTGTCCTGGGGATTTGCGGGGAGACCAGGACTTTCCTGTACGTCATACGTCCCGTTCTGCTCTGGCTGTGGATGCGACGTGCTTTGCTCGAGATCGCAGTCAGCTTCTGATGAGTCAGGCTCTCGGTCCTGCTGTGGCTGCTGTACTCGATTTGCTGACTTTGGCTTACGGCCACGCCTACCGATACTGCGTGTATAATGACATGTTGATTGGTATTCTAAGCCAATGACATGTCAACAAAATCTCCCCCAAGTCACGAAAGGGATGCTCACCTTGACAACGACGACTGGGGTGTATTCCGATGTGAGCTCTTCTGTATCTCGTTTTCGGTTGGGAACCTGCTTATCTGACACTTACCACGGCTGCTGACCATCACAACGGACTCTCAAAGTGCTGCATCTATCGCAAGCAAGTCTTGTTCTCTTCCGTCCACTCGGTGGATCCCTCTTGGCATGTTGACGCGTTTCGTTATGATAAGGATCCATGATTATCCACTGCTTGGAAACATTGCGGGAAGCCCACTATAATCAGGATAATTAAGGAGGCAGAGAAAACATCCGTGCAACGTCCGGGTATTTCGCAATTTACCGCTGGAATGCTCGAGTCATTTATTTTATCCGACGGCGTGAAACTTAACCAATCATCAAATTGCCAGAATGAGGGGGAAGACACTAGGTTGTTCTTGGTAAGGTCTTACGCTACCCTACATTTTCTACTCTTGAGGATTTGAAGCATCGGGGAAAAAGCGTTGGCCTTCTCTCCACTATGAAGTTAGATCTGTTGCTAAAGGGGAGCTATTTACCTGTTTTGGGGAAAATAAAGCAATGGCTTATGCTTAGTTTTAGGATACATTGACTGTATTCTAGCTGACGATTCTTGAATGTGGATTTGAGTGGAGATAGAGACTTGGTCAATAGCTGTCTATAAGTCAGGTATAAAACACAATGTTATGGAAGTGACTAAACCACATGTCTAGCTATATCAATCTGCTTAGACCTAACAAGAATTGCCTTTCAGCGCTCAATAAACAATGGTTATCATCAAGACTATTACCTCACACGATGTGCGATTTCCTGTATGTAGTCAGACAAACAGCGGGCTTAGCATATGCTAACCATAGGCTCAAGACTTCACTGGACAAGGCTGGCTCAGATGGCATGAATCTGTCACCAGACTACTCAGCTGCATTTTGCATCATCACTACCGACGACCCCAACTTTACAGGCCATGGCATGGTATGTAAAGTACTCCCGCATCTGTAGCGAACTAGATCTAACGGAATATTTATAGACTTTCACAATTGGCCGCGGGAACGAGCTTGTCTGCGGTGCAATTGACCTCCTCGCCCCATTAATACAAGGCAAAGATCTTTCTGAGCTTACAAGAAACTGGGGTAAAACATGGCGATACTTGACCTCAGACTCACAACTCCGTTGGGTTGGCCCTGAAAAGGGTGTTATACATCTCGCTCTCGGTGCCCTCGTCAATGCAATCTGGGACTTGTGGGCAAAGACATTGGGAAAGCCAGTCTGGCGTGTTGTTGCGGATATGACGCCAGAAGAAGTTATCCGATGCATCGACTTTCGCTATATTTCTGACGTCTTGAGTCCCAATGATGCCTTGGAAATCCTGAGAGCAGCACAGAAAGGAAAAGCTGAGAGGATCCAGGAGGCTTTGAACAACCGTGCAGTTCCTGCATACACTACTAGTGCTGGCTGGTTGGGATATGGAGAAGACAAGATGAAGAAGCTACTTGAAGAGAGTGTGGAGCAGGGCTTCAAGTACTTCAAACTCAAGGTTGGCACAGATCTCGAGGAAGATCGGCGGAGACTGAGGATTGCCCGCGATGTCCTGGGATATGATAAAGGTAACGTGCTCATGGTGGATGCAAACCAGGTATGGCCCAACCTTTTGTTCCTAAATCACTTGGCTTACTCTCCATTACAGGTATGGTCCGTCACCGAAGCTATCACACACATGAATGCCCTTGCAGAGTTCAAACCATGGTTCATCGAAGAATCAACATCCCCAGACGACATTCTAGGACACGCTGCTATCCGCCAAGGTCTATCCAACACAACCCACGGCGCCATCGCAGTAGCAACAGGAGAAATGTGCCAGAACCGCGTCATGTTCAAACAGCTCCTCCAAGCAGGCGCCGTGGACATTATACAACCTGATGCATGTCGTGTTGGTGGTGTAAACGAGGTTCTAGCGATTCTCCTCCTCGCTGCCAAATTCAAGGTCCCCATTGTCCCTCATTCAGGTGGTGTAGGATTACCAGAGTATACGCAGCACTTGAGTACTATTGATTACGTTGTCATCAGCGGCCGGAAGAGTGTTTTGGAGTACGTGGATCACTTGCATGAGCATTTCCACCATCCGTCGAAGGTTGTTGATGGGCATTATGTCACGCCGTTGACGCCTGGGTATAGCGTGGAGATGAGGCCAGAAAGTCTGGTGAGGTTTGCATATCCAGGTAACGACGCCAGTTGGTGGACAAGCAAAGAGGCAGAGGTTGTTATTAACCAACCAAGGGTCAAGGCGTTTTAGAGGATACGATGTATTTCAGCTCTAGACTATCGATTCAACCACACTGAAATTTTCGTTTCAATTTATTACATGCCACTGAGTCACTGAGCTATGAGCTTCTGCTCGCTACAGACCCCTGCTAACTTAGTCTTACCTCTTGGCGTACCCTCACCAGCTACATCGCCCCATTAGTCCTGATAAATAGATGCACTCTTAAGTGGGTTCAAGTATATCAGGTTAGTAAGGCAACAAACTGAAAGTCGTCATTGTGCTGACAGTTGGGGCCGGGAGCTGGAGATAGGCGACGTACAAACTCTCCCACGTCTCCTTCCGACGAACAATGCCTGCGTTCCTCGACGCTGAGACATTTTGCATTCATCGCTGGCCTTAAGCTTCATAATTGCGCCACAGCTGATGGAAATCTTGGCGAGGATAGTGTATTTCAACAGCTCAATTAGACTTAAGTACTCTGCCATTGTGCCAAGCGAATGCTATACTCTTGTAACCATAAAGGAAGCGACAGGCAATTCGATTCGTATTTCTATAGCTATTCTATTAATCAATGCACTACAGCAAACAAATATAAGAGATTTAATGGCGAAAGGATGGAATGAGAAGAATGCGTTGTTTCTCTGCGGACGCCATCTGATGTAAACTCATGTACGCACATGATTCCCTTACGCTGCTACTCCGATCGCTGCGAATTGCTTTAACTCCTTGTTCTTCGGTGTTGCAATATTTACTGCATCAGACTCGTTGGTATCATTCCCATTGGAATCGTTCTTCACTGTCTTGGGCTTCTTCCCAGAAAAGTCGTAGTCTAACCACTCCCCAAACATCAGGCGAACACGTTCAGAGAGCGCCAATCTACTCTCCACTGACTCAGAGTCCAGCTCGGTATAGTCCAGTAAACTCTCAGAGTCGCCGACAGTCTTGAGTACCCTTTTCGCTGAAATGACATTCTGCTCCAGGTCAGAAAGGGTGCTGATTCCTGTTATGGTTGATACCGAGAACGACGGTGTGCAATTCTGCTTTGCTTTCACAATAGCATATTGCATCGCGAGCGAGCATAAAGTCTCTCCTTCTCCGTTCTTGTCCATCCACTCAGCGGCTTTAGCTGCTGCTGCTCTCAGGCCTTGAGGCGCAGGATGCCAATCGCCTGTCAGCCCGACAGGGATACCGCCTGTTCTCAATAGTCCCACAGCCAGTGGACTTGAGCAGAATACTGAGTTAACGCCAGCTGCGCGAAAACGATCAAAACCGCGGGTTTCGGCTTGCGTGTTCTGAAGAGTTAGCTGAGCCCATGTTTGAACAACATCGACAGGGTGTCCATATTTCTGTCGGGCAAGGCTAGCAACTTCAGCCAGTACATCAATGTCGTAGCCTGAGATTCCGACCCGCAAGATCACCCCAGCACGTTGAAACTCCAACAGTACACCAACAGCAGTGACGGCTTCATCCAAGGAGACGTACTCAACATCATGGCAGAACACAACATCCAAGTACGTAGTCCCAAATCGCTCCAGAGACCGGGAAACAGACTTTTTGATCCAGTCGGGGGAGTAATTAAACTCATTTTCCTTGATGCGGCCAACCTTGGTCATGAGCTCATAATCACTTCGTTGGTATCTTGACTGAATACGGGGATCTGATAATGCAGCGCCCATAAGTTGCTCCGAGGGCTCATAGTATGGTGATGTGTCAATGGTGCGCACGCCAAGTTCGAATGCGCGTAAGAGGATGTCGACGATAGGAAGAGATTCGGGGTCAGGGTTCAGTTGGTAACTGAAGCCTGCTCCGCCCATTACCAAGGCTGGGGGTGAAGAGGTCGGTGACATTGTGTTGTAATGTTTGGTTGATGGTGACTTTGAGTATGAAACGGAGATGCTTATCAGAGATGGTTGAAGTAATGAAGAGTGAAATATCTGTAGCTACGACAGTTTCACTCGCTTTTGTGATTTGTAATAAGTTCTTTTGGTGTAAATCTTGAATAGAAAGCAGTTATTCAGACTTGCATTTTGGATGTAATATTTCTCAATGCGCTAAGACGCCTTGGGGGGATTTTTATCATCATGTCGGCCCGTTACAAAGATCTGCAGCTTGTTAGAGTATGTATCATTCGTATCTGTCAGTGGATACGGTTGCCAGGGTTAGTTAGCTTGGTATTAAATACCCGTCGGTTAATATTTTCAATGCCAGACCATCATCTGGTATTAGCCGTCCAAGACCCCACTGGCTGTGCGCAACTGTTACCCTTGCTGACAGTTATCACGCTTCCATATCTCGATTGTCACTTGAGACATATGCAGAAATACACAACTGCGACGGTAATTTAGGATAAATTGGTTGATATTGGATTTTGGCAAGGAAATATGTCAGAAGTTCGGAAATATCTGTTCAATCCCATTATCCTACGGCCCTACACTATCTACTCTTGGACGGAATTCTATAGACCTGATATTCATCTCCTGCATTAACGGGCAAGATATTGAACGCCACAAACCCATCTGGACTCTCAGGCTCCAGTCTGACAAAGGCCTGAGCTGCATGTTGCTGTTTAGTGCCAACCCAATATGCCCCAGCAGGAAACTTCATCGTCTTCTTACTCAACTCCGTATCCACCGTAGTCAATGCAATACCCTCATACTTGGCCTCTGCGAGCGTAGCAGATGTGATGTTGTATACTTCCACCTCGCCTTCAAAGTCAACAGCAAGCTCATCCACGACAACACCAGCAGCTCGAAGGCGAAGAGCTGCGCTGGCCCAGGCTCTGCTGAAGATGTAGGCCTCGGGACGGGCGCGGGTAAGGTTACTCGCGGGAGGAGTATTGTTGCCGAACAAAACCGGGACCTCGGTGATGTTTCCAGTCTCAGCGTCGAGGTATGGCCATGTCGTCTCCATCCATCTTGGCTGATCCCTCACAATGATCTCGTGATCATTTTCGATAAAGTCTTTCCTCGCTTCTTCGACAGTTTCGTATACCAGCTCCGCATTATCAGCGGCAATCTGCAGGACCGTCTCAGCAGCAGTCAAACCGGCTGTTGTTCGGCGCTGGAAGTTACGATCTCCAATCCCAATTCCTCTCGTCTCTGAGAGAAAGGCCAGTCCTTGACCGAGAAAAACAGTGACTTCGCCGCGAGTGTCGGTGACAAAGTCCTGAAGCTTGATGGTGTCGTTTTCTTGTGATGCAACAACATAGCCATTCGTAGTAAGGTTCTTCTTTCGCAGAGTTCTCGCGACTTCTGGGACAAACAGAGATTCCGCCATTGAACGAATGTCAGCGTGGACATTTGGGTTCTTGAAAGCTGAGAACTGGTTGTCCTGGATCGGGATATAACTCCTGTTCTCATACGTCACCCCTCTTCGGGCTCCATATTCATGGCAATCAAGATGCACATGAGCATTGAACTTGAGGTTCAACTGCTTGACTTCCATGGTCTGTTGTGAAGCCATCTTGGTATGGTCTCGATTGGGGTCAAAGCTCGTCGCGAGAAGACGCTGGAAATAAGCTGATCCATCGGGGTTATATCGTGGAAGAACAATGATATCAAGCTTTTCCAAAAGTCCAAGCGTCCATTCTGGTTCAGCATCCATTCTACCAAGAAGTGCAAGGAGCCCCTCTTCACCAGCCGGCTCATTCCCATGAACTCCGCCTTGCAGCCAGACTCGGACTTTGTTAGTGGTGTTGCCCACTGCTGAGGTCTGCAAGAGCGATTTTGATGCAGACAACACAACATAAGGAATCGAGCGTCCCTCTTCAGAAGTGAACACAGGATTGTGATATGTCATCCAGTCATTTCGCGATGCAAGCGTCCATAAGAACTGTTCCAGCGTCTGTTGGGAGTTCGGCGCTGATGTGCCATTGGCGAAACCCGGAGTAACATTCTCAGGATTTATGAAGGCGGGAGAGTAGAGCTTTTGGTCTACATCCGGAAAGTTGGCAGCAATTTGGGGAGGATCTGCCTCGAAAGGCACTTTATTCCCGGCATAAGAGAGCGCTGCAGCGCCGGAAAGGAGTGTTGAAAGCAAAAGAGAATGCATCGTTGCTTGTTCAAGGTCTCTTGAATCTTGACTGACCTTCTTTTATACATGAGCAGATGCCTCCGAGCCAAGTCCCGGTGTTACACTGAGCTTCCCTCTTGATACTAGTAAGTGACAATCATTATCGTATACGATAAAGGTCAATTTGTAACCCCGCGATTTGGTGTATTGCCAAGCTATGTGATCCACTGTTATCACTTGGCAGTCCGACCACGGCGGCCAACTTGGATCGTACACTTGTAAAGGTGTATCTTGTATCGGGGAACTTATGTAAGTGCTGCTTAAGGAATCTGCTCACCAAGACTGAAGTGAGCTGGTCTCTTGTGAGTCAAGGCAGTGAGCTGGAGGACGATGTGCTTTAGTTGCATAGAACCAGAGCGGCCAGACCCAGAGCAAGTGGTCTCTATGCATTGTACAATCCTGAGGCATGATGCACTAAATCATCTTCCGATTGATGACCAAAAGGTGGCTGGGATTAAGTTAAGCTTGTTATTAACCTTACGCAATATTGGTGCAGGCAGCAAGCTGAGAGTAAACACCGCACCAGGCATCTCTTTGCGGATAGCGGGAACATTACCCGCTACTCCGGCCCTACTAGCGGATATGTACCATGATCACGAACAGCCCATTACTACCTCTTTATCTTTCCTGCATGAATTGAGGCTAAGTCTCAGATAAGCAGCGGAGACCTTTCAAGGAGTTTGAGTATTATGAAATGTGTAGCCCAGGCAACAGTGTACTATGGAGATCTAATCAATGTCAAAGCGCTTAGATATCCGCTCACTATCCATAGTCCGAATGCTGAGGTGCCGCGGGTTGAGCTCCAATGCGCTGGTTGAAGCAGGTATGTTGTTTGTGCCTTGGCCTTGTAGTAGCGGTTTCAATCCCTTCCCAAAATTGAATACGCACAGGACAGCAAAAGCAACAGATATGATGGTAAAAGAAAGAGCAAATGATGCAAAAAGCAACATCTCTTCCTTCATCAACGTGCGTGCTAGCAGGCCATTGCCAGTTAGCACTATGAGGCGCGTAATTAGGTATACTATCGCTGCTATATGAAACATCTGACAGGCGTTAGTTCTAGCTATAATATTTTTGGGGGTTACATACTATCACCAATATCATGCCTAGCATATGTTCCTTTTTGACGCATATACCAGCAAGAACGGCGTGGATGACTGAGACGGGAATGATTGTCATGGTCAATCCAAATTCTGGTTCCCGGTAATGGACATCCACGAGGCCATATGTAATGAGAAACAGGTTTAGCAGTAAGAGGGAGACTTTGAGAAACACAAGATATGCCTATCAGGTTTAGTATTTCTCTTACTAGGACTGTTGGTCACATACCAGGTACTTGACATGTCTCGCTGTCATCTTCAGGTCAGGGCTGATGTGCTCGTACAAAGACCAGGAGAACTCAACATGAAGGTAATAAGCCAATGCACACATACAGAGACTGCAAGCTGATGATACAGCAATGCAGGTGATTGACATTGGGCCAGCAACATCCCAATACGGCATACTATTGTCTGCAAAAGGCGTTTTGTACATGTCTTCCCCGCCACGTACATTCTCGGTGGCGCCCTTCACTTGGAAGTATTCCATACCGGTAGCAATTGAGAAGCAAATATTGAGAATGCATTGAGTCCATAGTTGGATCTTATTCTTAATGCGACACGAATCCACAGACAGAACAGCTTGGAACCCAAAACTGATGATCGATACAGCAGAGGCCACAGGCGTAACATACGAGACAGGGACTTGATAGACAACGGGATTTACCCAGTCAAGATACTTCACAAGAATGGCCCTGGTACTGTGAGTTACTTTGCCATAGGAAAAAAAATGGATTTATGGGCTTACGTCTGCAGAGAAATGATGATGACGGCCTGAGCAGCCGTAATCCCAACAAAGGCCCATTCCAGACGTGTCTCAGGCTTCAGCATTTTTTTAAGTTGTTCTCAGTTTAAAAGGGATACCGAGTTGGAAAAAGAGGTTTGAAGAGAAAACTAAAGAAAAAATACGACCAAAGACTCGGGCTGTCTCACGTGCATTCCACTATTTTTCTCGTAAACGGGAAATGCTATTTGGCTGATCGCAATCGACTAACATGGCGAACGGCCTCTGAAGGGGTCAATGCAGTGGGGTATCTCGGGTTTAGTGACCCATTGTTTATTTTTCTTCGGCACTTGTGCATTTCTGGTGGACTAATGATGATGGAGGTAGCTCTGACTTAACTGAGCCTCATCTGGAGTTACTATAAATAGATGACTTGACTTAACCAGAGGCTGAGTGAAAACGGACAATTCGTCAGACGTGACGCTGAGCTCAAGATCTGGTATATCATGAATTTATGCACAAGAGTAACCTTGATAGCATTGGAAACATACTGTGTATACCATGGCGATAAGCAACTGTGACTTTCTCTCCCTTTTTGCCCTTTTGCTAGCCAGAAACATCTAGCCGAAAGCACCAGATGCATATTGGAAGGGCCGCTGCAGATATTGACAACACACAGGGCGTACAAAAAAAGAATGACCCTGCCCAACGGAAGCAAGCAGTTGAGAGCGAGAATTGCAGTATTTATACTGCTAGAGAAATTCTAATATTAGGAAATTCTAGCGTATTTGCCGTCAATAGCGATACGCGAAACTTGTTCCACTTATACGCATCCGGATATCCCTGCTGGTGCTGGCTATACGTGTATAGCAAACAGGCCTTCCGCAGCATCCGTACCTGAATAATCGATGCTGGCGTGCACTGCAAATTGGAATGGCTAGTTAAGGGAGTTTGAGATAAGCTTAAGATATCTGCAGTCTGATCGCCTCCCTAGAGGAGCATGCCGTGTCGGGTCCGCGCCCTTACGAATCCAGGGGCCAACTCCGCGTATTGCAATACACGATTCCTCAATGGATTCTATAAGTACTTTAGCAATTCAGACCAATAATTCCTGATCTTCTCTTATTATCTGCTTCAAATTTGTTGTTTTCATTCGTCTATTACTCCTTTTGTTGCATTTCCTTCTCTTCCTATCCATTTACCTGTCATTACAGAATAGAACGCTCTCATTTGTATTAGACCGCCAAGTCCACAATCATTTTCATGACTCTCACTCTTTCAAAACAGCACAATGGCCGGTTTTACTTTCTACAATTATGAGCCCTCTTTACCAGCGGCCGCCGCGTTCGTTATTATCTTCACCTCCACCGTTCTTGTTCACTTGTGGCAGATGTTCCAGCATCGAACATGGTACTTTATCCCATTTCTCATTGGCTGTCTCTGTAAGTAACCTTGTCTTCACATCTATGAAACAATACTGATTCTCTACAGTTGAGGCATTCGGCTACGTTGGCCGTGCACTCTCCGCAAACGAAGCTCCGGACTACACCAAGAACCCGTACATCATGCAGTCGATATTGCTCCTCCTCGGTCCTGCGCTCCTCTCGGCGTCTATTTACATGATCTTGGGCCGGTTGATAGTTCTTTTGGATGCCGGTCACTTATCCCTCATTAGAACGAAGTGGTTGACCAAAGTTTTCGTCATCGGCGACATGCTATCTTTCCTGGCACAGAGTGGAGGTGGCGGTATGCTCGCCTCAGCAAAGTCCAAAGATAACGTCAAGACTGGTGAGAACATGATTGTAGGCGGATTGCTCATTCAGATCCTCTTCTTTGGCTTCTTCATGGTTGTCACAGTTGTTTTTCATTTCCGGATTCGGTCTCGTCCAACATCTCGATCTCTTGTCTTGAATGCTCCCTGGGAGAAGCTGATATTCATTCTTTACGCTTCGAGCGCTTTTATCCTCGTTCGGTCCGTTTTCCGTGTCGCGGAATACGTTCTTGGGAAAGACGGAGCGTTGCAGGCTCATGAGTATTGGCTCTATATCTTTGACGCGACGCTCATGTCCTTTGTTGCTATTCTCTTCAACGTCTTCCACCCAAGCCAAGTCATCAACAAGCTGGGAGACGAAAAGCCCAGATATACGGTGGATGAGTATCCCTTGCATAGCGTATAGTTTCCTCAAAGCCTACGGGGAGCTTAGTGGGTATATCATAGTGCGTCCCTGTTATCGGACACTTGGAAGGATAATCAGATTTGTATTGATAGATGAACTGTGAAGGGAGTTCTTTGAATAGATTGCAATATTCTACCTAATTGTTTTTTTCTCCCATTGTTTCAGGTTCCATTTGCAGGCTGTGTGTCGTCCTTTACTAGCACATAATAATTTCCTCACCCTAAGTATAAAGTATTGAATGTCTTATCAATCCCTAGCCTTCCTATTAAAATCAGGCGATTTAGTATCTGACAGTGATAAGAATTCTCGTTGCAGGCCTCGAAGAAATGGATAGGAGAGAAAGCAGACATGCCTGGAGCTGTGGTCATCTTCTCATCCTCAACTGCGTCTAAGTTTTTCATTCCAACGTAGTCGCAACGATAAACGACCCAATTTCGAAGATGGTGGGCCCAAGTCAGTTCAAGCTTGAGCAAGATTGTCCCAGGATATCCAAACCAGTTAAAGATCCAAGGTCGGTCTGTAGAGAGCCTCTTAATAGCACCCTGCACCAAGTCATCATGTGACCATTGAGCATTGGGCGAGTCATCGGCATCTGGGACAGTCAAAGGCATCAGAAGCCACCCGTTCTTTATATCTTTTGGCCTGTCTGAATTGGGTTGACTTTGTGGTGCTAAGCCAGGAATAATAGGTAAAATTACATCGTCGGCCCTATCAGGGTTGACATGCATGAGATGCAGGGCAACGATGAAGGGTAGTGAGTCGACAATGGCAGTCCCGCTGTCAACTGATTCAGCTGGCTCGGCTAGCTTCTCAGAGACGCTAAAGAGCTCCCAAGCGAGCCTTTCCTTCAGCTCATCATCGAAATCAGACTGCATCAGGAAAAGTCTCCAGGCAACCATGAGGAACTCGTTCCATCCAGCAGGTGCGAATAATCTCGCCTTCTCAAGGTCTCCAGTCCTCGCCAGGTAAAAGAACAGGCTGGCTTGCCAGGAGCCGAGGTCCATAAGCCCCCTTGTTTGGCCGAGACTTATTAATCCTCTGGCCCATTCTCTTGTCGTCCAAAAGGGAGCAAACCTTGGAAAAACATCGTTTCTAAAGACTGCGATGGAAGAGCATTTTTCGACCACATCGGCTAATTCCCTGATGGCGCTTTTAGTCGAAATGTCATCTAACCCAAGAGAGACCCAGTTGATGCCAACACCTCTGCCCCCGAACGTCAATGCGTCGTCGCAAGAGTCAGTCGTCCTTGCCAGCCCCAGGTATATTTTAGCGGTATCAGGATGAATCTGGTCGTACATTTCGCCTCGTGTCAAAAAGAGCCACCAATACCAGGACCTAGCCTCTGTTCTTTGGTCGGAATCGAAATGCTCCAGGTGACAGGCGTATACTTGAACCATACTCAGGATCCGGGGATGTTTTGGCGGAAACCTCTTCAGCGCATGGCAAATTGCCCAGGCCGCCAAGTTTGGTCCCTCTTCGCCCATATTTACCTCCATCTCGTAGAGATCTTCCCATGCTCTTATTTCTTCGAGGTTGTAGCCGAGAGATTGTGGGATGGTGGAGACCCAGAACTCGTTTACCAAGCCGCGAAACTTTTGGACCCAGAGTTGAACCGAGTAAAGTACACCAGAGCGGTGTAGATGCTGTGACAATGCCGGGGGTTGTACCTCTGGGACATGAATTACGTCACGCGGATTTGTCTCGCAGGGATACCACTCCTTATATAAGGAGAAAGGCTGCCTCGCATGATGCTTGTTGGTGAACAGAAGAATACTCTTCTGAACCCAAGGGGAGCGTGTGCCTACTCCTCCCCAAAGAAATACCTGATAGCCTCCACGAAAATCACGAAGCATTGCAGCTGCCTGTCGAGCCAGGGACTTCTGCTCCTTGACTTCCATGCGGACTCTCGTCCACCTATGGACAATAGGGTGGATCCAATACGTCGTGACGTTGTCGAAGAGAACGTTACCAGAATCTTTTCTGAAGATGGAATAAGAAATGAGAAGTAGGAATGCCCGATGGACCTCCAAGTCTACACTATTAGGGACTATGGCAAGAAACATTGACGCTGATTGGCTTACCTGTGGTATTTGAGCTGCGGAAAAGTTCCTCTTGGATCCATCGCCGAGAGATAACCCCACAAAGTAGTAGGATTCGAGTAGCCACGGGATCTCGTTGCTGTAACGTCGCATATGAGATTTCCAAGGAGGTGAAGACAGAATCCTTTTTCGAATCCCATGGGGATTCCGCTCCGCTTGCAAGTAGCTCCCGAGGGTGCTTTTCAAAGAGATCCAGGTATCGTGAGACTGATCTTCCCCCTGGGTCCATGAAGATATGGGCTCCTGCCTGGATTATGGCAAGAGGTAGGCATCCCAGCGCTTGGATCAGCTGGTATGAACTATTCCATTCTACGAACGTCAGATTTCAGAAGGATAAATAGAGTGTGGGGATTGCATAATTACCCTGGGACTTCGGCGTCGGAGCAGTGCCACTGGTCTGCCTCAGTAGTGACATGGCTTCCTCCGCGGCCATTGGGTTAATTTCAATAGCTCGCCAGTGCTGGGCAAGATCTGGTCTTCGACTAGTGACCAAAACAGAGCCACATAAGGTTGACGGTAGCCAATTGCGAAAGTCGAAGCTTTCCACGTCGTCCAGGTTATCAATGACCATCAGCCAGGCACAATTGCCGTCTGACGATAACCACGTTAGGAAATTTTGTTGAAGCTGGCGGACTCGATGGGCTGGCGGCGACTGCAGAGAGGTCTGTTCTAGAATCGTAAACCACGGCTGGCTCTGAAGTTTGTTGAGCTGGTAGTGTCGCCTGATTGCCTCCAAAGCTGCCAACATACTGGCTTCAGCTGTATTGTTGGACGACCCATCAATCCAAAACATCGAGGTGTAGTGAGACTTAAATTGATGGGCATACTTGGTTGCATTCTGGGTCTTACCAACACCCCCTGTCCCATAAAGAACTATTAAATTAAGCCTCCTGTCATCTGGAGGGAGACGGAACTTTTGATCTATGTGTTGGAGTATTTTTTCTCGACCGATGAAATGCGGATTATGCATCATATTGAAGGAGATTCCCACTTTGAACTCCCTCTCAGCAAACATCGATCCAGATGCCTTGTGTGAAGGACGATAATACTCTATACAAGTATTAGTAAACAGAGTATTTATTACGAATAAATAACAGAAATTATCAAAGACCTTTGTCCGCCTCCCAACGCTTCCAGTTCCAGTCAACTTTCTGCTTCGCATCACGGACCAGCCGTTTCAGACTTCGAACAACTTTCAGAAAACAAGCGTCGTTCTCTGATGAAAACTTCGCAATGGTTCCATGGTCGGCGGCCATTGCGACTTGCTCGGAGTTGACTGCACCAAATACAACTGCCGAAGCTTTGGGGACGAGCTTTTCCCGGACAGGTCAGTTGAGTACAATAAATTGCGAGGGGGGGCTTGCCAGCATCTTTCCTATCGGCGTTTGCATCTTGTGAGTTTCGTAGAAATATATGGTCTCGAAGTCTTGGCTGATGGAGTTGTATCTAGACTGGAGGTCGAGAAGCCACTCCGACTTGGGTGCTATCTGGTCGAGAAGCTTAGGATTGGTGTGAGTGACCGCTGACAAAACCTTCGTAACGACTTGGCCAATCGGAACCCCTTCGCTTCCTTGGTGAGGAGTGCCGAGGTAGAGAATTCCGTACGTTGATAGCTGGATGGACTTTTGCCGCTCGAGGTGGCCCGCGCGAGCCATATAAGATTGGGTCAGGGCCTGCTGCCCATTAGAACTGCACATGTCTCGTTATATCGAAGCATTAGGACTAACACTTTTGATGATCAGTCCTCCAAGACTGTGTCCAATGAACAAGATTGGAACTTTCTCCGTCTATATGACATGCATCAGAGGGACTACTCTGTTAAAAAGCATAGGCAAACTTACATTTGTTGAGAGGCGTGCTTCGACTAATTCGGCAATGAGCTCACTTGCATGATCAGTAATATCGAATGTAAGTGGTTTGTCGCTCCAGCGAGTTCGAGAGTCGTGACTGAATGAGTAAACCCGTGCGCAAGGGAATGTCGACGGGAGGAGGTCTTGAAGCCAAAACACCCCATTTTTTGCTCTCCACGACTTAGCCCAGTGACCATCAAGGCCATGAACCGCAACAATACTGGTAAATCGATTAGCAGAGTATAGCATGCTTGCTCCGTAGCACATACTCGACACATGGGATGCCGGCTTGGTCAAAGAGGACATGCAGGCCCTCCACATCCTGCATCATCTCAAATTGCATAATGGTAGGTACCGTTAGTGCATCTTCTGCCACGACAGAAGTAGCATGGAACCAGGTAATTAGACACAGCAACTAGACAGTGGCGACCATTAGCCTGGACCTCAGAGACCAGGGTTAACCACTTACTCCAATGCTGGACGGGCTCTGAAGACATGGCCAGAAACGCATTGTTCCGCCCCGAGCCGATTGTCAGTTCCGCGACCCTAAAACAGAGTGAATTGTCCGAAGCAAGCCAAGTCTTGTAGACGATTCGGAGCGGTGGGTATGGGGGATAGAGGGGCTCTGAGGGAATGACCAACTATGGCACAGATACGGAGATCTCAAAGTACCTAAACTGATTGAGGGGGATAAAAAGCCTGCTACTCCAGGTTCCAGATGAAAACCCCTCACTTCTGTCTCATATCCAGGCAACCAGCAATGTGGCTGGCGGCAATGCAGAGGTATTATTGGTTAGCATATTTGAAAATGCATGTTGGGAGGTCCCCAGAGATTTTTAGAATAAGGCCTTAAGGTTATTTAGCTCTTTCTTTTATTTACTTTTTTAATTATATTAGCTAAATCATTAAGTTGCCCTTTATCCTCATTTAACGCTAGACTCCTACATTGAGTGTAATTTGGATTTACCTCTGTTGTGCAAGCCTTGGTATTGTTGCTGACTGCAGGTGGAAAGGGAAGTGTTGAAAAGGCTGATAGGTTCTGGATTTAGTGGCGCATATTGGGCTTTGTCAGCCGAGATAACAATCTGAGAACTGGGAAGTGCCAGCGCCCTTCCTACACAGCTCAGTATGAGTGATTGGCGGTAATGCATTGTGATTAGCGATATCTTGCATTGATTACGCGGCCTTGTGAGTATAGCAAAAGGTTTGGCAAGGCCACAAAGGCCGGTACTTATAATCTTCTAACTGTCTCTCAAGACTCACAGGCTACAGGTATCTTGAATGTTAGTACAAGACTTCCATAGCCCGCTTTGACATCAGCCCCATTAATGGTTTAATAACCTATATAAAAGAAAAGTCTAATAATAGTTATAAATTAGTAACTGTATTCTCCCAGAAGGTAGAGAAATTGCTATAATATGTAGATTGAATAAATATTAGTAAAGAATCTCTTTTGTTGCTTCTTGTACTGAGCTAAAACTGGATACCCTTGATGGGTCAATGGCTGTATCGATTTTTGAACTCCACAGAAACGCCATTGGCTCGTGTAAAGCATAATACGCAGAGGCTCACTATACGCGTATTTCGTATTTGATTGTTCTTTCCACCATTTTATATTATTACATCGTTACATACCCAGACTATGCATATATATAAAAAGGAGATATTCTCTGTTCCAGTTCCCTGGCTTTATCCATCCTGTCATTTTTAATTAGAAGCCTCCGCAGCGCAATGGCTGTCTTTAATGTTGCTGCATTGCACATCCCGAGGGCAGCCTGCTTACCCTCAAAAGCGACTTCAAGATTGCCAAGTGCTGCTCCATAGTTGCCACATCTCTCATAGAGTATCGCTTGGCTGTGTAGTGTCAAGAAATAACGATGTGTATGCTGTAAGTTTGCTGCTTGTATAGCTTCTAAAGTGCGATCATATAATCGTTCAGACTCGGTCGTTCTGCCTTGAAGAGCATATATGCTTGCAAGATTCGTAAAATCGAGTGAGGTGTAGGGCTCTGCAATGGCACTTGAAGTCAAAGTATTCTCGGCCAAGTTTAGTTGTCCAGCGTCGCGCCAAGCGACTGCCCGATTTGCGATAGCCGCCATTTTCGGGCTCCGAACGCCAACTTCAATACATTTATCATAACAGCTGATTGCTTCTGTCAACCGGCCCGAGTCCCAGTACGCCAAACCCAAGAGGTTAAACAGGTTAGCTCTTGTGTTGATGGTATCTGCTGTCTCTCCAGCCGCATCAATCTCATCTAGCAGGCATTGAAAGGTATTGATAGCCTTTTCGGTATCTCCAATATGGTAGTACCACTGTCCAAGTTCGAACAGAATCTTTTGCCTGTCAACTGATCTTGTACGCATCGTTTTGAGGCCAGTCAGCATCGAGAGGACCTCTTGCTCTATTTCCTGGACAGCAGCTGTGGAATGAAAGGGCATATCCGCCATTATGCAGTAATACCTTTGGCCTTTCCATTCCAGCGCTGGAGCAGAGCCAGGCCCGTACTCGCTTTCAGCCAGGCTTATAGCCTCATCCAGGTATCTCATAGCCATTTTGTGATCACCGGATTCAATAGCGCACGCGGCTAAGTTACCGACACATTCCAAGCGGACCACAAGGTTATCTGAGCTATTAAGAAAGCCATAGGCTGTTTCGAGAAGTTCTTTGGATTCTTCAAACTTTGTCTTATCCAAATCCAAAAGGAGCATCGCAAGGTTGATCATCGGAACGGCAATTTCACTTGGGCGTCGTGACGATGTCAGTCGTAACCGTACCGTCTCCCTAAGAACCGCCTCAGCGTTCTCCAGATGGCTCCCCTGCGATTCGAGACACTTGCGTAGATCGTTCATGGCTGACAATGTATCAGGATGCTTCATTCCTAGAGCTGCCTTGCAGAATGTTACTCTTTGCTCTGCATGACAAAGTGCTTCCTCAAATCTCCCAACTCTCTCAAGGGCCTTTGACACGTCTCCAGATAGAACCAGTACCAACTGGTTATTACGTTTCAGTACCTTCACGCAAATATTGAGTAAGAGCTGGTATATATATAAAATCTCCTCTTCCGAAGCGAATTTGGCAAATGCGAAGTCTGCAGCAGAGGCGATAGCTTCGAGTGCATGACAAAGATCGATAGTCGCTAACCATGATGGTTTTGCCGTTGTGCTCAATTCGTGGATAGCATCTATGACTGCAGGGATATGTCTAGTGATGCGGGATGCCGTATCCCATTGAATTCGAGCTTTCCGGTTCAGAGAGTTATTGTATACTCGTCCCATCATGATCAAGAAGTCGACGGTGAGGTTCTGTCGATCATTTGCGGCACGAAGGCGACACCATTCTCGGACCAGTGGGTGCATAAGGAACCCATCGCCCGATGTATTGACAGATATTATCGAAAAGTTGGCTAGAAGGTGAATTGATTTTTCGATATTGTCTCCAATAGATAATTGGCGGACCCACGTGAGATCGCGAAATTTGCTAATCGTCGTTCCTAAGCCCTTGGCCCTCCCGGTAAGTACCTGTGAAAGGACCTTTCGTCGGTAGCCTTTGATATGATCTCTGGGCCAGAATCTTTGCCAAACCATTGCTCTTTGGCCAGTAGTGTCTAGTGCAAGCTGAAAGATGCCTAGCCAGATATCATCAGGCTCCATGTAGCCCGAGACGAGCAAGAGCTTGGCTGCAAGCGGATCACTCTTTGCTATGGCTTCAAAAGATACTTCCCAGGTGGTGAAAACTGTTTCACCGTAACGCCATAAGCTTTTCGCTGGCTTATAGCTTAGTAGCTGTCCCCGTTGTAGATGGTACTTTTTGATGAAGTCTTGGGTGCTAGTCTTTGTCATGGCAACAAAGGATCCGGCTTGCGCGAGTGCCAGAGGCAGGCATCCTAGCATTGCAGCGATCGTGTGGCAATCTTCAATGATAGCTGAGGAAGAGACATGATAAGTATTTACTAGATGTAGATGATACTGCCCAAAAAGTCATAACTCACTTGCATCGGTCTGGCTGAGCTGGGCATATCTCATAAATGCCTTTCTAGCCTCATCAGGTTCTAGACATTGTACCTCGATACCGATTCCCATTTGGCTGGCTTCTGGCCTCCGCGAAGTCAAGAGGGTGTCACCAATATTCGTCTGGGGAAAAAATGACGGAAGGTCGACTCCTTCAAGATCGTCAACGTTATCAAAGACCATGATCCACCCCCGATTCTCTTCGCGCTGTAACCAATTGAGAACAGCCTCAACAAGCAGTCCACCATTGCACCTTGGGTCAATCTCTCCAGTCATTGGCGATACGACTTGGCTAAGTCCGAGGTCAAGAGCAATGCGCTTGAAATTCACATCTGCTCCGCAAAGCTGTGCAGTAACGTCGACAAGAGACTGGGAGATTTGCCGAAAATGGTCCAATATCTGGTTCTCTGAGCTACAGTTGACCCAGAAAACGGCGTTGTATCGGTTGAGATTCTCCCGGAGGTATGTCAGTGCTAGCTGAGTCTTACCGACACCCCCAAGGCCAGAAAGACAAACTATGTGTTGAGGCCGGTCTTGCTCCTTTTCGCTGTCAAAAGCCTGCCGTATTTGACTTAGTTCATTCAGTCTTCCACCGAAGTGTCGCGAGGGAACGTCCGGTATACACAAATCTAAGCGTCTACCTGATGGAAGTGCAAGCTGCGGTTCACCAGTTAATCTCTACGCACTGGTCAAATAACTTTGAGCCATTATTAGCTTACAGGCCGAACTACTTCTTTGCCCTTATTGGTCGAGGTCGGGGAGCTTACGCCAGCCTAAGGGGAGTCAGTAGGGTTATTTGACTCTGTGATATAATAATACCTTAGAAGGGTCAAACCGGCGACTATTCTGAATATCGCCATCGAAAATGCCGTCATGCTTAGCATTAGACTTGCCCGCGAGCACTACCCATCTGCGCAGTACTCCGCAGACGATTTGGAAGTCGGGATCATCAAGAGATATGAAGCGGCCGAGATTTGTATGGTCCTTTTGGAGGGTAGTCTTTCCCTCTAAGGCATCTCCCAAGATGGCAGAGTATGGTTCAACAACCTGAATACAATAGAGTCAACATAAATGACACAGAATTGGTTATTTCAATAGATGGACCAGTGCTCACCTTGCCCGCCATGGCTAGTCCTGTTAAAGGTAGCCCTTCTAGAAACGAGTAGACCTGCAGTCCTTTGCCTCTCTCGGAAACCATCCTGCTGAAAGAGTCGGCAATCCGTTCTAACTCTACAGATCCCAGCTCCAGAGCCGCGAGAAGCTTGTGATCAGTTTCGGCCAGTCCCAATCCCGCAACCCTCGCCACGACTCTGCCCATATTCGCGAAATTGCTCCCTCGATGCGGAGTTCCAAAGAAGGTAACGCCGTAAGTACATGCAAAAATAGAATAAAGATGACTTTGGAAGTTCTCCTGTTCCTGCGAGAATTTTAATGCCTGAAATGTTAGTAGAGGCACAGAATTCAGCCAAAAAGAATTATTCCCCTTAACCTACATCTTTGACCACAATACCGCCTAGCGAGTGGGCTACGAAAATAATTGGACCGGACTATGTAAATGTCCTTGTTAGAGCCCATAGAGGCATTATAGGTCTCTCATACTCGCCTTGTTCGTCGATTCCCTAAGCATCTCTAGTTGGACAATTAAGTCTTGCGCAATCGAGAAGATGCTTCTGTCGGATGTCCTGCTTAGAAAAGTCGATATTTCTGCATCGTAACCAAAAGAAATGACTCGGATGTCCGAGACCTGTTCTAAGAGCAGATCCCGGGGCCAAAAGATAGTAGGGGCCGCAGAGCTAGTATCGGCTGGCGTAGTAGATTCTTGCTGCGCTGAGAGCTTCCGGGGGCGCAAAAAGTTAAATCGGGCTTTCCGTTGTCGATCTGTTGGTGAGCATGCTGTCCAGGTCTTGAATGGGTGGCCTCTAATGCCATGGACGAACACAACATCAACCAGACCCTCTCCGGATTGTCCAATTACGTTACATCCATAAGCCTTTGCTCCCATTGTGCAGTGCAGACTACAGGGTATCGTCTAGCAGGTCAGGAAGGTAAGATAGGGTGGGCCCCTCTGTTTCTGTCTAATTGAAAGAAGATGATGCAGGTGGAGAAATGAGAAGAGGGGAGGAATGCCGGTGCGTAAAATGCTTGGAGGCAGCCTGGCTTCACTCAGCCTCAACATGCACATGACATGAGGCAGCATGCCGCCGATATAAATGTTGAAGTATGCCTAACTGAAAGCCCAGCTGAGCGCCGGTATGGCTACTGTCCAATCACAATGGATGAGGCTTGAGTGGGATCACAAGATTCCTGTTCTCACTCCTCGACTGTGATGGTTTCCTCTTGTGGATTAGTTTACTTGAGAGTATGACGATCCCTAATTCGGCTAGCGGAGGTATGACCCGGTAAACGCGTATTTCGTATTGGCTATCTCCTAGGGCCCTAAATGCTTGTGGGTCCCGATGACATGACAACCAACCAGTGCTTTTTCTTGTATTAGCTAAGTGATTGGCTTTGCGGCCTGTATTCGTCTAGCGCGGGACCCATAAGCATTTGGGGTCCTTGAAGATCAGATCAGGGTGCCATTTTCATCCCCCTAACCTAGATCAATAATTTAGTGTAATTTACATAATTAAGGGTCGGACAACACTGCGCAGTAGCCTTATTGGCATTTCACACGCTTTATACTTAGAATGACAAGCAGCTGTCTTTTCTGGTTAATGTTATTCCTTGAAGTTACGTGTCTGGAGGTGAAATGCATGGCTACAGTGATTAATGTTTAACTCCGTTTCAGCAACACAGAAAGACTTTAGTTACATACACAGCCTTGCAAGTATGTCTTCCACAACTCATCAAGTCAATTGCCCTTTTTGAGCCCAAGCTCAGAGACTCGCGTTAACCATTAAATGAACTAAATAATTAAAATTCTGTAAGACTTTGAACAAACTTTGCGCACTATGATCCCGTCATACAGCGACGACTTTAACCTCAGGGCCTTCGATCTTCTTGACCTTGCGGCCCTCCCACCATGACATCAGACCAGCCAACAACCCTGTGCCACAACCAAGGCCGATGAAAGTACCAGTAGCCCAGCTCTTTTGCATAAAGTCAGTACGTATACCTCGAAGTACTTGGGGACCTGGAAGACGTGAACTTACGGGGCGATCAATGCGGTTATAACCCCACATGAAATAGCACAAAACAGCTTGGAGGAATGTATTCAGCACCATCATATAGATAGTGAACCCCAATTTCCAAAGTGGTGTTGGAGGGGCCTTCTCGCCAGTGAACGTGGTTGAATGAGGAAGAGTTGTCGTCGAGTCAGCCGGGCTTGTGTTCTGTTCCGTCGCCCAGGCAGGAGGTCGAAACCAAGCCTTGTTTTGTTCTGCGAGCTTCTGCATGGCAGGGACATCCTTCCAGAAGACTGCACGCGTGTAGCGGTACCAGTCACGGAAGCGCCATGGGGCAAGGCCGAAGCCCGTGACGCAGAAGAGGGCGTTGAGGATCTGACTGTCAATCTCGATCCATTTCTTACGTGCTGAGTTGTTGTCGTTGGCGCTGGGATGGTTCATTGCTGGTGCGACATTGAGCAGAAGGAAGAAGAGCATTGCCTAGGGATGAAGGGTTAGAAGTGTCCACGAAACAGTATCGAGTTGTCAATCCACTTACGCCCCATGCCTGTAGAACATTGATTAGCTAACTGAACTTACGGAATGACCGGAGAAGAGTTACTTACCACAATATTAAGACCGTAGAGCGTGATGAGGAAGCCAGATGGCGTGAGAAAGAATTTCCAAAACGCCTTGAGGCCGTTCATGATCGTTGGTCCCCATTTCTCCTTCTCATCAGCCTTGTGCTTCTCATACAGACTTTTCCGTCTCTCCAATCGCTGCCGATGCTTCTCGCGCAGATGAAAATGATGATGATGATGATGGCCTTCCCCAGATGCCTCGGCGATAGTCTCCTCTCTCGACGACCCTTGCTCCACGTCTACCTCCTCAGGAATTGCAATGGGTTCCGCGGTGAAAGGGTCCTTCTCAAACTTTGGAATCACACTGGGTCTGCGGGTGAGCGTCGCTGTCCTGACCAGCGTGAGCTCGCCGTCTGGGTCGGGCACAGCGTAGCGCGCAGAATGACCTTGGGCATTGAATTCGATCTTATCGCCACCAGATTCGGCGTCGCGGAGTTCAGTGAGATTGGGCGCTTGTGCGATGGCTGTACCGGTGGCTTGCCACATTCCCAGCTGCGGATTGGCATTCATGATTGATAGCGACGCGCCGCGGACGCGACGGCCGATGCCATTGTTTGGCGGCGGCTCCGACATTGCGGCTGATACTTTTCTGGGTCCTTTAGACTCCTGCCTCTGGTGATATCGTCGACTTTGAGGCTCAGGGATGTTTCGATTGATGATGCAAGGTTCGTTGGGGTAAAAATAAATCTGACACGGTATTGATTTAATCTTACTTCTTCGGAGTCGGCACTTGGTTGCTTCCGGACTACCCGACTTACCAGATGCAGCAAAACGCCGGCGTATGTTAGACCGGCAAACGGCCAGTCATCGATCAGTATCCCGGCTTTTACCCGCTTAATCATCATGTAGAGTTTACACTTGAGAGCAACGGACAAACAAGACTAACTAGATGCGCTTTAGATCGTCGGCGACCACAAATGCCGACTCCGCGGACAATCCTGGTATGTTCATCAACCCAGGGCCATGGAAGATGATGTAATTTGTGTCCTCACACGCTTGCGGTTCACAAGTGTCAAGATACCGATATGCACCTCGGTTACTGCACTGCAGGCTATTATATTCAGAAACCAATCTATCATCGATGAAATAGTACGTCCAAGACGTGTGCCAAACAAAAAGATGAAGACTGAACTGCCCATCGCTATGACGGTCGAGCAGACGCGGCATTCTCCACAAGAAACATGCCAAACCATTTCCTTATCTTTAAGGTATTCATAGCTGAAACAGGGTATGGTGATTCGCAAATCAAACTCTCCAATACTCGGCGATGCTATTGCTACAGACATTGCACTCCAACATACTGCCGCTGTACAGATAAGTACCATGCCCCGCGCGATTCAACACGTTCAAAACAGCCTCTAAAGGCCTAGGGTAGCCCAGAGCGCAAGTCCACCAACAACCCACGGAAACATCATCCTCACTGCCATCTGCGCATTGAACTCCTGCATGAGGTCCAAGACAGTCTTCGCACTGGAATTCAAAGGCTCAGTCTCCGAAGACTTTGAGTCTGCAATGTCCAGAAGCTTGTAAGACGGGACGAGCATCACCTTTCGCACCCAGATCCAACCGATGGGCATGAGTCCTGCTGCAGTAGCCCAGATCTTCCAAGCCAAAGCAGAGCTGTTCTCCTTGTACTCTCCGTAGGCAATAGTGCCAATCACAATAATTGTTGTCAGGTCAACCCATGGGACGGTGGCTGACATGGACCAGTAAAAGTATTCCCATTGCTTCGCAGCGTCTTTGGGCGACTTTTGGACAATTGGGTAGACTGAGGGGAGAAGACGGTAACCAGATGTCATAGTTCCGCCATTGATGAGGCTGCCAGCGATGGCAATACCCTTGAGGGCTGGGAGATAGGCGTGAAGGGAAGTCATGTTTGTGTATTTATTGAAGGGTGTTGTGAGAAAGTGATGACGAGGAAGATGGTATTTGTGATTATTGTAGATGAGAGTAGTAAGAAATGAACTGAATACTTGCTGGTGGCCGTATTGAACCTTTTCACTTGCAATCGAAAGAGGAACTCATTGTTATAGAAGCTAGCTTTGAGCAATGACGAAGGAACAGCCGGCATTTACATTACAAGGCTTCATGCATGGAAACCACTGGACAAGTTGTGATTGCACTGTGAGCCAAACTGGTATTCACACGATACACGGGTAAGGTTCTGGTTGTGCACAGCCCTTTGATCCTAACTCCATAAGGAACTCCAGCTGCGATTATACTGGAGGTGTGCAGTGCGCCACTGGGCAAGCCGCTGACCGGTTGAGGGTTCAATGTAACAGCTGAATAGATAGCGGAGAAAGCTGAAAATCTCAACACAGCTGCGATCTACGGATAGCAAACGATGGTACACAATTCGCTCACTATCATGTTGACTTGAACTGAGACATTCACAATCTCCAGGGCCCAAAACGTTCTTGGCTACAGCACGGAGAGCGTTCAGGGTTGCAATATTGGCTTTAGCGCCTGCCCCCCGGCCTGCATTTGCATTAGCACAGCAATAGTTAGTTACCCCTCAGCGCTAGCTCGAGGCAGGCCGTCTTGGGCTTAGTACTATTTCTGTGGCTGGCTGTTCTTGTGTAATTTGAGCATTTTTGGACTTTGAGAAACACGGTATCTTTTCAAAAGTCCATTTGGTTCGAAAGAAGATAAGGCTCACAGCGGAGCTCCTGAAATTGAGGCCCTCCAAGCTGCTGACAATTGTGGAGAAGAAACAAAGCTATCTCGGGGGATTTTCTCGAGATATGGGGTATTGGTGGTTATGCCGCATGTCCTAGGGACCTCCCAAGTAATCGTGATGTTTAGAAAGGAAAGCCTGCACGTGAGGTTCCTCGGCCCCCTGCAGGCCATGGAAACAGAGTCTATCATTTTGTTCTCAGTCTTAATTGATTATCATTCACAACTATGTCAGACATGTATAGAATATTAAAATGAACAATACGACCAATAGCTTGATAGCTAGAACTTCACACCAACCGCATTGACCAAATTCTTGACAGCACCAAAGAACTCAACAAGACCCATTGTCCACCACGATCGCCTCTTCCAGCCTTCCTCAATAGGCAGTCTCTCGTCTTCAAAGATAGCTCTGACATACTTGACGGGAATCGTCTTTCCATCTCCAAAACAGCCCATCATCAGTGCGAGCTGGCCGCAGTTGACCTGATGTTCAGCTGGTCCATAAACCAACTCTGGATTATCCTCCAGTTGCCGTGCGATGCGAGCCTTGATGAACTGGGCAAGATCTGGAATAGTGAGAGTTTCACCATCAATAGAATAGTCCAGCATTTCATCAATCAAGTCTTGTTGAGGATCATTGTTTCCCTCCTTCTGAGCGATGTCCCGTCTTGACAGCGAGATGTCATGCTCGATAGCGCCGTGAGAAGCAAGATTTTCAAGATTGAGATACTTCTTTCCATTGCTGATCTGCTTCTCATTCCAGCAGCCGAAATAGTCAAAGAAGGAGTAAGGGTTCTTGATGAGGGACCAGATCCTCTGCCATGTGCCAACAGGCTTCTTCATGTATGCCTTGGCTGGGTTTTGGTACTCAAAGTAGGTGGGGATGGCAAAGACAGAGCCGAGGAGAGGACTCATGCCGACGTGTTTCATTGAGGCGTTGAGATCATCCATGAAAATGCCGCGGCCGCTGCGCTCAAGGTAGCCATGGTTTGCAAGGGCATTGACGACGGGGCAAGGACTTCTGCTGGCATTGGGAGGAGCCTTTGCAAACTCTCCAACTGCGGGTGTAGGAGGCATTGGAATGCTGACTGACATGGACTTTGAAGCGATGGAGAATGAACAAAGGAAGTAGATGAGCTGATTTCCAGATGGTAGAAGGACGTGGGATTGAACAATATGAGCTGTTATACGATGAAGAGAAGAAGCTACACCGTCACTGGCGAGCTTCAGTTATCATTGACCAATGGTTTGGAGGCTGATTACACCGGAGTCCAGGCCTATAGCGTAGTATTTGTGGCGGCCAGTTGAGCGCTGAGAATTTCCAATAGTCCCAAGATCAGCCGCACTATTCAAGCCAGAGTTTGAGACATCGGATGTACGTGGGGGACGGAAAAGAACCAGATGCAAGAGCTGCATTACTGCTTACGTCTTGTGGCTTGCTGAAACTGGCAACATATTCACTCAGTTAGGTCAAGCGACTGCAGCTAGGTCTCTCTCCACCGGCGCACGGTACTGGCAGGGGACGACAGCCCCACGATAAGCGCCGGATACCTAACTGATTGATGACCGGGTTACAGGATAGTCCTTGGCGCATTAATGTACAAGACAAGAATATTTTCTCCTGCCACACGGCGATCGGAGGCCCTGGAACCGCTGCAAGAGGAATGTGATGATGCTGATCTCACCTCACCAACAGCTAACGATGCACGCGTTTTCAGCTCCAGAGGTGGCCTGAGCACTTTCTGAGGAGCTATTTTAGCCCCGTTAGCGGTCAGCCAGCCGCAACGGGCCGTGTGGAGAGTTCAGTGGATGGAACTGCCAGGTGGCTGAGCGGGGAATGCGATAACGATGCGGGATTGGATTAAAGCCGTGATAACCGCTGCTCGTATGCATGTTCAAGTTCAGCTCTGAACTTTTGTCGCGAATGATTTGGCTTAGTCGTTTTCGGTAGAGAAGCCAAGAACTTTGTGATAGCTGGAGGATCAAATGCATGAAATCAATAGCGGCGGGCTAGGAAATGTCACCATGACGAATGAGCAGTACACGAATGTTAGCCAACGCAGCATGCAAGGTTCGTCAGCTCGAGAGTTGAGGGGGGATTAGCCAGAAACATGATGAGTAGGGTATTCTTGGCATGGCAGATGCCGAGATATGGATAACAATGCCCGAGAATTGGTTCTGATAGAGCGGAGTAAGCGACGCAGGGTCTGGTCAATAGTTTGTCTTCACAGTGCATTCACAATCTCCGTGCGGATACCCAATCTACATTGACTGATAATAGGCCCCCAGGCTGCACCAGCTCAAAGCAAGCATCGAAAAACATTCTCTTGCTTCACATTATCTCATTTCGTTTCATCTCTTCTTCTCCAGCTCAAGAGGACGTGCACAGGTCATTCTCACCAAGTGTGCTTCCCGCTCCCATCCCCTGCTCCTGTTGTTCTAGTAATACCGCAGTACACTCCTCACAGTCATCATGAACGGCCACTCTCAGCACTCGCTTGAGCCTGTGATGAGTAAGCAAGATGAGGATCTGATGCAGCTCACCCTGCAGCTCAGAAACAAGAAAGAAGCTGAGAAGTACGCCAAGTATCATGGCGACAAACTCATTGGAGTATGTATCACTGCCGACATTGCATCATACTTGCTAACGTCTGCAGAACCCCATTACTCCCAAGGTTGGCTTATGGGAAGATATCAAATCTGTGTTCTCCAAGCCAAGCAACTGGCCCGCCTTGAAGAGAACGGCAGATGGCATCATCAAAGGCACTGGGCTTGATGTAAGTTTGCCCTGCATTCAATACCTCTGCGTGCTAACAATGTGTAGGGACAGAGTCTTGCGACAATCGCTGGCAGTCTTTCTGACTACAGCGTCCAACGCCAGAAGCTGATCGATGGCCAAGTTAAGGACAAGTACGACAAGATGCTGCACCGTAAGTACACAACCAAAGAGAGACTAATAACTGATGCTAATTCCTTCAGCGCCTTTGACATACCTTGGCGATGCTTTCCAGTATCGAACTGCTGATGGCAAGTTCAACAGCGCCATGAATCCCCATCTAGGCCAAGCTGGTGCTCCATATGCCAAGACTGTCCCGTCACAGACAGCACCATTGGGAGCTCTCCCTGATCCTTCTGATCTCTTTGACAAGCTCATGGCACGAGAAGAAGGTGGCCGAGAGAGCAAGTCTGGACTCTCTGCCATGCTCATCTATCACGCAACCATCATTATCCACGACATCTTCAGAACTAACGACAACGACAAGAATATCTCTGATAGCTCGTCGTATCTCGACTTGTCTCCTCTCTATGGCTACACCACAGAGATGCAGCGCAAGGTCCGGGATGACAAGTTCAAGCTTGGTCTCTTGAAGCCCGATACGTTTGCTGAGGACCGTCTACTTCGACAGCCACCTGGCGTCTGCATCATGCTCGTTATGTACAACCGCTATCATAACTATGCTGCAAGACAACTTCTCCGCATCAACGAGAATGGCCGCTTCAGAGTTCCCGCCATGTACGAGAAGACCAAGCTTGTCTCTTTGATCATGGAGCATCTTCCCGACAGGGACCAGTATGGCCAAAAGCTCCCACTGGATGAAGACGTTCAAAAGCTGTGCAAGCATTACGAATATGTCTGGCGAGAGGTCCGCGCAGCTAGGCCTGGCGATGCGCCATACGCTCCCCCAAAGACACCCAATGAGACAGACAAAGAGAAGGAGAAACGAGAGAAAGCTGAGAAGGCGCGACATGATGCTCTGGAAGAGATTGAGAAGTTCAACAACTCCGAGCTGAACAAAGACCTAGAAGACACAGCCAACAAACTCAAGCTTCTACTCAAGGAGAAGACCTTGAAGCTCAAGAATCGCGATCATCAAGCAGCTAAGGACTTTGAAGCGGCATGCGATGAGTTCAAAGATGCTTGGGAAGCAGCTTGGAACAAACAAGATGACGATCTCTTCAACACGGCTCGCCTCATCACCTGCGGCATGTACATCCAGATCTCGGTCCACGACTACCTGCGAGCTCTGATGGGCTTCCACCAGTTCGACACCAACTTCACGCTTGATCCTCGCGCCGACTTTGATCAGAAGAAGACCAGCCGTGGTATTGGCAACCAAGTCACGGTCGAGTTCAACCTTCTCTACCGCTTCCACTGTGCCATCTCTCTCAAGGATGAGAAATACACCGAAGACTTTATGAAGAATGTGTTGCACTTTAGGGACCCGAGCAATACTTCTCTTCCTGAGTTTCTGGGTACCATGGCGGCTGTTAAGCAGAAGGCTGCTGAGGATCATAAGTATGGTAAGAGGGAGCCTGAGCCATGGGAGGTCACCTTTGGTATCCCCGACGACGACGACAAAACAGCACCTTCCAATGGAGCTGGGTCTTCTGGCAATACTTCGGACAGTGGTATTGCTTTTAATGGTGCTGCTTCCAACATCGGCCCAGAGAAGGTCAACGAGTCCAAGCACTTCACTCGCAACCCCATCACCAACCTCTTCGATGACAGTCAGATGCTCAAGGAGCTTACTTCAGCCATGGATGATCCCATCTCCAACTTTGGTCCCCGCAACGTTCCCAAGTGTCTCAAGTCGGTTGAGATCATGGGCATTCTTCAAGCTCGTCGATGGGAGTGTGGAACTCTGAATGACTTCAGAGACTTCTTTGGCCTGCCCAGACACCAGTCGTTTGAGAGTGTCACAAAGAACCCCGAGATCCAGAATGCACTCCGAGATCTTTATGAGCACCCTGACAAGATCGAGCTCTATCCTGGTATCTTCTGTGAGTCGGATGAGTACATGGGCCTGGACCCTGGCCCCAGTGAGTCTAGCTCTGCTCTTTGGTCTGCCATCTTCTCAGATGCCATCACCCTCGTGCGATCTGATCGATTCTACACTGTTGATTGGAACACCAACTCCTTGACCTCTTGGGGCATGAAAGAGGTCACCCCCAACAACGAGGTCTGCAAGAGTTCAGTCTTCCACCGTCTGCTTCAACGTGCTTTCCCAGGCTGGTTCCCCTCCAACACCATCCGCTTCTTCCATCCTTTCTACACGGCCAAGCAGAACGGTATCTATGCCGAGGCTCAAGGTTATGGCGACTGGTTCAAGGAGACGATTGATCACCCAAAGGTCGCCGTTGCTGCCCCAGTGAAGAAGCCTGAGAAGCCGTTGTATCTCAGCAAGTTCGATGACATCAAGATCATCCTGCAGGGCGACAAGGCTAATAAATTCACAAACTCTGCGTTTTATTACAAGGCAAACCTACCTCAAGTAGTCAGAGACGTGTTGACCAAGGTGGATGGGAAGGAAGACCCTGAATACACATCCGCGATTGAAAATTACGACACATCCGCGATTGACGATTACGTCAAGGATGTGGAAGCAGACTTGAAGAAGTATCTTGACGATGAAATGAGACATATTGTCAAGAGGGAGTCGATCTCTATGACCAACTCGACCTTCCAGATCGACGCTACTCGAGAGTGAGTTTATTTCTACCTTTCGACTCCTAGATCCAACTGACCACTTCATAGCTTTGCCATCCCTGTTGTCACTCGATACGTCGCCCATTTCCTCGGCTTCGGCAACAAGCTCTTCAAGGACCCCACCGAATCCAAGGACACGTATAGCGAGAACGAGATTTACCAGCACATCACAAACTGCCAGATCTTCGTATCATACAACGCTGATGAGACCAAGTGGCTGCAGCGTCGTGAGGCCTTCAAGGCTTCGATGAAGAAGCTCATCGAACTCACCCAGAGAGGAACCATCTGGGAGGCTGGGCAGTGGGACATCACCAGGGCGTTGTTTGGTAAGAAGGAGACTAATGCCATGCATGATCTTGGTGTGTTTGTGGCGAAGCAGGTTTTGGGATATGAGAAGGATCAGAAGAAAGCGGCCGCTATTCTTTTGCTCATTTGTCTTGACTTTGCTTACGATGCAGTCGTCTCGGTAAGTTACCCCAATGCCTGGCTCCTTGGCATTTCAGACACGCTAACCACTGGCAGTTCTCTGCTACCTTGGACGGCTACATGAAGGACCTTTATGCAGCGGCTGATGGTCGTCCACATTTCACACTAGGCCTGCGTAATGACACCCGTCCACAATGGATTCAAGTCCAGAAATGGGCCTTCAGTGATGATGCGAACGCGGATGAGCACATTGAGAAGATGGTGCAGACAATGGCTCGAATCACCGTTCGGCAGCCCATTGTTCGCAAAGCTCTTGAAGAGGACACCTATAGCTTTGCTGGTGTGAAACGAGGAGAACCGGTTCTTATCAAGGAAGGTGACGCTGTTATCCTCGATCTTGTAAGTTGATGTCACCACCTGCTTGTCAAGAGTACGAACTAATCAGTCTTTACAGGCCAAGGCTGGCGACGAGGAAGAAGTCAAGAACAGCCCAGAGAAGCGACAGCTCTTAATGGCCCAGCTCAGCATCGCTGATAAGTATGGCGTCTTTGCACCCCGACGTGTTGTCACGATCTCTATTACCTCGATGATCAAGTTCGTCGCTCAGATGAAGAACCCTCGTCGTGGTCACGATGCACAGGGCAAGCTTAAGAGGATTAACCTTGACTCTACTCCCGAGGGCTATGCCAACTACATGGCTCCTGGACGAGTCAGCTGGATTCAGAAACAGGCCGAGAAGCTGAAAAGCCCTGGAGAGGCAGAGGATATTGTTACTGAAGGCAACCTGAGGCCAGAGGCTGACACGTATCTCACCCCAACTTGGGATGAGTTCGTTCCCTTCCCCATGACATGGAAGATTCGCTTTGACGGCTTTGGTGAGTCAGACTACAAGGTTGGCAACAATGAATACGGAAGAGTCAAGACAATGCCTACACTTCCTGATTTCTGTCCTCCGTGGTATCAGCCTCAAGGTCCAAGCACAGAGGGCGGTGCTTTTGCTTCTACCGTCTGCATTTGTGCTGAGGGAGCTGGAAAGGGAGAGGTTGATGAGAAAGGTGAAAAGGTTCACAAGAAGGGTTGTCCTTGTGTCGGAGGTTCGAAGAAGAAGTCCAAGCTGAAGACTGCTCAGCTCTCGACGGGTTGTGGATTGAGTGATAACTGCGTTCATAAATAGTTGTCTTGAGTTTCTAATAGTAATTGGTTTCTTGTGTAGCTGTACATTATCCACGGTCATTGTTGAGGCGTGTCAGTTGTCTTGACCAAGTTCTCCGTAGCTGTCTACTCACCTTGAATTCCCTGCTTGGTGTCAACGTCAACAACTGCTGGAACTCGTCAGAGCTTGAATTCGGTTAACAGGAAGACACCTAAGCCACTTGATCAATTCGGAGAAATTTACGAGGCACCCTATCGCAATTATTTGTCGGGCTTGACCGAGCCACGATATTCGGGAACTATGAATTGGACATGGCGTTTATTTCAGTCTATGTAATTTAATTAGCAATATTTAATTTTTTCCTATTGACATGGGCAGCTATGTTTGGCATTCCCTTTCTTGAACAAACAGTGGGATGGGCTGTGCTTTATGTGTTCGTTACGACAAGTGGGATGACTAGAGCCAGCAATGACTCAAGATAAGTCATCGCTGACAGGAAAAGATTACGCTATAGACTCGGCTGAACGCGTGACGAACGAGGCTCCGTGGAGAAGCCAGGGTTGTTTTAACCGTTCGCTAATTGAGCTTCGTCGTCATTCATGAGATGCTTAATTGTATCTTGTATAGGTTAGATGAGCTTTGGTGGGTTGCCAAGTTACGTAACAACCCATTTTCGGACTGACCGCTAAGCGAGAGCGCCTACAACTGCTTGATCTAGTCTAGCTCTTCCGCGCAAACAACGCCAAGAATCATGAGAGATCTGCATGAAGGTAGGATGATCCTCATGAATCTCCTCTTTCTGAGGGGAACCTCGGACATTACGGATACAACACAGCCGGGCCCGTATTAAGCATAAGTGGCTCAGCAGATGAAAGACGGGGGAGCACATTAGAGTTCATAACCGAACGGGCCTTTAGTCATTGAAAATTCAGACCGGCCATGCCATCAACAGGCGTGGGGGCAGTTTATACGATTGATCGTGTCGGAAGCTTCTGTGATTATTCCAGGGTCTCCAACTTCCCGATGTAGTAGCACTTCCCCATAGTTCTTGAACTCTAAGGGAGATATTCGGTGGTAGCGGGGATACATAACGGTAATTACACTCAAGAGAGCTCGTATGGGAATAAGCAGTTGCCAGAGCATAAATAAGAACGGCCACCCGCGATGAAAATAACTGTATCATCAACACAAACAACAGTTACATTTCCGATTCAGTCTTCACAAACACACCATCACCATGTTACCAAAGTTTATCACGAATATCCTTGTTTCAGGCGCTTTCGTTGCTGCCGCTACTCAGGAACCCATCCAGCCTAACCATTGCGACGTTGCCTGCCAACTTACATACCGCAAGGCTCTCTCCATTGAGACCAACCGCTGGGTCAACATAAACCTCACAACAGATGACTTTTACTCCAACCCGTCCAATCTCTCCGAATACTCCGCTGGTGATCTTGTCAAGTGGGAAGATATTCCCGCTGATCAAGCCTCCAAGAGGTGGACCCTTCCCGGCGGAGTATCCATGTCTCGGTTCTTCTATATGACCGAGGATATTGATGGAAAGCCCATTCCTGCCACTGGGTTTGTTCTGACGCCCTACTCGAACCCTCTTGGAAATGACAAGCCTTTCCGTACACTTGTCTGGACCCATGGAACCGCTGGTGGTACACGTCAATGTGCGCCCTCAAATCACCGAGCTCTGTACTATGAGTGGACTGGACCCTTTGCTCTTGTTCAGGCAGGCTATGTTGTCATTGCCCCCGACTATGCTGGCCAAGGGAGTGATATCCCTCAGGGCTTTATGTATGAATCTGGCGCACTTCACGCTGGAGATGTCAGCTTTGGACTTCAGGCTGCGCGAAAGGCTCTCGGAAACCGCATCACCAAGGAATGGGTTGTCATTGGACACAGTGAGGGTGGTATGACTGCCTGGAGGACGGGCGAGCGCGAGGCCAAGCCCGGCAAAGCAACTGGTGGCTTCCTTGGTACCGTCGCAATTGCCCCAGCTCTCCAGCCCATCAAGCTCATCCCCGAGTCCTTCCGACGAGCAAAGGATGGCCCAGCTGGCGATGTTGTCTCCATCTTCCTCCTCCAGTCTATCTCACGCCTCTACCCCTCGATCAAGGTCGAAGACTACGCCACCGACATTCTCCTCAGCCGTATCCCCCTTGCAGACCAGGGCTGTATCAACACAGGAGGTGTGATCTATGGTAGCCTTACCGTGAAGCAGCTGTACAAGAACACTAGCTGGGTTGAGCATCCCGACTTCGTTGACTGGCAGAAGCGTTACAACGGCGCTGGCCAACACCCTCTCGCAGCACCGATGCTTGTTATCCAGGGAGATGCTGACATTCTGACATACCCTGAGTATGCTGAAGAAGACTTCGATGCCACTTGCAAGAAGTACCCCGAGTCGACTGCTGAGTATAGGCTTTATAATAAGACGGATCATGGTCTTGCTCTTACAGCTGCTCAGCCTGACTACATGCCCTGGATTGAGGACCGGTTCAACAAGGTCAAGTTGAACAAGGGCTGCAAGAAGACTTTTATCAAGCCTGTTAACGACAACTTTGGACTTACTACCCAGGAGTTCCAAGTGGACCTGCTTTGAGTGTTTCGATGGTGTTACGAGGTCGAAGTGATGGTTTTCTGTCAACATTTCTGCATATGTACTTAGACAGCCGTCTTACTATTATTAAGCCTGTTACTGATATCCTCGGTCTTGCGAGCCATAACTGGCAGGTCGAGTTGTGCAAGCCAATAGATTAGATTAATGCACTATAATCCAACCACCATTTTTTACAGCTGTGAAGTGGCAATGTCTTGCTTATCTTATGTGTATTTAATTCTATGTTGTTTACTATTTACATAATGTCAGCCATTAATACACAGAATCTTACAGCATCTGCTGCTCTAGTAATGTAAAAGTAGCAGCATTTTGAAGGATATTCGGATATTATTATACAGAATAATCTCGAAGAAATATGTATTAGAAGATCTCCCTTCTGGTCCGACTGGGGCGGGCTTATCGTATCAGCGCTTATCTGATGCTATCTTATCTTAAATAACAAGATCTTTTAAGCCTGAATTTTAGGCACAATTTAGTACAATTAATAAAATATCTCCCTGGCAAAAGCGACCAATTGAGCCAATCTGAAAATAGCATCATATCCTGAGTTAATGTAAGCTCTATGCAGTGTAGGTAACTGAATTCAATTATAAGAAGCTGCTTCGGCTTGTATGTTGGTGGCTTCAAAGTTACAACAGCGGGGTAGTCTCGTTTGGGAGGCCCACCAGATTCACATCCGCTCATGGTATCCATCCTTCTTTGTTCCTTACTCCCATTGCCTGACGAGGGTTTCAATCTTTTGGACATCCCCTACTCTTCATCAAAACGTACAGGTTTCAACATATATCACCATGGATACCTCGTCTTTGATGCTGGCCCTCCAGCTCCAGCAACAGGACTTGTTGAGCTGGGAGCAGTCTAGAAAAGGAAAACAGCGCGAGGGTGAGATCTCGGACTCAGATCTGGCCCTCGACGCCTGTCGTCATGAGCTTCAGGCGATGGCGGCTCAGATCTCTGACCAAGCATTGGCCCTCAGCATCGCAAGAGCTGTTGAATCGGATGGTCAGATCATCAGAGAAGCCCAGTTGGCAGAGCAGCAAGCTGCGAGGGACCATGAATACGCCGTCCAACTTTCAAACAATCCAAATGCAAACCCCAGATCCTTAGCTCGAAGCGTAAAGAAGACTCAAAAGTTGGAGGAGGACGAAGTGGAAGATGATTTGATCGATATCTTGAGATCAATGAATCTGGGAGGATTTGACGGTTCCATGACGGGCCAGCCTGAATCATCAAGTTGGGCAGCATCGCGCAAGGCGCCTCAAATGAAGGANNCGCCTTGCTCCCACGAGTACTGCCGAGAATGCATCGTTGGCCTGGTCCGTTCCTCACTTCAAGACGAGACTCTATTCCCTCCACGATGCTGCGGGCAGAACATTCCTGTCACTAAAGGTCGATGGTTCTCACCAGAGCTAGTCGGTCAGTTCCAGGCAAAGAAGTTGGAATTCGACACGCCGAATCGCACTTATTGCAGCGAACCGTCTTGCTCGACGTTTGTGCCGCCACAATTCATCGCAGGCGAGACAGCGACTTGCCCCAGATGCCGTCGACGTACTTGCGTCCACTGTAAAGGGCCACACCACAGTGGCGTTTGCCCCAGTGATACCGCCTCACAGCAAATCTTGGAGCTTGCGGCTGAGAATGGCTGGCAGCGGTGCTATGCTTGCCACAGAGTGGTCGAGTTGGAAATTGGATGTAATCACATGAGTAAGTGGCCAGGCTGTTATAACGTTTCAATACCTGACTGACACTCAAACTAGCCTGCATCTGCAGAGCAGAATTCTGCTACGTTTGTGGCGAGCCTTGGAAGAATTGCGGCTGTCCCCAATGGCAAGAAGAGCGGCTGATGAGAAGGGCTAACGACATTGTCGACCGAGATAACAATGCCGGCCGTATGAATGCTAGAGTTAGGCAGGCCCGTGTTGAACAGGAGAGGGTCAATTTGATGGAGAACCATGAGTGCACGCACGACAGGTGGAAGGGGCGTCCTGGTCCTCGGCAATGTGAGGAATGTTACCAGGTTCTTCCCCAGTTCATCTACGAGTGTCGCCAGTGCCATATTATGGCTTGTAGGCGTTGTCGATACAACCGACTTTGAAGATGAGGGGTAGGGTGTGTTTACTTCAAACATTAAATATCGAAACAATGATTTCCAGATGGACTCCCATCACAGCTTCTGTGCAATGATTTAGATATGTATGGATTACAATGCTTAACGAGGCCTGTTAGAGATATTAACCAAGAAGAAGCCCTATGGTTAGTACAATATAATGTGCCAGGGGTATACACAGTTCAGAGTCCAGCCCGTCACTTGAGTCTTGTTGTCCTCAGCATTGTCGTCACTGGGTCACTGAACTCATGCTACTATTAACACTGGGGTATTTCGACTCTTCCTTCCAGGCTTCTGGTGCTTTGCAAATCCTTACATCCTTGCCTTTTGCTTTGTACATGACTCTATTTTGGCAGTTGTCGCAGATGTGCTCAATGTCGAATGACCACTTCGCCATATATGGAGCAACTGCTCCACAGACTGTTGTCATCAGCAGTGCAACAGCTTGCAAACTGATACTTGTTAGCCCAGGCCTCGATAAAGTTTGAGTACTTGACGTACTGTGTTGTGCTAGAAGGCTTCTTCTTCACTCTTGTTTCGCTCCGTCGTAGACAGAACGGACAATCAATGGCTTCAGGCTGGTCCCCGAGGAGATGTAGAGGTGTCACAGTATTCGATCTCGGGGGAGCAGGTATGACTTCTAAACCAGAAGCATATTCGATATCTGTTTGTGGTGTCGTACTAATCATAGGTAGGTTATCACGATTATGGGCGTATTCCACGAGTGCAAGTTCGGGCGTATCGTGCATGACAGCTTGTGGAAGGCAATCAGAGTCGGTTCGAGGGGGATGTGCTACTTCGAGTGTGCTATGATTGCGAGAGTCGGGATCTGTTTCGGTAAGGGGCAGTAATGTGAATGACTCGGTCGATCGAGACGTTATTGGTGTCATGGCCATTGGGGACACAGAGACATTGAAGGCGACGGGGCTGGAGGTTGTTGTCATAGGCGACACAAAGCCGTCTGTTGTGAGAGGATCTGTTGTAGTTGCCTCTGAGTAACTTGGCGGTGGTAGAGGACTGTTGGTGTTAGTTCAAGACATGTAAGAAGGCGAAGATGCTTCTCACCCAGCTGGGACAGGGTACAGTTGCCCGTCTTTGGAGTCCATTTTGATGGAAAGGAATATGAGACAAGTGACAAAACCTGGCAGCATTCAACTAAGAAGAGCAGGAGGCAAGATATTTAACTAGCTCAATGCAGGCTCGAGTACCCCGGCCCCTTAGGCTAATGTGTTCGGATTCGACGGAGCCTCTCATCAAGCGGCCCTCCACTTAAGAATGGTGTTGAGGCCCTACGAGGCCAAGTTGAGATTAAAGTGAAACTCTATGACAGTCCAGCCACGCGTAGCGTGCGCAATGATCAATCCCAGATCCATAATGCAATTTGAAAGCATGCCGCAGATGGCACTAGCCAACGGCATAATCCGGTACCGAGACCGAGACCGAGAGCGGCACCGAAGCCATTCAACCAATCAATTAGCAGCTGCTTCATTAGACACAGACGATCAAAAAGTCCCAGACTGAGCATTGAGTCTGGACTTGTATTTGCTGACGATCCTCAGATTCCAACAAGCTTATTTGGCTGGGTCAGGTTAAAAATAGTGCCTGTAGGGCTGGTTTTCCGGGTAACACTATGTCTCTAAGCCTCAAAGCTCGGTTTCTCTTTTGCACTTTGCAGGTTTTTTCGAATACGTGTATGAGAATCTACGGTAACTGCCGCGTAATTGATAGAGTTGAGACTTGTTGATTCAGATTGTCTTGAGTAGATTGCTAATGTTATAAATGTTGGTGTTTCCATCACTATCCAGTTTGATTATCATCTCAAGCCTCAGCATCCTCATTCCATTGTAATCACACGGCCAATTCTTTTTCCTCACTACCTTTACGAACTCTCTCAAGATGACGCCTGTATTTCTCAAGAAGATGAAGCCGTTCTTCACCCTCTGCAACAAACTCCCCCTGCAGATTGTTATAGTCACCTTGATCATTACCGTCATCACCCTCTCGGGCGTGCGACTCATCCTGCCCAATCGGCCCCCAGGTCGCTCCACCACTATGGGTCTCGGCATGGTAGGCTATTTTCCGACACACGATCTCTCAGATCTAACATGTTTCTTTTCAGGGTGCCAAGTCTCTCATCATCCTGGCCTACGAGATCCTCACCGAGCACTCCATCCGCTTCCATCGCTGGAGCAGCCTCAAGGCTTACTTCATCCTCAATGCTATGGAGGTTGTCTTCTGGGCAGCTGTTGCGTTCATGATGATCCGGGGTAACTCTCAGCTTTGTGTCGGAACGAGCTGCGCGCTGGGTTGGGTTGTCTTTGTGCTGGCTGGTTTCTTGAGGTATGTCCTTCTCAACGCCAATACCAGATTGTGACTAACGAATCAGCCCAATATACAAGTACCTTGCTGTGGTCACCTACTTGGACTGGCGGTTCTACAAGAAGAATGGCTTTCCCCGCGGTACGAGGACAAAGAATACGGATGAGTCGCTCAGCACTCTCCGCTCGGATGACACCGCTTATCGCCACTGAGAAGCGACAAGACGACTGTGATAAGGTTGGGAGGTCGAGAGAGGCATGAAGGCAGGACTCAGTCACAAATTTTGAAGGAGTTACCCGGGCTTGTACTTGGATGGAGTTATTGTTGTATTACCCACGCATTCGTTTGGCTTTTGTATTTCAGTTATTCTTTCATTTGCTTGTGCATGTAGATGGTGTATCCCTCTTTAGAATTAATGCACTTGAGCATTTCTCTCACATTCAACAGCTGCCAAACACCACTGCAGCATTGGTGACCATCGTGGTTCCATTTCGTTCCTGATGTCTTGTAGTACCGGTTTCCCCCAATTCCTCATAAACCATTGAGATCTTCCAACTCGATCCAAGATAACACAATAGTGCGCAAGGATACAAAGAGCAATAGGATGCCGCTGCCTAATGAGATCCAGAAATTCCGAGCTGACAGATAAGCACCAAGTCATGGCTATTCGCTCATCGGGTCTAGTGGTTGTCCCGATGTGATTCTCTATCCAGGTGATTGCTGATGCGATTGATTCTTGACATATCGCGATTCCCCCATCTTCAAAGCCATCCGGCATGACAATTTGTCGAAGCTGCGTGAGCGTGGCGTCAAGAAGAGGCGTCGAGCTAGATTGGCTTCCCTTGACGAACAGATGCCCAATTCTGCTCTCCTTCAGCAGTGGCTCGTATCTGTTCAAGATGTCGCTCATGCCCCGAATAAGCACAAAGACATCGAGAAGATCATCGATGCGAGGCTGTTGACCAGCATTGTGAGCGCCGAGGCCAGCAAATGCTCCAATGCCCAGCAGTGAAGATGATAAAAAGATCTCCACGCAGCTCTCCTCAGTGATGCACGCGACAGCTGAACGAAGACCAGCGATAGCTTTATTCTGATGTTGTGACGCACAAATAGCGTAGTCTGGTCGATCTGGATGCAGGGAGGCCAAGTGGAATGCAGAGACAGACAAGACTTGGTGGAGAAGATAAACATGGCTCAGTGATAGTCTGGGTAGCTCAATCTGCCATATCTGCTGAAGTTCATCTGCTCGCGGAAGGGTAAGGTAAGTAGACGTTGAATACTGGTGCATCAGCTCAAGATCCGTGAGCCATGTGCTCTGCTCTATCGACTCTTGGCCTGTGACGAACTTGGCTAGGTACGGCAATGGATCCGGGCTCGCGATCGACGAGTCGGCATTTGACCTTTTCTGACGATCATCTCTCAGGGCATCGGTCTGTGAAATCAATCAAGTCAGGGTCTGTTTATATCCACATTGATACAACCTACAGACTTTATCAGCTGAACACCCTCGTCGTACTTCCGAGGGTTCCTGGTAGACACACGACAAGCCGTGTCTCTCGCACGCTGCGCAAGGCTGCTTCTCATCACACTGGCTAGGTAATTAGCCTGGCGGCATTGACGCGTGCTGAGTACACCGTTCTCACCTTGACGCGTCGTTGTTTACAGCGCATGCAACCCCTTCGAGACTTTTTGTACCCTAAGCGTGGGGGCATTGTGGCAGTTTTGTTGGTTGTTCTTTTGCTGAATGGTTTCGCTATCGCTTTCGCGATGGGCTTTGGGCAGTTAGTGATTGAGAGGGTTGCATGAAATGGATAAATTAAGTTTGGTCAGTGGAGATTAATTATGTAGAATTATAAATGCTGCTTATGTAAAAGCTATTAAATTATTAATTAATTTAATTTCTTAAAGCAATTTTTATTTATTTAGCTAGCTTTAAAAAGAGAAATAATTAATTATATAATTTTTTTTATTATAAAAAATAAAGTTTATTTTTTAATAATATATTTTTATATATTTTATAAGTTTAATAT